>JAQPZY010000825.1:0-532703 GCA_029931535.1 Margaritifera margaritifera
TGACCTTGAGTCAGGGGGTATGACTGAATATGTGAGATACTTTCAAGTCAAGATATATAACAAGCTAAAGCTATAAATGAAGCTAAAGATTCATTAAAAATATCCTCCTGCATGTCATAAGAATAGGCCTGATGCACCCTCCTTGAAGTCATAAGAGGTGACTAATAGAGGCAACCTTTTTGCCCTGGGATGCATCCCATGATTATGTTCCATGTGACAAGGTCTTGGATATTTGAAAAGAGTGCAGTCTACCTTAAAAAACTGGGCTTTGTATTTTAAGGATTTTACCATTTTATGACCTTATCTATGTTTTGTGTGCTTTGTTTTTGGATACCTAAACTTACTAGACACTGTATAGCCAGGACTGTGCTGATGTGTCATTAAACCGTTTACATGTGTGCATATGCATTCATTAAAAATATATCTTCATTGGTTCCAAAGTTATACCCATACTTGGATAGAGGTCACTGATTTATATTTTCCATTGCCATGATCTTGCGATTTTTCACATTATGATTTATTGTTTCACTTCAGTTGTTGCTTCAAGAAATACTGATAGACAGATGCAACCAAAGAAATGTCCAGGTGATTCACACTTGGCTTACAATATGATTGGTCAGCAGTACACACAATCACTAGTAAGTAGTAATTGAGAACAGTTGATATTCCAATTAGCATGCACTGCCAGACATGACTTGACTGAGTGACTAACCAATGGCTTCTCACACCTCACTTCATCATCATGATAACAAAACAACACCAATCAAGCCAATTATTCTTAGGCAAGAAAAGAGGTATACCCGTCCACTTTTTCCCCTACTGTTCAGTCACCAATCTCGTCCTGGAAGCAAAGGCTAATGTTAACCTGGAGTCATATTACCTTGGAGTCATATTACCTGGGTTCTCTGATTTTAATCAAGAGTTAATGGACCAATTCCAGGACATATGCAATACAGACTAGTCTCATTAATACAATTTCCTTTTTGCTAACTTTTATGTTTGTATGATGTCATGATGACAGCAATTTACTGCAACTAGACAAGAATTGAATCTAAATAGCCACTGTCCATTTAAGGACATGTGATAGTATTTGGACCTGTTCACCAAATTCCATTTTACAGTAAAAATGAGCAGTGAAAAAACCAAAGTTTATTCAAATGACAGAGAACTAAAAATGTGTTCATAAACATGAATGCCCTATTATCCCCTCTTTGCACTACCCTGCAGTCAGCAGTAAATAAGAAACTGACCTATTACCCAAAGCCAGACATGCATATGTACATTAGTAAAAATGAAAAAAAAAGGTTATACAAGAATATATAGATGATGAATTTAATGACTGTCATAAAAAAATGGAAGTAAATTCAAACTTCAAACAATTTTAAAAGCCACCAGATGAAGTTTATCAAAGCAAAGCATACAATTAGTATGTCTGTTCAAACTGAAACAAGTAATTATTAGTGCTTAGTATATTGTTCACATAATCGAATTTCTGCAAAACTTGGAATAAAAACAAAAACAAAAACAAGGCCAGGGCCTGCATGTCAAGCCCATGATCAAAGCCTCAGTGTAAAAAGCGTGTCTATGACCCCAAGGTCAAAAGGTTAAGCAAGCATGTTGCAGAATGAATTGTCTTAGTTTGATAATGGTTTATGCTAAGTGTGAGGAAAATCAATTAAGGGGTTTTGCAAATTAAAATACTTGAACCAAAACCTTAACACAAATTTTTTTTATGACTGTGACCTCAACCCCAAGGTCAAAGGGACAAGCAAGCATGTTGCAGAATAAATTATCTTTGCTTCACAATGATTCAACCCAAGTATGAAGAAACTCCTTCAAGGGGTTTAGGAAATATAAGCCAATGAAAGAATTTTAACCAAAACATTAGTGCACATTTTCTATGACTGTGACCTTAACCCAAGATCAAAGGGGCAAGCCAGTGTATCATAGAATGTAATGCCTTAGCTTCATCATGATTCATGCCAAGTATGATCAGAATCTATCAAGGGTTTAAAAATATAAGCAAATGAAAACCTTTACCCCAGTGTTGCACAGAGAGTGCAGGTTCACAGGTTTCGCACACTTTTTTGTTCTATGTCCCCCAAATCTTGACCCTGTGCGCCCTCCTGGGAATGCTTTTTCATTAAAAAATATTGAAAAATACACCTACAGTTTTTCATTAGTGGATGTCCACCCATGTCTCTGTTGGCGCTATCAATGTCCAAAGTCATAAAAGGTGATAAAACTGTAAGATGACAATGAATATCTATTTTAAAACAATGTATCTGGCAATGAAAACATTTGAAGTTTGTGATAGTCAGTAAAGTTGCAATGTAAAGTGTTTGACAGCCATTAGTGTAATGTTAAAGTCACCCCTACGGCAAGGAAGATTTAATTTATTTTGAGGTTGAAAAAATTACTAAATTTATGCAAATACACAATTTGTCATTTAATTATTGATTTGTTAGTTTGGAAAGAAAAGTAATTCAGAAAACATAGGTATTTATTATCTTAAATGCTGGAAGATAATGAGGGTAAACTAAAGTTAAATGAGAGAGCAAGATGTGGAATGGAAAATTCCATGATGCAGCTCATTTCAAGTTAACCAGATAATGTTTTTATGAGTTACTTGAGCACATGATAAAACTTTTATTGCAATAAAGTAAATGTTCAAGGAAAATATGATAGTACAGTGCTGAGCACAAAGTTAAAGTGGCAAAACTGTTCAAGCAACCAAGATTATCTCATTTTTATATTATATTTTTTATTTTTATTTTTTTATGCACTTTTGGTGCATTATGTACTCTTATTTTCATTTGTCCCGCTAAAATGGTGTGTGTCCCCCAAATTTGGAGGGAGGGGTACACAGTGTCCTCTGCCCTTGGGATCCTACGTGCAACACTGCTTTAACCAAAATCTTAACACAAATTTTCTATGACTTTGATCTTGAAACCAAGGTAAAAGGAGCATGCGAACATGTCATACAATGAATTATGTTAGCTTCATAATGATTCACGCCAGTTATGGTGAGAATCTATCAAAAGGCTTAGGAAATACATGTAAATAAAACCTTGAACCAAACCATTACCAAAATTTTGACGCTGCCGTGGCCAAAGTCAAAACAGTGACTGCTATTGACTTCCTTCCCACCAACATGGGCTTGACAACCTCTCCCCCATCCCAAGACTATGTCACCATTGTTTTATTTTACAAAAGAATATAATACTGTTGACCAAACCTACTTTTTTCTGGGGTATATACATGTATGTCATGGTTCCTGGATGTCAAACAAAATTATGGATCTGTCACTGTTTAGCTAATTTCCCAAACATTTATTTTCAGCAAATGTGAATTCATGTATTTTGGGGTTTGGGACAAAATTATGTTTTTGTCAGTTCTTACATTAATGGATTTGTTAAGAGGGTTCTGTTCTTTTCATGGAAAGTTAACTATCTGTTTGGTATTTAAATTTGTGGTTTATGCAACAACAAATTCCATAAAAAATTAGGATCGATGAAAAATAACGAACTCATAGTATCTGATTTTGCAGATATGATCCTCATATGAATTCTGGGGAAAAAAACAGCATTTAAAAAGTAGGTTTATCATATTATCTTTCTAGAAAAAGACAAAGATTTTTTAAATTAATTTAATTTTTCATGTACTTTATGTGATGTAACACCAATACACCAATATTTTCAAACTAATATGCTAAATATAAATGTATGACATTTAAAAAAGTTACACAACCAACAAAATAATATATTATTGGTTTAACTCTTGTTTTAAGCAAAAAACGAAAGCACCCAAAATATCTGGCCCATCCATGATTATTTCCAGAAATGTTCTTTATATCATAGTCATATGTAAAATTATTTTTAAAAATTATCATCATTTTGGGAAATTGCCTTGCATGACTGTTGCAAATTCAATAATGAAAAATATATTTTAAAAAAATCAACAAACATCAAGTTTGTACATTAAAAATAAAGGAAAGATCCTTAATATAACTAATTAATACATGGTATATAACATCATGTTGTGTATGAGAATTAAGGTCTATGTTCACTTGCAGCTTTGCCACTTGTGAAAATGTAACAATTTTGTGTCACCAAACCTGTAAGCAGAGATTTTAAAAAAGGATGGGTGTGTTACAACTACTGGTTCAAGGTTTGGTGAAAGCCTAGACTGGAGTTACAGTCCAAAGTAGCTTCTGGACTTTAGGAAATTTCAAGGTATATATAGCAACAATCTGAACTGAAAATTAAAGCAAAATTTCCTATGTCATTTTATGCTGCAGGACTTGAGTTTTCCTACAAATTGAAAAAATGGGGAGGGAGGAGTGATGCCCCCAGGGTATGTTTCATATACCACCAGCAACACCCACCCCCCTCCTCCAGGGTTAGCCTGATCACATTGTTTTGTTTGGTTTGGTGCTTTATGGCACAGAAACACAAGTATGTTATTTAGTGTTAAGGCAATTGGAGTAAATTGCTATGCCCAAGGACACACCACGGCAGCCGACCCAGGTTGATTCTATGGTAGCATTCAAATTTGTATCCTTGTCATTATTACTTTTATAGACTACTGTGCGCGTGCTGTGTGTGTGTGTGTGTGGGGGGGGGGTTCAGAAACATGTCAGAACAATCCTGGTTATATAGTGCCAATTGCAAAAGCTTGTTCTCTAGAGATTAAAAAACTTTTGCATACAGTAAAAATACTGAAACCAATATAAAAATATATGAACTCCATGAGATTGTTTTTCCTCTCTATGTTTTGAAAAATTATTTAAACAATGAAGCCCCAAGATTATTACGAAAAAGCATCTGATGTTGTTATGATGTCATATAAGAGCAATTTCCTTTTCTAATGACTGCCTTTTTTTGTAATAAATTAAGATGACAAAAAGTTTTAAAAATAATAACTAAAATACTTGATGTATGAACAAACTAATTACATGCTGTTCATAGACTTGACTATTTATGACAACTAGACTTGGCTATTTCTGACAACAAGACTCGACTATTTCTGACAACTAGATGACTATTTCTATTTCTGACTAGACTTGACTGTTTCTGACTACCTGAAGAAAAAAAAAAAATTAATTTGATGATTCACAATCCATTCTATACCAAATTTTTCTTGCATTATTTTTATTATACATTGAGCCTACTTCTTGCACAGGGCTACTCTCTTAACATTAAAATATATTGTACTAATAATAGATTGTACAGTATGTATGTTGTAACTTTGACATTTTTCATGTTACAATTTCTAAAATGTTTATCCTTTTGCTTTTTAAGACATGGACACATTTGTGCTTGTTTTATAAGAAAAAACAGAAATAAAAAACTATTAATAAACAGTGAAATAGAAATGGCAAAATTCAACCCCATCCTCCTAAGTGAAACATTTCAATTTTGTAAAATAAAACATACATTCAGTGCTCAGAAGCACAAACATCATATAGGAAAGGCTTTATACTTTTATTTTTTTTAACTCCAATTATTCTTGTGCACAACTGATTTGTTGTAAATTAGGTAGACTTTTAATTTCAAACATGGTTATTTATTTATTGTGAAGTAAATTACCTTGCTAAAAATGAAAAACTTGCACCTATCTCATCCTACATTTGGCGATTTTTAATTCAGTTCCAATACAAGTTAAGAATTTAAAGCTGATCTTCATAACATCTCAGGTTTACCAATTAACAGTAGCACTAATGACTTCTGTGACTTTCAGTAGTTCCTGCTTGTAATTTTAACTGATGTTTAAAAAATTAATTTTGTAACACACGTTCATTTACATCTAGCAGGGAAATAAATACATAATTATATTGATTTCCCTTGAAATTAAATGATTCCATTTTGATGATGACCATTCAAAAATCATCAATCACTAAAATTATATAGGAAGTACATTTTTCAAGGTGGTAGTATATATTAACAAATTTGAAAGATCAACAAATTTCATTTAAACTATTAGCGTAATGCTTGAGCAATCAGCACTAAATCTATCCCCAGAAAAGAGTGACTGAAAGGACAAAGAGATCCTCCTTAACATGAAAACCTACCTTGGGCATAGCTCCTTTGTATGAAGGTTTTGAATCTAGTCATGTAAACGTCCTAATCTGACAGGTTTGCTTCATCAAGCAGAATTAATACCCTGGCCCGCCTTCAATGACAGTCATTTCAATGGCCTTTATTATTTTATTATTCCTATTTTGTTATCGCAAATGGAATCCATGAGCAGACTGACCCACTCAAAAGAACTCTTTCAAATATGTCCTTTTGGTAACAATTGGTGATGACTCTTTTGTGTGGAGTGTGAAAGACTACAGAGTGTGTGTAATTAACCACAGATTAGGACTGCAACAGAAATTAATTTTGCAGATGAATCTTACCCTCTAATAAATGTACACTTAAAAATATAAACTTTTGAAAAAAAGAAAAGAATAGTAAATTTGATATTTTAAAAACTGCCAGTTTAATGGAAAAATACGTTAAATGTAGCAACAGATACAACAGAGCGGATAAATTAAACATTATTGAATATACTATATTCAATATAATAATCCCACATGCTGTAAAAAGCAAACCCTCTTTATGGTCAAAACTAGCAACAACAATATAAATCAAGCACTTGGTACCAAATATACTTGCATATAAATCAGGTCCAACTGCAAACTGCACAGATCCAGATGTGCCATTGCATAATGTGCTGGCAGACCTAGGTCTAAGCAGTTTGTTCGGATTAATAAGTAGAGCAAACAACATAGACCCTGATCTGCCTGCACATTGATTAGCAGATCAGGATCTATGTTGTTTGCAGTTGTACCCGACTTATATGCAATTTCTCAATTACAACAAGCCTCAAGGGAAGGAAGCAGTTGCTAAAACCTGCCCATAACATCATGATTTTCGTGGAACTTGTCAGCTTGCATGCCAACTGTCTAGTTACCATTTAACTTTGTTGGTTGAATCAGTCTATATAATTAATCACATGTGCTTTATTCAACATGACCATATTGGGAAATAGAATGTGCCTCCTCAGTGGAGAGCTCCCAACATACCTAAAGGGAGCTAACTCTTCTAACAAGAAAATATACGTGAGAGGGACATTGTTTATCACTTCATCAGTGTGTACTTATTATGATGAGCTTTAAACTCATGAAACAGACCCAAATACTATTTTTTATAGCACAAATTGTGCATATTATGATGAATATGGTAATCGCTAAATTATGGTTAAAGGAAATAATTTGACTTAATCAGATGCACAATCTGTCAAGCAAAATGCAAAAAACAGATTATAACAAACTTGATCCATCAAACAACTCCAGGAATTATTAGTGAAACTCAAGATCAGAGTCTTTTGCATATTGAAACATGAATCTTGTTCAGCATGCATAAAACCATAGCACATGCATAAAATGTCCTAGATAAATTTACAATGTCACCTACTTTAAATGTCACCTATATTAAGAATCGCCTTGACTGCTTTAAGAACCACTTTTGTGAGGTCTTTCAAAATTATTTTAGAACTAAACTTCAAATAAGCAGACACATTTGTTAAAAGCTCATACAAACACTTTCCAAAGATAGATGCATGAGACAGATTTAAATGTAATAACCAAGTACAGATTTTATCTTTTAACTGCAGCTACCTCAGATCTGTTATTGGAAATATAATCTTGCTTTCTTGTCACTGAAACTCAAGATTAGATATTGTTCCCTATTTATACCAAAATCTTGTACATCATGCCAAAAAAAACAGCGCAAATGCATAAAATAAGTCTCAGACAAATTGCATAAAATAAGTCTCAGACAAATTTATTTAATATGAATTTTAACAACATCTTTTATCTGAGGCTCCTCAAAATTTGCTTACTAAAAATCTTGCTGTCACGTCAGAAAGGCTTTGTCAATCTAATGAATTCAAGGTAACAATTGAGACATCTCCAACTGATAGAATTCTCACACCCTGAATAAGCAGGTCATGTTGTAACCTGATATGTTGACCTACCCAAGGTTTGATATTTATTTTAATCTCCTTCAACCAAAATACACAAGTTGCAAATTACTTTTTTTCCCTCCATTTCTTCCCACTACATGTACAAAATGCTGAGCTATATTTAAACCAGTGGCATAAATCCAATCACATCATGTTATACTAGTATACTATTCAGAGTCTGTTTTCTTTAATGGAGCCCCGGGTGGCCGAGTGGTCTAAGGCGGTCACCTTTACAGATCACTCACATCTCACCTCTGTCATGTAGGTTCAAGTTCTGGCTTGATCAATGTGGGCATGTGAGAAAGCTTGCCAGTGACTTCCCGTGGGTCAGTGGTTCTTCCCAGGGTCTTCCTGGGATCTTCCTCCACCAAATATACTGGCCGCCATGTATGGCCTATATTGTGCTGAAAACGGTGTTAAACCCCAAAAATCACAATCACAAGTTTTCTTTAATAAAGATCGATACTGTGGACTGCATTATGATTCTCAATATAACAACTTTTCTTTAATAAGGATTGATACAGTTAATTACATTCATAATACTGAACTAAGTTATAATTCTCAATATGAAAGTCAACAACAAAATTATAATTGAAAAATTAAGTAAGGATTCAGATGTTAATGTTCTCTATGCCTTTACTCAGAGAGCATGAATTGCTGAGTGGTAACACACTTGCTTAGCTTTTAATCCCTGGTTACAGGATTCAAAAAATTCCCTGGTAAAAAAAAGGTCTTAAAGCTTGTAAAAGTATGCTGTTGGGAGTAAGATGATCTGGAAACAGATTATCTGAGAGTTTATGAAAAACTCCTTCTGAAACTTGCTCAAGTGACATTATTTTGCATGTAAAATACTTTAATATCACGAATAGAGAAAATGTTACCTTGATATATTTTTTAGGTCATATCATGAAATCTGAACATTCTGTTCCAATTATTAACAGCAAAACATTCCCATCAATATATATCAATACCATAGCAGTTTGATCCAAATGGTAGAAGACAACCTTTGGCAGGAGAGGTAAAACTACCGTATATACTCGCATATAATCCAATACCAACTGCAAATTGCATAGACCCAGACCTGCCATTGCATAATGCCCCGGCAGATCTGGGTCTATACAGTTTGTAAGGACTAATCAGTAGAACAAACAACATAGACCCTGATCTGCTGGTGCATCAGGGTCTATGTTGTTTGCATTTGGACCCGGATTATACGAGAGTATAAACGGTAACTGGGACTGGAAATACACAGTACTACCACTATAAAACACCTCAACATAAGGTGGTCTCTTTTTAAAAGACAGGTATAGTCATGGAGCTCTTGTCATTATTTAACAGTAGTATTATGTATAAATACCTCAATTTGAGGCAACCTCACTTATAAGGCACTCCACTTGTATGACTTCCATAAACAACATTACAGCGAAGGAGTACTGTACTACTATGCATACTAACCTATGTGGTTGTGCGTATGAGTATGACAATGGTGGCCATCTGGTGGAGAGTAGGGTTCTGAATCTGGTGGACTGTCTGGCAGGGTTCTGTAAAGAAAAAAATAGATACAGTAACAGGAACAAAATTTGGTATGGTTGCATGGTCTTGCATCTATTCCAGAAAAAGAATATGATCAACAGATGAACATAGTGAGATGGATATCAAAATGGGCAGACTGACAGAGATGTAAGTGAGTGAGAGATAGACAGATTTATTGATATCAATAAATAGGTAGATATGGTTAAAAAAAAGACTACAATTAAAGTTATATATGCCATAACTGACTTTAATTTTTAAAAAGTGTAATGTGTTATAATTGTGAGGTCACCTTATGCTGGGATACATGATACATAATATACATATATTACTGTTACATAATGTAAGGAGACTCGTGACATAAAAGGGACTGTGTTCTACTAAGACACTGCTGTCTGACATAACACTATACATTTTCCAACATAATTCATACTTGCAACTTCCTTAAACCGGACACTGCTGGGAACATTTTATAGAGGTGGCCTGGTATACATAGGGGGTCTGAACAGCATAGAATGGCCATTTTATGGAGGTGGCCTGGTATATAGACGGGGTCTGAACAGCATTAGAATGGCCATTTTATAGAGGTGGCCTGGTATATAGAGGGGGTCTGAACAGCATTAGAATGGCCATTTTATAGAGGTGGCCTGGTATACAGAGGGGCTCTGAACAGCATAGAACAGCACAGAATGGCCATTTTATGGAGGTGTCCTGGTATACAGAGGGGGTCTGAATAGCATTAGAATGGCCATTTTATAGAGGTGTCCTGGTATACAGAGGGGGTCTGAATAGCATTAGAATGGCCATTTTATAGAGGTGGCCTGGTATACAGAGGGGGTCTGAACAGCATTAGAATGGCCATTTTGGGACCAAAAATATGTGTCCAGTCTGAAGAAGAATCTAGATTATAGTTCTGTTCAACTAGACTCTCATGTGGCTGCATAATATCATCATCAGTTTTTCTGTACTTATGTATTTACTTACTAACAAGGTGCAAGAGCGGTATTATATTTAGCTGAAATACTAAGGGGTACCAAGAAGGTTTTAAGTAAGTCAAATTTATTAAATTTCAACTGTTTGGACATTTTCCAATACCATAATAAATGCAATACCCGCATGTGCCTTAATAAGTGCACATCCATCTCTTTGGTTAAAACTCATGAAAATAGTCCAGACTGAGTGCACACTAATCTATCTGGGCTTGTCTAGTGCAAGGGAAGCTGCTGCTAAACCTCACTTAGAATTAACTGATTTTCTTGGAACTTATCACTATGTACGTCTGATTTCTCGCTACCACTTAAATCTTTTAAGTTAAATCAGTCTCAAAAATGCATCTAAAATATCCATTGTTCTGTGCAACCATATTAAGAGAGACAATGCACTTCCAAAGTGGAGAGCCCCTCACACAGGCTATGGGAGCTAACTCTTCTAGTATGTATATACATGTGATGGGGACATTGTTTTTCATACCATCAGTTTGTACTTATTATGATGAGCTTGAATCTCACGAAATTTATCCCAAAAAAATTATTTTTTAAGCATACTGTGTGAATATTTCGTTGCATACAGTATGTGTTTAGAAACTTTGTTATTGCAAGCAAAAAGATCTGGGAATGCATAAGTTATATGATGAATTGTGGAATACCATCCTATGATTCTTGGGTTACGAGATGGCTAAGAAGGGTAATGAAACACTAACTCCATCTATTCTGTATATCAACTAAAAGGTTGTTGAAAATTACAAAATACAGATGTTGCCTTGAAATCCACAATGCACAGAATGGGGACTGAAAACAATACTACAAACAAAATGACAAGTTGGTATGTATGGCCACATTTAGGAAATGATGGTTTTGATGCAATTTGTTTAAATCCAGATCTTTGCCAGAGGTACAAAAGGTTGATCTTGTTACAGTAGATGCTATGTCTCACTTTGTTTCCTAAATGATGTAAATAAAAATATTCAAAGTCAATCTTATGTTATCAAAGCACACACACAAAAATTGCAAACAATCAGAAAGTCTACAATTCATAAAAAAAAGAAACTTGCAGATGAGGAGACAAAAATGTGTGAATAGGTCTAATCATACGTATGCAAGCTGATGTTGATCATAAGTTTAGATTCACTGAACAATACGGTTATCTACAGAAGATAAAGATGGAAATAACAAAAGCTGAAATGAATACTAAATTTTCCTATTAGAATATTCACTGAATGTATTCTATTCAAATATTTGCTGATATTTATAGAGGTATCAAATCCATTCTCTTTTTTAAAAGAATTTTGGTCCCCTTTGGTATCTATAGACACCCCCAATCCCCAACAAGCCATACTGAAAACACTGAACTCATTCATCTAAATCTAATGAAATTACATTTTAGGGGTCTAACTCATTCATCTAAATCTAATTAAATGAATTGTTAGGGGTCTAACTCATTCGTCTAAATCTAATTAAATGACATGTTAGGGGTTTAACTCATTCATCTAAATCTAATTAAATGACATTTTAGGGGTCTAACTTGTTCATCTAAATCTAATTAAATGACATGTTAGGGGTCTAACTCATTCATCTAAATCTGTTTAAATGACATTTTAGGGGTCTAACTCATTCATCTAAATCTAATTAAATGACATGTTAGGGGTCTAACTCATTCATCTAAATCTAATTAAATAATATTTTAGGGGTCTAACTCATTCGTCTAAATCTAATTAAATGACATGTTAGGGGTCTAACTCGTTCATCTAAATCTAATTAAATGACATGTTAGGGGTCTAACTCGTTCATCTAAATCTAATTAAATGACATGTTAGGGGTCTAACTCATTTGTCTAAATCTAATTAAATGACATGTTAGGGGTCTTGAGTAATGTTTTTTGAGGATTCAGACTAAGAATTAAATGAATGCAGATGTTATTTTCCTGGTCATCTTCAAGCTCAGTACAACCATAAATGTTCCTTTAGTGCTGAAGACAGATGGTAAAAAGGGCAGTAACTCAATGATGTACTCTTCAGTTAAATGCGTGGATGATCTCAACAATTTATCTGGGAAGAGATTTGTTCACAATTAAAATCCCATATACATGTGGCCAGTTTAATTTAAATAAATTTGGATATGTTGATTCATCTGATGACTATGTAAAGGCTTTGTTGACCTTGGTATGACCCCTATTTTATTTCAAGCTCTGCATCGACTTGCCATATTTGGTATGACCCCTATTTTATACCATGCTCTGCATCGACTTGCCATATTACATGTTATCTTTTCAAGAGTGCATGAATGACAATGAACAGAAATTATGATTTTATGTGCAATATGACTGTTCACAATTTTGACATTATGATTACCTTCTGAGTTGGACTTTGAATTTCAAATGATTTAGCAGGTTTGAAATTGTTCCCTTGTAAACTAATTCAACACTGTGTAGTTGACATTTTGTCTTGTTTGTTTATTTTACAAAATGCTGTACAACTTGCTAGGTAAACAAACAAATATGTGAATGCCAATTTCTTAGAATATTCCAAAAAAAGTATTCTGATTCAAATGTTTGATTATTCGTTTCATCTCTAATCAAAACAGAAACTTGCAAGATGTATGGAAGGTTGCAAGTCAATCTGGAAGATTCATTTGTTCAATAAAATTTACCATTATGAAATAAAAGTTAAATTAATATCTGTACACAGTATCTCTTTAATCCAAAATAGCACAAAACAGGGTTCCTGTTCCTGACTAACTTACGAGCAAAATGAAAATTATCTAAAAATATAGTCTTTGCTGAATCACCAGCAAAAAGATTAAGCTAAAATTCTATCAATTTCAAAACTGTTCAACTCATAAGACCTTGCAGATAAAATTGGGGGAGGGAGGGATAACCATATGTAGGACAATGTTGTCTCATTCAATTTATAATATAAACCTATGATATATATAGTACAACCTAATGAAAGGAATTTTTATTTTAAAAAGAAATGATAAATTTCACAGATCGTTGTGCAGAATTTGATAATTATTTTCTCCAGAAAGACAGGTGCTTGCATAAATTAGTAGTGTTGTTATTGTTGTTGTAGACTGACATGTACCACTGGGAGATTAGTAATGTTGTTATTGTTGTGGTAGACTGACATGTACCACTGGGAGATTAGTAATGTTGTTATTGTTGTGGTAGACTGACATGTACCACTGGGAGATTAGTAATGTTGTTATTGTTGTGGTAGACTGACATGTACCTCTGGGAGATACCTGAATGGAAGATAATGACATCACAACATCTGTTCCTTGGAGCTACAAGATCCAAATTAGAAGACATATTCATTTTGGTTAATTCTACAGGAAATCTGCAACAGGAAATCTGCAAAATTATCATGTGTCCAAAATCCACAAAATCACTGAATTTGTCACACTTGGCAACAAGCAAACATTTCACATATGTCAGCCTTCTCATGGTCTTATTGTAAGCAGGCTGAAACTGAAAAGCTGAAGATGTGTCGCCAGTAAACACCGTCCAACTGCAAAACCAATCTCTGAATAACATATAAAGTAGATGACTCAGCTGGAAAAGTAGATGGTAATTTAGCCAGCAGCCAGTTCAAAATGATAAGGCTGTATATGTGTGTGCCTGCACAAATTTGCTATTTTTTGCCAACTGAGAGAAGTTGAAGAACCAGAATGTCCTTGATGATTTTTCTAAATTATGAACAGGCAACTGATCATAATTCTTCCCTCTAGCAAATCAATTGCTTGCTTTTATTATTCAAATGTAAACTTATTCTTTAAAATTAAAATCATTTACCACCATTTTATAAAAAAATGTCTTTTGTTTCATTGTTGAATTGTTTATAATTTTAACTTTCTTCTTCAATTTTCAAAGCATTCTCTTTTCAAGCTCCTAATTTTCAAAATACTATACTGTATATTCCAAGACTTACAATTTACTAATTATGTGTTTTATTTCAAAAATGTATTCCCCATTTATTGCTTTCATCGATTTGTCAGCTTTACATTCTCCTGCTTTTCAAATTTCTAGTTTATCAAAGCTACTTGCAATTTGCTCTTACTAAAATTATTTACCTTCAGTCTAATCTCATCCATTAATCTTCATTCAAATCCAACCCAAATAAGATAATTGTACATTTTTAGGAAAAGCAGGATCATTTATTCACTTTAACATTTCTTTCAAAGACCAGATCTTAATGGAAGTTGATAGATAACCTGTGGTACTCCGCAAGAAATTACCAGATTTCACAATAGGTACCACTCTCACTCTCTCTCCAAACCTTCCCTGCCATTGAGTGTCATTTACCCTTGCAGTACCAAAATCTATTAATGACTAGTTTTACTCAAAGATAATTTTTTGATTAGATCCATCACAATTTTTACAACTCAAATTTGTACACATCAGTCTATAAAATCAAATGTAGCTACCTTTATATAACACTCTGACTAAAGTGTATATGACTGAATCGATCGAATCATGTGAAGTCGGTCATTTATTGCCAGCAAATTCATGCAATGATTATATACTATAGCAGGCATGTGCATCCTATGGCCCATGGGCCAGATCTGGCCAGCGACCTGGTTTTATCCGCTTATTTATATCATAGGGTGTGGCTTTAAAAATCATTTATCTGGCCCATGCCATGGAGGACGTTGCACATGCCCGACTATAGCAACTCTGATGGTTTGCCATTACAAATTCCAAAACTTGTTTACATTGATATATTGCCAATCCATTCACCCATCCACTCCTCCCAAGTCAAACCATGACTGAAGGATTGTAACATGAAATTTGTGATATATAATATATTAATATATATATATATATATATATATATATATATATATATATATCTATATATATATATATATATATATATATATATATATATATATATATATAAGGGATCCTGTAATTTTAATGGCTTTTGCCAGGCATTATTTAATGAAAATTTTAATGTGCGGGCCATATATTTGTGAAATATAATATATAAACATTCAAACAAGATATATCAAGTTGTGACTAAAAGAAAACATTGATATACCTAATTATTAAATGTAGCAGAAAATGTGTCATTTTGGATTCTGGATTTGCTGCTGCTTTAGTGTTAGTATTATCCTTCTATGATTAACTGGTTCCCTCTCAAATTAATTACTTATAAAAAATAATATTTTCTTTCAGAAAACTATACCATAGAATTTAACACAACAACAGTATTTTATTCCAGAGTGTGCTGTTTTTAAAAATTAATTATTAATTGACAAGAAACTGAATTGCTATCTTGAAAATATGTATCACCTAACTGATGGATATTTCTGGTAAAGTCAGATAAGTTTTTTTTTTACAAGGTCCCCAAGTAAGTCTTGAAGGATGATAATTAAAGTTAGTTGTTGTTGCTAGTATCTTTTTTCTCAGTTTTGGTGTAGGCTTCACATATTTTGTTCCAAAGATATGATGTTCTGACACACCACAATATAGTTAAAAACCGTGTCACCTGAGGGACTGATGTAATGTCTATAGTACAGAACCTGGGGTTACTGTTAAATTATAGTTTTTTTTTAAAGTCCAGGAGAGCAGCTTCCACATCTCTTTTGTCTTGTGTTTTGTGGCTACTGAGTGTTAAAACAACTGCAAAAACATACTGAATAAACAATCTTATTCTGCAACACCTCTATTGTCCGACAAAAAAACAATGTGTAAACTAGACAGAGTCACATTTGAATTAAGCTTAGGTGGTGACACCTTTACTGATTGTCTGACAAAAGAAACAATCTGCAAACTAGAATTAGTTATCTTTGAATTTTACTCCATTAAGGTGTTTATTTGGCAGTTTAATAGATAAACAAATCAAAGTCATTTGATATAATGATATGACTGATGTTCGTTTTCTCAGAGTATGCGTTTGTCACAGACATGTCCAGCAAATAATACAGTGATTTCAGGAATGAATATTATATATATATGAATAACCTTTGGCACCTCCCAGAGACCCAAGGGAAGGGAGCCAAGGGAGACAAAAATCATACTCCTAATGTACAAAGTTTAATGAATTTACACCTGGTAGTTTAGAAGAGAAATGAGAAGATGGATGGACAGATGAAGACAAACACACAGATGTAGGGTATCACTTTATCAAAATACTGAAGTGTGGGGATAATTATAGGTAATATTTGGAAAATAATCAATAACAAAAATAACATTTCTTCATTTACATTTTTGCATCATTTCTCAATTATGTCATATTTTAAAATCACTGAAAAGCTTTCAGTACACTATTTTTTTTAAAAAAATCTGATTTGTAAATCATTTAAAACTCTAAAGGTTAAGAAATGTAAAAATTAAAACCTTTAATGTTCCTGTAATTTAGACAGAACATTTAAAAAGGATTCATAAGGTGACAGATTTTTTTTAAAAAGATGCTGTTGTTGTTTTTTTTTTAGATATAAAAGATTACGATTATAAACTATTTGTAACTATTCTGAACAAGAAGTTAAAATCATTACATAAAATTTTTGCAATACTTTGAGTATTTGTAACAAATCCGTATGACTTGATTTCTAAGACATGGTTTCCATGTATGACTGGATTTCTAAGACATGGTTTCCAAGTATGACTGGATTTCTAAGACATGGTTTCCATATATGACTGGATTTCTAAGACATGGTTTCCAGGTATGACTGGATTTCTAAGACATGATTTCCATGTATGACTGGATTTCTAAGACATGGTTTCCATGTATGACTGGATTTCTAAGACATGGTTTCCATGTATGACTGGATTTCTAAGACATGGTTTCCAAGTATGACTGGATTTCTAAGACATGGTTTCCATATATGACTGGATTTCTAAGACATGGTTTCCAGGTATGACTGGATTTCTATGACATGGTTTCCAAGTAAAACCCAAGTTCAAACTGAACTTATAGAATAAAACCCAACCATACAGAAGGTTTACGAGAAAAAAACAGTGAGATCTGCGTGCAAAGTTAAAGAACAAATGAATTGTAATTAAAGAGCATGTGCTGAAAATTTCAGATTACATACAGATTAACACAATTTAATAGTTCTAACTTACAGTTTTGTTACTGTCTAAAGGAAAATTTTAATAGGATAAAAAAAACAGGCCTACAGTGGAAAGTGTACTTTCATTTCAATAGATGGTCTGTTGCTAGAGTTTTTAAAATTAGAAAAAAAATTATTTTTATAGGATTGTCTTATCAGACAATAAATATAATACAGTGACATACTGTCTGTAATATTTTGTACTCATTTTATAATTTTTTTTATGTACAAGATAATTATAAGTAAAACTATTAACTATAATTTTCAGCTCATTCTTAAGAACAAAAATTTGCAAACTTTTAATAGGAAAAAAATTCATTGTATAAAAAATGAATTAGCAGAAATTAATTACCCTTTTGCTGTTTTTTTTTTATGTGAAAAAATAATTTTTTGCTGTCCCAAAACAAAATATTTCATTCAGTGTTCGTAAAAAACAAAGAAAAATATCTGAGCCCAAGCAACAAAAACTGCAGCTGTGATATCAGTCTACCCATTTCATCACACTGCAAATTAATCACACTTTATGTGCATGTTATTGAATGAGAACAGATATTACCTGCATAGTTTCATCTTATTTATTTCAATCCATAACATTTTTCAAACTCTACCTTTAGTTGGCACCATATAGCCACTATTGTGCTAAGTTGCCACAAAAAACTACTACATACATAAATCAATCCGTGAGAAAATGTAAGCATATTAAGAAACATAACTATATGAGTGAAGCAAAAATCCACCTTGCGCTACTCTCCTACCATCATCTACTGTTTATGAAAATCTTCAAAATATAACTCAGATTGCTCTCTGAGTGATGAAAATGAAAATATATAAACGATGACAAGTGTTGATAATAATTTTCCACACGGTTAAAAAAAAAAATTGTATTTTAGTAGTGGGTACGAGAGTAGAAGGTTGAAATCTAAATATTATTCGAGAATTAATGAACCAATCCTGTTTTAGCAGTTCAGGACCAAAACTATATAAAACTAGTCACGTAACTAATTACATTCCACACTTATAAATTCATAACAATAAAGTAAAACATATAAAATAAAGGATATGTTTTGTTCCAGATTAATATTTATATAAGCAAAATTTGTTTCTAAATATACAACCTGTAAGTGACTGGGCGCAAGTTTTAGTATTATCCACCATGAAGGTGCTAAGCATCTCTTTCATGCAGCCTGAACTTTAATGGCTTTCTGTTTTAATAAAGAGTAACATAATTTCAAATCTTTTTACGAGTTATTTTCTCAACAGGTAAGTAATATTATTAAAGGAAAAAAAACTGCATGTGACAAACCAGTTTTATTAACTGTAACATGGGTTGAAAATTTTATATTTACCAACATTTGCTTATTTGCACTCTTTTAGGGATAATTTCTCGTATTCTTTTCCACAATCAATGATTTTTCCAAAGCATAGGACGTTGCCATATTTGTAAGTTCTTCACCTCATTCAAAACTTTGAGGTCAATCCTATGGATCATACCTCGAATGTATACCAACAGCTGCCATTTGGACCACCTCGGCTATTTATGAAACTAGGATTGACCAAGAAGTTGTGAATGTGTCAAACTATTTTGTCATTCAGATTTTCTTGGTCAATCCTATGGCCAATCCAATTGTAGAAATAGCCAGAGATAGTCTGAATGAATTGTATTTTCTTTTTATGCGAACAAATTTCCAGTGAAAAAATTTAAGATTTTTCTGCAAATTACTACATTGACATACATCCGAAGCATATTTGTGTCTTGCAGAAATAGCTGAGGTGATCCGAATGGCCTTCACCTGTGATAGCAGTAATAGTCTGTACATGTGATGTTGCTAAGTTCATTCCAGTTATGTGACAAGTTTACAGTCAGCTGAAAGTGACATGAAGTTTTGGTAGATGCAAGTTTTGATTTATTTTGGATATAATTTCATTTCATATCAAGTACACCTTTGATTATTTTGGAAAAAATTTGGAGCTTACTTAACAAATCAATGATAGTTATCTTACCACAGTGAAAAACAGTAGAGTCCCAGAGACTGTTGCGCAAAATAGTTTTAGTGTATCTCCATAACATGAATTCATCTTCATTATTTACTATATAGTTACTATCATTGTGATGAATGACATCACAACTGTATCCATAATGGCAACTCTTGTAGCCCACACTATTGATGCAAATGTTTGTAATTAATCACCTAGATCTTTAAAACTGCTAAGTGGATTTGAATAAAATTTTTGTGTGTATATATGTATGTATGTATGTATGTGTGTGTGTGTGTGTGTGTATATATATATATATATATATATATATATATATATATATATATATATATATATATATATATATATATATATATATATATATATATATATATATATATATATATATATATATATATATATAATGTCATAAACATTGATAATGGCACAAGTACAAAACAGTTTCCCAATGTTTTGCGCTAAACAAAGCTCTTCGTTAAGGAAGAAACAATTTACATCCACAAAGCAAACACTAAACACAAAAGCCAAGAAGAATTCTTGACTTCTATATGTTTCAATGATGGGGAAATAAACAAACAAAGGATAAACAATAGAAGAAAGAAAGAAGACAAATTAAAAATCAGTCCAAAATGGGCAAACTACATATCTATGTTATGCTGCCATCAGTCCAACAAAGTTGTGCAAAAGAATTCAAAGAAGTGTTTTATCATGCATATCAAGCTGAGGACCAAAGTGTTTTGATGTAATTCCAGGCTGGGAACATAGGACTTACACCATGCGCAGTGATAAATCAACATGATCATCAAAATGTACAAACAAATTATATCCTGGTAAAGTTATGCATGGAGGTACGAACGAAGTATGTCAAGAGCATGGTATAGCGGAATCATGGACAAGAGTTCCAAAAATGATAATAGTAATAATAACAACAACAACAATAATAATAATAGTAGTAATATATATATATATATATATATATATATATATATATATATATATATATATATATATTTTTTCCATTCACTTAGTATGTTCATTCAAGAAACATATGAAAATAAGTTCATTTTCCTTTAAAATAATAGTCATTTTTATATTGTCAGTGTTAGCAACCTAATGAATAGTGTAGCATGGTTCTCCCAATTTTCAACAACCACTTCTGAAAGGCAAGGAATTCCTCAACTTTCTGAAAATGATATTATTCTGTCCATTTTGTCTTATGAATTGGAGAACTACAATTACACTGTATGTCCGAAAACTAAAGTGCATAAATAAAATTCTTTTAAAATGATGTCCAAAACTAACAAGATATGAAATAATTATTTTGCCAAAATATTATGGTGTCTGAAAACAAAAGGTCAATATGGTATAATTTTTATGAAGTGATGGTGAATGAAAAATTAAAGGGTATGAAAAATAACATAATGCAGTATATACCATATTTTCTGCATGTCTTCAGTCAATAATTTGTTCATTCCTTGTAATTTTATGAGATTGTTTTAAAAGAATTTGTTTATGCACTTATGTTTTTGGACACAATTGTAGTTTTGCAATGATAAGACAAGCGAGACAGACTAATACCACTTTTGGAAAGTGGAGAAATGACTTGCTTATCATCAGAAATAGCCTCAACAAGTTGGATGTATGATTCAAATTGCTGAAAATTGGGAGAACCACCTTTCACTATTCATTTGCTCGCTAATACTGATATAATGACTAACATTTGTTTAAAACTATACTACTCACTTGTATATAAAAAAATCTCAATCGTAAAAACATTATAAGAATGTGTACCCTTTATTAAAAGAGAAAAACATTAAAGTCAAAATCTTCCTATATTGTGTATAATACCAAAACCTGCACATGTTCACATACCGGTTACATATATAGGAATTATTTTCAGTGGATAATAATGTATTTAAAAAAATAACCTAGCACAAAACAGATTCTTATTTCATGTGATTTATATATTGTTATGAATTTATAAGTATTGGAATCTAATTTACTGTACTATTAGTCTTATCCAAGTTCCTGTACTATAAAACACAGACTGGGATCAGATCATTGGTTGTAAGTAATATTTAGGACTCACCTTCTACTCTCCCACCCATTAATGAAATACATAACTACTTTATCCGGAAATGTACAGTCAAGATTCGTCCCATCATACCTATTTTAATTTTGATTTTATTCAATAACAAACTCTGCAACCAGTCTGAGTTATGTTTATGCCCATTTTCATTTACGGAAGATGATGATATGAGAATAAAACATGGTGGATTCTTTTTGCTTCACATGTGAAGGTGTGTTTTTCTATATGATTGCATTTTCTTGTGAACTAAAATAAACTTCATGAAACAAAGCAAGTAATGTCGGTTTTCATTAATTAAGGTACATGTAAAGTGTGATTACTTTGCTCTGTGACTTGAGGGATAGCCTAATAGCATACATGTTAGTTTGTTTTCTTGGACTTGATTTTTTGTGGGGTTTTTTGTTTGTTTTTGGACACTGATTGAAATATTTTGGTATGGTTTGGTGAGAAAAAAGAGTAATAATTTTTTGCTGTCCAAAAACATGCAGAAAAATATGGTATTAAAAGAAAGAGAACTTACGGATGGATCACATGTTGTGAGGAGTCTGGATAAACCATGGGTTGGGAACAGCTGTATATGGAAGTCGCCGGCGTATGCTGCTGCATGTGCCCATGCTGCTGCTGCTGATGATGATGATTCGTCGAGGTGTGTGGAAGCCCTTGAAGATGGTGGTTGTTGATCTTGAACCCCACCCCATTGCTGTGAGGCATACCATATTTGTTAATATGAAACCCTGAGGTGCCGCCATTTTGGTGTGGAGTACTATAGGCTACTGCTGGTATGGTATCTTCAGGAAGACATCTGAAATGATCATGAAATTGTAGTAGATTTTGAATTGAATTGTATGGAAACTTCCATATTTACCATATTAAGTGATCTAACTGCAAACAACACAGACCCAGACCTGCTAATATATAATATGCCAATAGGTCAGGATGTATGCTGTTCATTTTAATTATGATTTGAAACAAACAGCAAAGACTCTAATCTGCAGATGCATAATATGTGATGGCAGATTGCAGCTGCATGTACATCATGCAAGGATAAATACAGTAAAAGATGGAGAACATGGATGTTCCACGCTATGGTTATTTTTGGATTCGCCTTTACAAATCACCCTCATCTCACCTATGTCCGCATGGGTTCAAGTCTCAGCTCAGCCAATGTGTGTATGTGAGAAAGCTTGCCAGTAGGTTCATCCCGGGAGCTTTCCGGGTTCCTCCACCAAATATACTGGCTGCCATGTATAGCCTACGATGTGCTGAAAAATGGTGTAAACCCACAAAACCAAACCTCCATGCTATGGATTTTGAGGACTGGAGTGTTATGATAAATGATAAAGAATGTGGACATTTCCATGCTAAAGTTATTTATGGATTTTGAGGAGTGGAGTGTTATGGTAAAGATTGAGTACATGGACATTTCAATGCTATGGATTTTGTGAATTCTGAGAAGAGTGTATCACAATTCTGTATAAATACATATATATGTTTGATGTACTGAATTGGAGAAAATTTATACATGTTGTGTGTGTTTAATTTTCAGTTGAATTATGTTTGATTCTACACAATAATGAAGCTATGCAAGTTGCAAATAATAAAAAGTATGTGGTTATTTTTACACATTTGGTAAGACTTGGTTTCTTATGGTTGGGTACAGTTACATTTAATTGGAGAAATGTCAATTTCAGCTGGGGGTTTTTTTTGTTTTGTTTAATTGGAATTTGGTGATCATATTGATAAATCAGGTGGTTCTTGAAATTGTTATTCATTATTCAGCCATTTTTGGATCACACTTCTGTAATACCATAATTCATTACCTGAGCTCTAGCCATTTTAAGATACCTATGCTAGTTTTTATTTTTAAAAAAATCATATAGAATTAAAAAGTGTGAATCATGTGCATAAATAAAATGGCGAATAGGGTTTTTGTTTTAGTTGGTTTTTACAGCACTTTTAACACATTATTGGCTATATCATGCCAAGGAAATGGGAGCTACCATATATACTCGCATATAAGTTCGGTCCAAATGCAAACAATATAGATCCTGATCTGCCGTCGCATAATGCGCCGGCAGATCAGGGTCTATGTTGTTTGTTCTACTGATTAATCCTTACAAACTGCATAGACCCAGATCTGCCCGTGCATTATGCGACAGCAGATCTGGGTCTATGCAGTTTGCAGTTGGTATCGGCTTATATGAGAGTATAGACAGCTTTTCCGTAGGATACACCAAGGCAGCCGACCCAGACTGGCTTGGGTGGGTATCGAATCCACAGCCCTTGGACTACGAGTCTGATGCTCCACCAACTGAGGTACCATGGACCTGGTGTTAACAAGTTAAAGTCTGTTACCATTTCAGCCAGAATTGTTAACACTGTATCTTTCAATTATTGCTGTAAGTTGTGAAAAGCTGAGTTGAAAATTTTGCTACAATATTTTGAGTTGTATTTATTAGATGGTTTTGACAAGATAGCGGGATTTAAAATATGAGGAAGCATAGCCTCCAAGTATGACAAAACCTTGCTATGATAATTCATTTGTATCATGGTTCTGCAATCCAAATGACTGACACTCAGATCTGGTGAACTTAGTCAATAAATGATGCCCCATGTGGTTTGGACAGTGTCTGATATTTCATATATAAAGATGAAGGTTCTGCAATGGTACAATATGGCTATTTAAATGCACAACCATAAAATGCATTTTACTACAACAAAATGATAAAATTAAAAAATCCCAGCTGTTTGACCAGATCATTGGTGACAATCCACCATCAAAATCAACTGAATGCTGTGGAACAACCCACATTAGGTGTAAACAGCGAAGGACTCCTGCTGGAGAATATTCATCAGGAAATTTTCAGGAAATTAATGTTGTGAAGTGGGATATCTTTTCACAACAATTCCATTTTGATGGATGTTGCTGTTCATAATTATTTTGCTGATTGTTGAAACTTTCATTTGTTATTATCTGTTCAAGGATGTGATGGATTAGTTTTCTGCAAAACATATGAGTACACAAGCTTTCTTCCTGTCTGAGCTAGGTATAATTAATTGGCTTACAAATAAGGAAATATTTAAGATGTTTATTTCTTGTAGATCTGCCATGTTAGTCATGTGCTCGTGATATTTCTTAAATATTGGATATTTCAGTGCAACAATTACAGTTAATAGATCTAAAACATTATGAATTTTCTTTCCATTTCATTTCATTTATTTGCGAATGAAAACTTGAGAAATACATTTTTTGCTTCAGTGTATATATCATTTTCCTCAATGGAACCCGTACAGGGTTGGGGATATAGAATATGTTCAACAATGCACCGTAGCTCCAGGATGTCATAAGAGGTGACTTATGCAGGCAAATTGTTTGTCCTGGGATGCATTTCATGATGTTGCACCTTAGCTGAGCTGTCATGGAACATTTTATGTACCTTTGTCCCCCAATAATGATCAAGATATGGGGACTTGCTACAATTTGGGGGAAACTGGCAGTTGGGGTAAGAGAATGTCTTTTGGCTTGCTCAAGGTGCAAAACTGCATGATGCTCCAGCTGAGAAGATCTTGGACTTTATAAAAGTGCAGTTTATATCAAAATTTGGACTTGGTATTTTTAGGATCTTACCCTTTTTTTGCTTTGTATTGTGTGCCTTTTTCAGGATACCTGAACTTACTAGACCCTGTATAGCCAGGACTGTGCTGATGTGCCATTAAGCCCTATACATATATACATATACTCTCCAGGGCCGGTGCAAAGGTATTTGGCGCCCTAGACAAACCTTCAGCCTTGCGCCCCCCCCCCCCAAATTACCTTTATAAAATGAATATTGTACGTTTATTCTTTCCTTCTGTTTTTCTCTTTCTATTTTTAGATGCCTACTATCTTCTATTTTATGCTATTTCTCTTTCTTTTTTATTCATTTAGTTTTTTGCAGCCCTCCAAATTTTGCCTAGCCGACTGCCCAGTGGTTAAACCAGTCCTGATTCTCATTCTCTCTCTCTCTCTCTCTCTTGCACTCTCAGTGAACTAGAGTGAACTAATTTAGCCTTTTGTTAGAATGTAGTTGCATATTTGGGGAATGTTGCTGCATGGTCTTTGTAGGAGCATAGATATTGGTTCATTGTAATTAATTTGTTCTATTTTCAATGCATGTAGTCAGTGCAATTGTCAGTTGAACATAGCTTTTATAACACCTAACACTGTGAGAAAAATAGTGATGAAGTGTTTAATCTTGGAAAGCAACCATTTTCATTACATGTCTAATGTGTTGATTCTGTATTAGGTTATCAACATACACACCAAAAACCTTATAATGTGACAACTTGCAATTACATATTCTTGTTAGAAAAATCCAGTTTTGCTTCAAATAATCTTGATCTTCTATGGATTCTTGTAATCAGAATACTTTTAGTCTGTTATATATTTAGAGTCATTCCATTCTGTTTATATTAAGTTTCCAATTCATCTAGGGCACCTTGCAAATTAGTTTGTTGTATACAGCTAAAGAAAACTGTGCATATAAGAGCATAGTATCATCAGCTGTTAAAATTGTTTTGTAAGTAAAGAGACAAATCATTCAAAAAAGATTAAAAACATGAGAGACCCTGGTATTGAACCCTGCAGAACACCATATTATAGAAGTTGATCACTTCAGACCGACCCCATTTACTGTGACTAATTGGTACCTCCCTAACATTGATTCACATATACATGTGTTTACTCTGCATTATTTCAATTATAATTTGAAAAGTTCAAAACTGACAATTATACACAAAAAGCACAGCAGAGTATATATAAAAAAAGAATTTAGTAATGTGTTAACTTTTCAAACACGTGTGATAGTATTCGTTTCAAGACAAAAGTAGCAATCTGGAATATGATATGCAATTTTCACACATTTGGTTGATTTTCTGCACTTTTTTCTAGAAATCTGGATGAATCCCTCACAATAGTGCATCTCAGAATAGACTCCGCAGTGGTATTAAAAATCTATACAAAACCTGTAACTAATTCCTTTGATGGCCTTTTATGGATATATGATAATGTGTGTGGTTGGAAAACTAGTAATTATCAGAATTCCTTCAAAGAGATTTTGTCCACAGATTGAAGCCCAAATATTACATATATCAATAACCACAAATTTGCAGCAGGTTTTTTCCCGAAGGAAAATAAAATTACAATGAGTCATTACAGGCTGTTAGGAATTATGACATCATATTGCATGCAGAAAGTTAAAATGCGACAGATTAACATCCAATTATTAATAACTCAATTTGTACCAAGAAAAGCCCTTAGTGCAGGGGTGTCAAACATATGGCCCGCCAGACTCATTATTTATTATTATTATTTACTATTAGTTGTAATTATTTATATCAAATCTGGCCAGCCATAGCATATGAGTTTGACACCCCTGCCTTAGTGGTATGACCGTTAATCAAAATAATCGAAGACTGGTTGAAAAAGTTTTAAAAAACCAAGTGTTTGATTAGGATTTTCCACAATCAAATATACTGTATATACTCATTGAACAAGCAGATCTGGGTCTATGCAGTTTGTTAGGAGTAATCAGTAGAACAAACAACACAGACCCTGATATGAATGCACATTAGGCAATGACAGATCAGAGTCTGTTAATACAACCCATATGCCAACAACATGGCAGAAGGCAAATATGCCAGTAAACCATTCCACTTTGTAGGATACAAGCACCGAGTGAAAGTGTACTCCAAAACCATAGAAACATCTCAGACCAATTAAAACTAATGACTGATTAGTAATGATTAATCATACATTGGTTTTTATATTGACACTAATTTCCAACATTAAAAGCCATCTTCTATGAAATTTTTTAAATATGTTTAACAAAGAATTACAGATGATCAGCAGAAATGTCTAGGCAAGCTATATTTATGGCTGATGTACATAAATCTGACAATGTTTATATATATATATATATATATATATATATATATATATATATATATATATATATATATATATATATATATATATATATATATATATAATGGATACATTTTTATCTACTACTCACTTAATATATACATTAAAACTTCAAAAACTCACTAATTTTAAGTTTATTAAGAGTATAGACAAGAATAGGCATTTCACACAGAACTGACAATGTTATCTGTAATGTTTAACATCTGAGTGACTGATGTTTGATTGATTTAATTATAACCATAATTATTACTTAAAATCTCATTTTATCCAAAAATACTGTTTTGAACTAGAAAATGATTTTCAACCGATTCAGTCGATTAAACTGATTTTTGGTTTTGTGCTTAACATTTTACATCCATTTTCTCACTGATACAAAGAAAACAATTCCCAAGTACACCAAAATCTAGTGTTTGTTAATTGTTTGTATTTACAGATTTTGAACTTTACTTTTAATCAGCACCATATAGCAAATATTGTGCTGACATGCCATTTAATCTACATACATACATACATACATACATACATACATACATACATACATACATACATACATACATACACACACATACATACATACATACATACATACATACATACATACATACATACATACATACACACACACACATACATACATACATATACATACATACATATACATACATACATACATAATTGTTTGTACATACACTGTACATATACATATATACATACATAATTGTTTATGCTGTGAATAATAATATGTAATAAGGAAAATAACATGTTCATCAGTCACTAAAGTCATCTTTACTAAATTCATATTGCAAAGCAATATTACAAACAACTGTAAGTAATATACCATTACATGTACATAGACTTCAAATTGTTAAACAATGTATAAACATTAGTAAATAATACACAAATAATTTTCTATATGTATAACATGTAACCAGTAAGGCTGCAACATTTACCGAAACATTTCTAAATGTGTACACAGTTTACAAGATGGAATAGTGCCTCTAACATGTTTTTAAACTATAATGTATTTAGTTTTGAAGAATTAATGTGTTTTGAATGAAGACACGAATATCTAATAGTAAGAATTGTATCTTGAAATCTTTGTGGAACTATGATATTCATTTAAGTTCTCAGATTATAGGTAGATGGAACAAATTACTCTTTATATGTCTTACATAATTTTTTTCTTAACAATGACGGACACATTCTGTAGTTGTAGATGGGTCTGTATATTTGTACATAAGACACCTATGAACTTTTATGTCTTAAAATACTTCTATATTTTATATTTTAATTTAGATGTATGGACCATGCAGTCTGAAATAAAGAATTCTTATCTTATTATCTTATCTTATAACCAAAATCATGCTGTTTAATCAAGACAATTGGAAGCCCCGATCTACCCATTGGGCTTACTTAATAGCTTACTATTGTTACAATGTGAATACCATACCTCGCTCATTTGGGATTGTTTCATTTGCTGTACGTCTTTTACCTCTTATTAAGATAGGATTCATTATGTAAGATATGTCTCTGTTGAATATATCTAACAATTTATGTAAAACATCCATTGGATCGTCAAGATATTGTTTCCTACTGCTACATATATGTACATGATAAAGAAACTCACTAAATAAATGTTACTACTGGACATACTGATGCTTTTATTGGATCTACAATTAATGACTAAGAAACTGCCATATGGTGGCTTACAAACTTTAAATGGTGTTTCTTCAAAATAAAATGTTACTAATCAAAGCTTCTGTTAACAAACATGTTTTCAAAGGTAAATGGAATAGTTTCATAAAATTGTATCAACAATTTCAGTAAATCAACCTGATATGTAATGTTTGTGTAATGTGCACTACAACCAATTCTTGTCAACATCAGCTTTTTTCTGGTGATGCCCCATTCAATGTGAAAATCATACATACTTTAAGAAAAGAATTTTAAAACATTTCCCACTAAACAGTCCTCTTAAGCAGAGATGTAGAAATATATCATTTTATTAGAATGGGTAGTTCCTGCATTACTAACAGACATGTGTATGTTCATTTACACATTTCCCAATTATGTAAATATTTGCAGGCAGTAAACTAAACAAAGCCATTTACATGTGTAAATGTTGCAGCCTTGGTAACCAGAAGATAATACTAACAATTATTTTGTGAAATTATCTACACTGTATGTGTATTTGTAAATCATATGTGAATGCAAGTAATAAGCATACATCAATTTTTTGTATATGTAAAATTAACAGACACAACAAAATGCTAAAAACACAAACCTACCTCTGCATGATGTATCTTTGGTATTTCCCACAAATAAATTACTTCAATATTGGTTCCAAAGTTTATGTACATCCAGAACAGAAACAAACTGAAAAGTCCTTCACCTTGTCACAAAATTTAATTTATATTGCATCACAAATAAGACCATCTCACTTGTCAATGTTGACAGCCAGACACTAATTAATCTATTCAAAGCACAAATCGTGCAAATTTCCGTTGTTTTAAATTTTCACGGGTCACAAACAGAACCAAGTGATGCCAACAAATAGCTTGGATAATCCTCTGAGATGACAGTTACAGATGAATAAGTAAATTCTGAACCTGATCAGAGTGATTCATTCTATTATGAATTATCTGAATGAAAAGTTTTGTTCACTTCAATATACAAACTGTCATATATGTATCTGGTTTTGCAATACCCGATTATCCACTGATTTTCATAATTCAATGATACATTGTTAAAAAATTAGGACATGACCTCCCTTGTCCCCATTTCTGCAATTTGCTTTCCTATCCCATCAAAATCTACTTATGAGTAATCAAGATTTTAGTACACTTCCTGTCCCAAATCGGGTATCAACATCAAAATCACCACCATGAACACTGACGCTAAGGTGGTTCAGTCACGCACGAAGGAATGTCAAAATTACACTCTTAATTTGGAAGTACAAACTGTCCTTGCCACCCTTACAATAACTGAGATCTGATTGTAGATTGACCACAGATAGTATCCCCCTCGAGCTTATGAAAGTAAATGAAGTGCTCTTGAATGGGTTACTGTTGTACCTGGTACATTAACAAAAGACTAACAAAGGTAATAAGAGATTGCCATACCTGTACTTGCAAGATTGATGGTTTATTTGAACTAAACCTATGGCACTAGTCTAACCAATCTACAGCAAATAAGATCTCAGGGTTTTGCCCATTATGTCGAAACAGATTAATACAATCAATGTTTTAATCCATAGCAGAACTTATTCTTTTTGGAATGCATGTGTAAATATAATGCTAATTTCAAAATGTTCAGGTATATGAAAAATCAATGAGGTGACACTAGTATGAATTAATAAATCATTTAAATCAATTCTTTCAGTTCAAACAATTATTTTCTTTCTATAATTTGTGACTAATAATTAGATTTTAAATCAATATCAGAGAAAAATGTACTACTAATTGATATTAACAGTGGTTAAATGAAGTACATGAGCCAAACATAGCATTACTTTTGTGTCTAGAAATTCAACCTACCTCTGGGTCTTCACTAAAATTTCAGCAACAACTTAATAAGAGACAGATTCTAAATTGTACGGATAGAATTTTAAATAATGGGTGTTAATCTGACACATTTTATGCATTTACATTCGGCATGCTAAATGATATCAAAATCTCAATGCTTTCATACTTTTTTTAATACACCAAATAATCTCATTTCCTTTTTAAAGTATGTTGTGATAAACTTTTTTTTTCACTGCTATAAATATACTACAATACACCAACTAAATCTCTATTAAAAAAATAATTTTAATTTAGTTTCCCAACCGTTTGGACCTAGTCTCCATAGAATGTACCATACCCAATATACAGTGTAATCTTGTAAAAAGCAGTACACCCAATGGTAAACAATGCAGTCCCAGATCTGCTGTTGTATAACATGTGGCATATGGCAGATCACTGTGGGTCTACATTGTATGTATAATACTAATAATTTAAAACAACCATGGTGTGTCCTTGAGCAAGGCACTTTAATCCAATACCTTGGCACTAAATAACCTACAGGTGTTGCTGTGCTGTAAAAAATCGAAGCAAACCCTCTCTCTCTCTAACATAATACAACTTGTAGTAATAAAAAGCTATGAAGGTTGACAAAATAAGAATTTGATACTCAATTTCTTTTTATGACCAAAGAAGTGTTTCGACTGCAACAGATTAATATAAACAAATTTTTTACATCCTTTGCCTCCCTATTTTGAATTTAAAAGATAAAACTAAGCAAGAAAATATGTAATAGCCAAGGGAAATAACTGTCAAACAGATGCCCCCAAAAAGATAACATACAACATCTTGTCCCAAATAACAAATACATGTGAAACACAGCTGAAATTCATCAATCTCTGATGACTTCATATAGAACATTATTATGCCATTGTATGTAGTGAATGATAGAACATTATTATGCCATTCTATGCAGTGAATGATTGATATACTCTACTTAAATCCTTTTATCAGATTTATAAATATTTACAACCATTCCATGCAATATAATAGTCATATCTTATACCACACCCTTAAGCTCTCTCTATATAAATTTTTACTCATTAATATTACTGAAATATGTTTTATTAGAAAGATTAATGATGCTGATGTAAATTATGATTAAAACCGTACCATGTATATAGTGGATTTATCCCATATATAGTGGAATTATCTCGTATATAGTGCAATTTATACCGTATACAACAGAATTTATCCTGGACCAGCAGTATTTTATTTTAATCGATATCTTATAGCCCAGGCATGTGCAACTTCCTCCAGGGTACAGGCCGGATAGCGATTTTTAAAGCCACACCGATTTTTAAAGCCACACCGTATGATGTGAACATAACCAGATAAAACCAGGTTGTGGGCCATAGGTTGTACATTCCTGATATAGCCACATCACAAACCATTGGGACTTCTTGCTTAAGCAAACCCTGTGGGGAGCCATGGTGGTTCTATGGTTAGCATTCCGGAGTCACTATATATGGGTGTGGGTTCAAATCCTACCAGGCTGGGTTGACCACCATGGTGTGCCTCAGCACGATATAACCTTTTATGTGTTGCTGTGCTGTTTAACACTAATCGATCAATCAAAAGAATCAATCATTACTAGGCTGAACATATCTCTATAAAAGGAAATGTGATGAAAATAGGTATACATGTATTGCAGATGTTCCTAAGACAATTGCAATGGCAGCAACAAAAAACATATAAAAGTAAAAAAAAATATAGAAATGTGGACCAAACCTACCTTAAGAGTAGCAGCATTTCAGACCTTCTGATGAGCTAAACTTGAAGGAATATGCATCTAGATGGGTGTAAAATGTTTCTCTTATTAGAATATAACTTCAACTTGTCTTTCCATTTAACCACTCACTGCCTTGACTTGGGCTCTTAACATTCAACTTACATGAAATCTAACACTGATTGCTATTTAGATGTCTGGCGCAGCTTGGTACCAGTGCAGTTCATTGCAAAGTTAACTCTTTAATAAAGTCTCCAAGTGGAGGGGGTTTGTCTTTCTTATTTTTAATAATGAAAATCAAGCTGTCTTTTGCCATTAGAAACACCTGCATTTTCTGTACTTACGTACATAAAGTCCCTCAAGGTAGATAATATATGCAAAAATGTGCAGATATCAGGTTGATATGTGTTGATATATGTGATACATATCAGCAATTGAGGGAGATTTACATCACCATAATATTTCTCTTTTTTGTGTGAATATCACTCTTTCATGTCTTTTTGTGTGAATATCACTCTCTCTCTCTCTATCTCTCTCTCTCTCTCTCTCTCTCTCTCTCTCTCTCTCTCTCTCTCTCTCTCTCTCTCTCTCTCTCTCCAGTATATCACAGATTCCATTAATAAACTGTACATGTACATTACTTTATATAGGTACTAAATATATTTTAGTGCTTTCAGCAATAACATTTGGTACATGTTAATTTATTTCCTGATCTAGAACTTTATACCTTCTACAAATGTAAACAAAAGTCAGTGTGCTAATTAAATGTGTTTTGTGTGAAATAAAGCATGCAGATATTGTCTATGTTATGAAATTGGTGGGTGCTTCAATTAAGGACACTTAAAGTATAGATGCTGTACAGAATTTCCATGACATTCCATAAGATGTGTGTAATTAATTCACTGGTAATATAGATCAACCAGAGAGACCTGGCAATATAACTTTTCAGTAGTATTCTCATTAGTGTCTAGTTCATTGAAACTTTAGATACTGCATCTATGGTATGGAAAAATGATTGCATATTCATAAAAAGAGGCCAAACTGGGATTGATATTGCTCACCTGGCATACACTGATCTAAGAGGCAAATGTAGTAATAAAGCAGGTGCCTTGGGTTGTAAGACAACCATGTCAGGATCATTTCCAGTTCAGCCGTTGGTAACAAGTGGCGGTATTGATATTTTGTTCAAGTGTGTTTCTACTTGGAGTATGTTCAGATGGGCTGGATGGTGCACTGGCATCTTTTGTATGAATATGAAAGGTGTTCATGATAAGACTTTACCTATCACACTGGTGAGGCAGTTTGTACAAAATGTCATTCTATGATAGTTTTTAAAAAAAAATATTTTAGTAACAATAGGCACACTTGATTTAACTTTCAACTGTAGGTTTTCCACAAGCTGCTAAGGAAACCACACCATTGCTTGGGGAGCCACTATGACAATTTTGATAGAACACATTCTAACAAACATTCCTACCAAGTCTGATTGAAACTGGCTCAGCCATTCTAGAGAAGAAGTTGAAAATAGTTTTTCCTCCTGGTTCCTAAGGAAACCACACCATATCCAAGGTGGCCACCTTGAAAACAAGTTTGAAAGAGCATGTCCTAACAAATACTTCTACCAAGCTGGATAAAAACTGGCTCAGCCGCTCTGGAGAAAAAGTTGAAAAAAAGTTTTCCATATGGTTGCTATGGTAGCCACAACAGTGCTCAGGGGGCCACCTTGGATATCATTTTGCTGCAGCATGTCCCAAGAAACACTTTAAGTTTAATCAAAGTTGCTCTGCTCTTCTAGAGAAGAGTCAAAAATGGGTTTTCCAACCAGTTCTTAAGGAAGCCATACCACTCCTAGGGAAGCAACCCCAGACATAATTTTAACAGAGCACATGTTGGAAAACATACCTATTGAATTTGCTCAAAATTGGATCTGCCATTCTAGAGAAGAAGTTACAAATAGATTTTCCAGCTGATTTCTTTGGAAGCCACACTACTGATATAGAAGCCACCCTGAATTTTTTTTGGGCAGAGCATGTAGGAAGAACATTCTTGCCAATTTTGATCCCCATTTGCCCAGCCGCTTTTGGAGAATAGCAAATGTGGATGGATGGATGACAGTTGCAGGGCCAAGTCATAAACTCACACAACCTTCAGCCAGGTGAGCTCATAAGCATGCACAGAACATTCACATCATAATTATACCGATTTCTAGTCCACCCTCCCTACCTCTTCTAATTAAAAGGTCAATGGCCAGGCAGTTTGGACTAAGCTTAACACTAGTTACTGTGTATCTGAATATCTCTCCGTATTTTCCATAAAAGCCTAACTTGTTTTACCCAAATCTGTCATTAAATTAGAAAGAATGCTGATTGTTCTATTGGATGCTTTCTGTCATTACAGAAATGTATCATTAACATAGGTTTGACACTTGCTGAAATTCCCAATTGGTCTCAATACTAATTTTTTCTCTCTATATCCCTCTCTCTAGGGAATCTGGAGAATTAAAGAGATTGTTCCCTCATCATAACCTATTGAACGGAACCATAATCAAAGTATTGACAATACTAATGGATTGGAGGGTTAAAGTGATACTAATTTACCTAAAATCAGATGGAACAACATGACTCCAGATATACTGATATTTGTCACAGAATTGTGTGTAATAAAATATTTATGCATTATATATATATATATATATATATATATATATATATATATATATATATATATATATATATATATATATATATATATATATATATATATATATATCTATATATATATGAACATGAACACATGAACAAAAATGTACTCGGGTTTCATTGCCGCATACAGCATTACCCAAGGGTGGTTTATTTTTTAGGTTTAGCTATTTCAAACTACTAAGCTCATTTCATCCTATGCTACACGAGCAAAGTGACTGCAGTGAAAAACCCAATTACTTCGAGTTCTTTGGCATCACATTTTCACCACTGTCAGGGTACTTATAGAATGAATTTTTGATGTACAATCACAACATGAGTTTTATCAGAAAGCTGTCCACTTTACCAGAGCAATCTTCTGCTGTAGAGGTATGTGAAATATAAAATTGTATTCTTTCTTGCTATCTGTTTTATGTGATTGAATAGTTTTTTATATTGAATGTTTCAGAATTTATTCCAAATTTTAAGAGAGTCAAACCTACGCCACATAATGTCATGCTATCAGATAGAGTACAGTCTGTTTCAAGTTAGCCATTTTTATCACTGAATTATATGTTGCATGCATTAAATGTTTAGTAATGTTCGAATTCTTATATTTCAGTGCGTTTATTCTTGTCATACATATATTCATGTACGAACGTGGTTATAATAATAATAATCTCATACCATGGTTTTGATGAAATGATTTATTGTGTAACGAAACAAATTCATGTTCGCGCATGCATAATGTATATTATTGTATTCATCCTTCACCATGTCTCATGTACTATATAGCTTAGTCATTATATTTTTAGCTGTTTTTGTTACGAGGAGTTGTAGAACTCTGTGGTGTTTCGTGCAACCTGTATGCTGCTGTTGATGGTGATGTTGGCTCAGAAGACAATACTGGTTTACTCGCAGTGAGGGACCAAAGCTTCATGACTAACAAGTCTGTATGGAATAAGGAGGCTCTTGAGGGATCCTTCAGCAGACTGGGAGGGGTGGGCATTGCGTAGTGGCTCTTTGAACATTCGACAAGAGCTATGGAACCGGAAATACATTGTGATCGTCAACTGGATGCTACGAGATACATATGTTCCATTTTTGAATCAATATTATTATCACTATATGAGTGAAATCAATACTTCAATATCGCAATATGAGCAAAAATCAATAATACATAGTTCCTACTTGTAGACCAAACATACATTCTTCATATTTTTGCACAAATTCTGTATTTTGATCACCCTTGGTGATAGAATCATACATGGTTCATATGTGTGTATAAATCCTATACTTTGATCACTCTTGGTGATAGAATCATACATGGTTCATATGTGTGTATAAATCCTATACTTTGATCGTCCATGGTGATAGATCCATATATCAATCATATTTGTTTAAAATGTCCACAGTTGATTCTTGTATGATTACTCGTTGAAGTTACATGTTCTGGTTAGTTCCATTTCGGAATGATATAATTTCCTTTTATCAGTTGTTGAACTCGGTGCACATCATTCTTTTAAATCCATTGTTTGACTTCATGCGCACAAGTATGGTGTCAGATTCATTCAATGTTTAATTACATTATAAATAAACATCTCATTCATGAAATTGCTTTCGGTGTCTTCGCTAAATCCAATCCCAACCCAACTTCATCCTGTTATACCATTCATTGTTATTTTAATACTAATTTATATAAGATCAGATGGAAGAACGTGACTCCATATATATTGCTATTCATGGTTATTTTTACTATCATAATCAAACTGCTCTAAACAGTTGAAACATTATTTGACAAATTATTGTGATTTCCTTTCTAAAGCATTTTATTGTTTGAAGCATTACCACCAGTGGAACAATATCCAAGGGAGATAACTACTATCTGGTCTAATCATTTACCTAAATCTGAGTTGATTCCTTTGAAATAAATTGACACGAAAGGCCAGTGGATCTATAATTTGTTAGTAACTTTAGTAAAATCATAATGTTTGTTACTATTATTAGTTATAGAAATGATATTTAGTAAAAGACAATGGACACTATACTATGCCATTGAGTATGGAAGAAATCCTTCCAAACCAAAAATGATTGCTGCCGACTTTCTTTTGGTATGGCCATTCACTATCTACAATGGTGGGAGAGGGGGAAATTGATTTATCATAAATGATTAAAAACCAAATATTTTGACCTTTGTACAGAATTGTGAGTTTGTTTATAGTTTATCTCAAAGTGCTCTGCTTTAAAACTAGATAATTTTTTACATGTTTGAATGTATATATTTATGGTCCAAAATATGGTATGGCCATGGCTGTCCTGGTTGTTATGACAACCTTTCATTATAATGATGCTACCACATACTGAGGTATGTACCATATACTGAGGTATGTTCAAACAAAGCACAAAACAATAAAAAGGGTATCACATAATGATGTGATACCACAATTTAATGGGTTCTCAACAGCCAAGATTTAATACCAAGTAAAATTAATTAAGTAACAATTAAATACAATAAATTTAACCAATTTAATTTAAATACTGATTTTAAAGACAATTATATATAATATATTACACAGGAGAGGCATTATTTATATGTTATCTAAAATTAAAGCCATAAAATAACATTCAGGCTAGTCTGTTTTTGTTTTTACTGGGATACATTTGAGTCCAACCAATACGAATCAAATGATATTGTTCCTTTGGTAAAATTGATTTAAAATACTTCATATAAAATTAAGCATTTCTAAAGGCACAGTGTTTATTTTATTTTATTTTTTCAAGATGTGTTTTGTATCATCATCAAATGTACAACATGGACACATAGCCTTGAAACAAACTTTTTAATCCTATATCAATATTACCTATGATGTATACACATTTAAAACTTTAAGAAAAATGACATCTGGTTAAATTGTTATACTGCTGATGATCACAGGATATCTGGTTAAATTGTTATATGGCTGATGATCACAGGATATCTGGTTAAGTTGTTATGCTGCTGATGATCACAGGACATCTGGTTAAATTGTTATACTGCTGATGATCGTGTCATCTGGTTAAGCTGTTATACAGCTGATGATCAAAAATATCTGACCTTAACAATCATATTTTATATTTAGAGTTAAAAAGTATCATTATTTTCCTCACATAGGATTAAATGGGTTGTATCCCTTTGAGAGTGATTTAGTACAGAAAGAGTTTTTTCCCTTAGAATACTGAACTATAAAGTATACATGGATTATCTCCCTTACACTACTTAATGCATACAAATCTTTCTTATCTTCCCCTTCCTAGAGCATTTCCAGTTCATACACAATTCATTCCTTCAACATCACAATATACACATTGAACTAATCTGTGTACAATGACATCATCTTTGGCCACTACATTAACATACTGTCTGTAAAGTTCACTATTACTGAAGTTTGAGGTGGATTAAAATGTGTTTTATGAAAGTGGGGCCTGTTAATTAATTTGTTCTGACAAAGAGAAATGAAGCTTTTTCCACTCATATCTGATGATGTGCTGCAATTTTTTAAGTGAGTTTTTTGGGGGCTTTTTTTTATATACCTATTTTTAATCCCAATGACTGCTATCTAATGACTACTATAATCACCCAATTTAATTTTAATGAAATGTGCTATGAGATATAAAGTATCATGATAAAGAAATTTGTGTGGCACACTATACACATTTATGCAGCACTTTCAAGATACTGTTATTTCTTGCAGCCAAAAATGTCTACGTATAACTTTATCTTTATTGACCTGTCTTCAAAATACAGTAGAACCTGTCTGGGAAGAACACCCCTTCTGTCAATAACATCATGATCTTTCAAGACAGGTGGTCTCTCCTGACAGGTCATATGAAATCAATAAATCTGTGCATATAGATTCTGGACTCTCAAGACAGGTAGTTTCTCACAGCAGGGGTCTTTCAAGACAGGTTTTACTAATGATTATTATTCTCATTGAATAAAGTTTGATCTTTTCTTTACACTGATTTTAGGTCCATTTCTTTCTTCTTTCTCACTGTTAGTTTTAAAGTCCTATCATTAAGACTTCTAGCCCCTCCATCCATACGACTTCTAGCCTCTCCATCCATAAGACTTCTAGCCCCTCAATCCATAGGACTTCTAGCCCCTCCATCCATATGACTTCTAGCCCCTCCATCCATAAACTTTACTCAACATTCTGAATGATAGATATCACTCCAAACATGAAAATCTTACTCAATATTGTCAAATGTAGCCTTTTGATTGGTCAGAATATCTCTGAGAGAAAGATCTGGAGTTAAGTAAAGGTCTACCATGGAGAGTAAGAAGTATGCACGACTGCAAATACTTGTATTATTTTTCCAGATGAACTCAAAATGTAACTAGTGTTGCAATTCACAAGGATGAAAACTGTTTATGTGATATTTTTAGCATCTTAGTAAAACAGCCATGTCTTTTTTCCTTGGGAAACAGAAAACAATAGAATGCACATACATGGATTTTCCTATCCTTACTAAAGACTTCAAAACAACAAGGGCATTAACTAACAATCACTCTAACAATGTAAACACTGTAACTCATAAGAAGCAAGCACAGGGAAGGGGAATCAGAGAATTATGCGAGAGGGTGGGTCTACATGTATTGAAGAAATGACAGGAGGCTAGATCCAAGAAGGAGGGGAATGAGGGTAGTAGTTGCGGTGAGTGGATTGGTCAGCCAGAATGGTCAGTTAAATGAAGAAGAAAAATATAACAGTTAATAGGGAGGGAAGTTGCCTCTCAGTTCCCTTCACCTGTCAATCATCTTTGGTGTACAACAAGATTATTAAGACAGTCATCATGGCAGCCATATTGGATGTACAACTGGCACCATTTTCATTTAGTATCAACTAGGTTGCATAAGAAGTCTACTGGTGAAAATACCATGTTGATATAGCAATCTGTTTGAAGTGGAGTAGCGATAACAATATTTCAGGATATGACTTCCCATTCAGGAGGAGTAGCAATAACAAGATTTTCAAGATGGCTGCTGTGGTGGCCATACTGGACTTAAGATCAGCACCATTTTCATTTAGGACCACCTGGACATCATAAGAAGTCTTCTGGTGAAAATCCCATGTCAATATGACTTTCTCTTCAAGTAGAGTTCTGATACCAGGATTTTAAGATGGCTGCTATCAGAAGTCAGATCAGCACCATTTTTTTTTTAGGACTAGCCAGACATCATAAGAAATCTTTTAGTGAAAACCCCATGCTGATATGACCATCCATTCAGAAGGAGTAGCAATAATAAGATTTTCAAGATGGCTGCTGTGGTGGCTATATCGGACATCAATTCGGCACCATTTTCATTTAGGACCAACTAGACATCATAAGAAGTCTTTCAGTGAGAACCCCATGTTGATATGACCATCCATGTAGGAGGAATAGCAATAACAAGATTTTTCAAAATAGCTGCTGTAGTGGCCATATTGGACATTAAATTGGCACCATTTTCATTTAGGACCAACTAGACATCATAAGAAGTCTTTTAGGGAAAACCCCATGCTAATTTGATGATCCATCTAGAAGGAATAGCTATAGCAAGATTTCCAAAATGGCTGCCATGGTGGCCATATTGGACATCAGATTAACACCGTTTTCATTTAGGACCGACTAAACATGATAAGAAGTCTTTTGGTGAAAATCCCATGTTGATGTGACCATCCATTCAGGAGGAGTAGCGATAACAAGATTTTCAAGATATTTAACAAATATACATACTGGATGTCAGAGCAGCACCATTTTTATTTAGGACCAACTAGACCATGGGATGAATGTGTGTATACAGTTTCAAGGCAATCCTCCAAGTGGTTTAGGAGTAGTGATAACAAACTTGTGCTAACGGACGGACAGACAACAGATGATGGACGATGGACAACAGACCATCCCATAAGCTCTTCTGGTCTACGACCAGTAAAGTTAAAAATAGGGCCTGGCCCTATATTCACGAAACTCCTCAACTTGACTGCAGTCAAGCTCAAAATTCTGATACCTTACAATAAATTAAAATACAAGAGATTTCAAAGTAGCAATACATTTTGAGACAGATGTGTGTTAAATATGCATAGCTTATTTTGTAACAATTTAACAAATATACAACCTATGACAAAAGTATTTTTGAATTTAAGTGAGCAATCAAGTTGAGGAGTTCAATGAATATGTGATCTAGGTAGTTAAGCAATAAGGCACTTTCTTTGCGCCTTCATGACTCTGCATTTGATCAAGTACTTTGGTACATGCAAAAATAAGAGGCTGCCAATCCAAGACAGGATTTATTCTAGGATGTCCATTTGCAGGATTCACGCTAACTTCTCCATAATCACCTCAAGAAGTCAACTTAATGCATGAAAACTGCAAGTCATATTTGCAACCCCTACCACTTAGCATGCTGCTCCCATGACTGAAAGGGTATGGGAACAAATCTTACTTAATGACTCAGCCTGGGTCAGCTGCACGTCTTTGGACAAGGCACTTTAGTCCAACTGCCTTCGCACTAAATAACCTATTTGTGTTTCTGTGCTGTAAAACACCAAACCAAATGAAACTAATTCTCCCTGTTTTTTATCAAATGAAGTTGGGTGGGGTGGGGATTTCCCTCTAAATTTTCCATAACAGACCCTGAAAGGTGTATGATTTCCTCTGGGTTCTCAAGATTCCTCCACCTCTAAGACCATCCTACACAAGTATGAGCTGTCAAGAGTACTTCATATCAGCTGTGAAACTTGCTGTATGATCAAAGAAAGAGCTGATGGGGGGAAGAAAAATATGTCATCTTTAGCATGGAAAACTGCAAACATTTAAGCAAACATTACTTTTTTGTCCATGTAGTGCATGTTAACAAAAATTCAAAGACACAGATCAAACATATTAGAACAAGATTACTGTGAACAGCACATTATAAGCCCACCCCATGTTTCATACTCCTCTATGTAGACACTAGTAGGGCATAGTTGATTTTGGAGATTACTGACCAATGAATCTCAATGACTTGAACCTTTGGTCAAGATAGGTGGTTCTGAACTAAACTTACCATGTAGAAATCATTATTTTTTTATTATACTTACCATGACCTTGACCACTGACCTTTAGACCTCAAAATCTGTAAGTTTCTTTACTGCCCTAAGTGCAAGCCATCAACAAGTTTGGTCAAGGAACTTACTGTAGAACAAAAGTTATTCAGCAAAAGCCATTTTTCTTTGAGTCAAATTTACCTGGACCTTTGACCCCAAAATCAACAGGCCTATTCCATACATTAAGTGAAAGCCATTTACAAACTTTGGTCAAGGTATGTGGTCTAGCAGTAAAGTTATTATGCAAAAAAAAAAATTTCTTCTTTCAGTCGTAATGACCTTGAGTACATTTTTTTTCTTACCCAATGTCTAAGTCATCCACAAACTTTGGTGCAGGTACATGGTCAAGAACTGACTGATTTCTCTTTTGAATGACTGTTCATTTTCTAATTAAATGATTCTCAAAACTGTTTATCTCATGTACCTGTTCTCATTCTTTCTAGCTATCTTTATTTCATCATCATTACTTGGTATGGTGTAAAAACTACTTGATAATTCTAATTATTGAAACATTACAAAGAGTTAAATTGTAATATACTTCACTATTAACATACATATAAAAAAATAAGTGCATACAACTTTTCATTTATCTAAACAAGAGTTCCGGTACACTATATACCCACTATGGGATAAATAGTATTATTTTTTCTTCTTTTATGTAAAACCCTCTTTCATTGAATGGATACTCAGGTACTACTAAAATAACATAGTAAATCGTTGCACTCATGTGCTACATCACTGTTGTTAAGTGACATTGCCTAACAATATTAGGATTCTGCTGTACAGTTATTATGTACTTCTGAAACTGGGACTGGTATCAGGTGAAGTTGTGTGCATTTGCAACAAGCACAGTGGAGAGAATGTTGACATACTTCTATGCTACTTTCATGTACTGTGACTGAAATTTCTTTATACGTCGTATTTGGGAATCAACGCACTGCCTAAAGCAGACAGTTGATCAAATTGGCTGCTCCCATGTGCTTGAGAAATGAACTTGAAATAGTTCAAAGTACAGTAACTTTAGCAGTTATTAAAATAGGGAAAATCAATTTTGCCAGAGTAGACAATACTAACTTCTGAAAGTATAATAAATGAATTAAAAAATAAAAAAAAAACTATAAAAATGTTATCAGCTAGTTTTTTCCAATTTCACCTCTGAAGTCCAGGAAGTGAAAATGACCACATGGAGCTAGCAGTCTTTTGAAAGGTACACACCTAAAGTATGGCCAAGCTGTATACTCTATAACCCAAATGACACCCAACAATCATACACCAAAATAAAGGGAATTAAAAGTTATTTTAACAATACCTAACATATACAAGGTTTTTTTAAGCAACCAGGACAACCAGTGAGAAACACCAGGGAAATTCTTTTTCTTAAAAAATGAAACCCTGTGCAAAGTACCATGATATGCTCCACCATATTGTGGGTATAAGCAGACATGTTTATTATCCTGATTTTTTTATATTATTATTAAAATACTCTTATGCTATTCTCTCTAATACATTTGATAGTTCTGGAACAGAGAGATTTTTTCTCCATTTCTTGGAGATTGCCCAACATCTATAACACCAACAAATACATTCTTCATTTGTTTAAAGTTCTTCCAGTTTCTCTTACTTTTTGGGCAAATTTTAGTCTGAATCAGGCAGTCTATGATGATCAGGGAGATATGTACTATAAGCCAAATTTTAGTCTGAATCAGGCAGTCTATGATGATCAGGGAGATATGTACTATACGCCAAATTTTAGTCTAAATCAGGCAGTCTATGATGATCAGGGAGATGTGTATTATAAGACTGCTCTCTGCAGGCAAGCTGTCTATGATGATCAGGGAGATGTGTATTATAAGACTGCTCTCTGCAGGCAGGCTGTCTATGATGATCAAAGAGATGTGTATTATAAGACTGCTCTCTGCAGGCAGGCTGTCTATGATGATCAGGGAGATGTGTATTATAAGACTGCTCTCTGCAGGCAAAGATAGTTAGAAATTGGTATTGTTATGTAAATCAATACTTCTGGAATACATGTGCTTGATTTTGTATATTCATGTTTGAAATACTTGTACAGCCCAACAAGTCTTTGTTGCTCATGAATCAATTGATGACTTTATTCTTGTCCTGAAAATAAGTGCAAACATTACCAGAACTTAAGCAAACTTTGCATACCTTGATTAATCCAAACTATGGCACAACTAGCTAAGCAAAAAGTACAGATATCATCAAGTTGACATTTAAGTTTCTCCAAACCTTAATTAGTGAATAAACAATCTATTCATCCCTGTAATTGAAACTGAGAGATTGAGCATGACAAAGACAAAAAAAGAGCATCTGAAGTTGCACGTGCTATTTGTTCGTACTGTAAAATCTGCTCCTGCCAATACCAATGGAACTTACCTACATGTTACTCCCCTCGTTTAGTGTATGTGTACTATCGCCCTTTTGGTTCCCTGTTTCATAAATCTGGCTCAAAACCAAAGCCTTCTGAAACAGAGAACCTGTCTAAAATGTCCAAAGAACAAATGCCATCTAAAGAAAAGTGATGTGCAAGTTCTATTCAGACCCTAAGGGATTTCTCAACATGGCCTCCTCACATCTACAAATTCCCTTAACGTAGGCGATTTTTCCTTATTCTGCACTATGCAAGTACATGTGATTTATCCATCTGGACAGATTAATGACTTCATGTTTCAGCATGATGAATGAACAGGATATATACACTGTCTTCAAGTAAATATCAAAATTATCGTCATTAATCAAAATTGTATTTACCAATATTAAATATCAACAAGATATTCCATCTATATCCCCCACCCTGCCAGAATGTATGTCTGGATAGAGAAGGATCTGTCAAAGTTTTCATATATAGTCATTCATATTTACAAAGTATACAGAGAGAAGTGATAAGCATCAGGACTTTTGCTCCAAAAACAAAAGTGTGTATGATGGGTTGATAGATGAACAAACAAATTTACAAAAACACTAAATATATTTAACCTGAAGAATTGTTAATATCAAAAGGCACATCTGGACCACTTGAGTGTAATGTGTGTACCAAATTTCAAAGAGATATCTTGAATGGTTTTGGATCTGTGCTTTGAAAAAATAAGTGTCAATGATAGATGGATCAAGGAAGAAATGGAAAAAAAGTATAAATACTAAAATTGAAGATCATTGAATATAAAAAGGCACACCTAAATTGCTAGTCTAATATGTGTACCAAGTTTCACAGAGATCTCGAATGGTTTTGGAGTTATATTGCTCCAGAAACAATAGTGTGATAATGTGTGGATGAATTAACAGTCAAACAGATTAAAATGTGAAAATACTTGTCTAATAAGTATACCAAATTTCACCCGGATGCCTTAAACAGTATTGGAGTCCTGCCCCAGAAACAAAAGTGCAGATATATGGATGGATGGATGAACAGACAAATGGATAAAAATGTTAAGCACATTGAAACTGGAGAATTGTGTGAATAGCAAATAGGCAAATCTGGGCCACTAGTCTAATATGTGTACCGGTACCAAGTTCCAAAGCACACTGAAACTGAATAATGTGTGAATAGCAAATAGGCACATCTGGGCCACTAGTCTAATATGTGTACCAGTACCAAGTTCCAAAGAGATACTTGTATCTTGAAAGGTTCTGGAGTTATGCTCCTGAAATGAAAGAGTGACAGATAGACTGAAGGATGGAACCCATTTATATATCAGTCACCAACTTCAATGGGTGGTGGATAATTATTGTATGTAAACATGATTTTGAGAAATCCTTATCTTATGCTAGAAATCCTAGGTAAACTCGGTCATGTTTGGAAAGAAAGAAATGATACAATGTATATACCATATTCAATATAATATTCACACATGCCTTAATAAATGCACATTCCCCTGTTTGGTCAGGTAGCATTAACAGATTTTGGCTACAAACAGAGTTCGGGATGTATCCTCTCAGCTTTAAAGTCACCTCATATCATAATAAAACAACCATCAACATGTATACATTTCAAACACTTCAGAGAATGGAGAAACTGAATCAATAAAAATGGCACAGCAAAGCTGATCCTTCTATGAGTACCTTCTATATGAGTACCAACCTCACTCCCCACAATGGGTGAATATCGCTAAAACTTAAAAATTTTCGACCCCATATTGAGCCTATCCTGAATATAATTTGAGATATACAGAAGGTGGTGACAGTTCTATTCCAGATTATTACTTTAATGAAGAGGAAAGTGGACAATGAACAGACTGATTTCCCACAAAATCACTCACTATGTAAATATTCAGAAACAATGGAAAATGGGCGGTTGCTAATGCATATTGTAGGGCAAAAAACTTAATCTCAAACCCATCCCCAGGCCGCATTACTGACATCACTGTTATTTATGAGGGAGAAACATGGAGCCAAAGTATGAATTTCTCTTCAATCAAAAATTTACCCCACGACCAATTATACAAAACTGTTTAGTGCTACCTAGAAAAACTCACAACAAATATCAGTGTTAAACATGTTTCTTGATCTCAACATACCTCAAGGGAAAGATTAGCAGCTGCAAAAAACTAGTTGCCCAGTAAGATCATTATTTTCTTGGAACTTATCACCATGCATGCCAAGTATCTCATCTCCAATTAGCTTTACTGGCTAAATTAGTATCAAAAAAAGGTGGATCTTAACAAATGCTTTACTCATTGCAACCATACTGGGAGAAAGAATGAACCTCCTCAGTGGAGAGCTCCTAACTTACATAATGGGACCTAACTCTTCTACCATGCACATACATGTGAAAGAGACAATGTTTATGACATCATCTGTGTGCACTTATTATGACTAGCTTTAATCACACCCTAAAATAATTTTTAAGCATACAATTCAGTATTACATTGAATACAGTCTCTCAAAATGTTAAACTTCCATAATTATCTTCTCATAAGGCTATGCTTGATGATAAGAGCCCTCTCCCCCACTTCTACACAATTTTTATAAAATTTTTACTATGGATATCTTTGTCTGATAATAATAATAAGCTCATCACTGACTTAAAAAATGGAGAACAAAGGCAAGGAAATTTGCCCAACAGAATCTGGACCTTAAGGATTCCCGAGTTTGGAACTAACTGCATTTTAAAAAATGTGATGGGGTATTTTGTGAACACCGCAAAACACAAACCTGAGTTACCAAACCGACTCTTAATCATCAAGACATTAATCATGCCTAAAAAATGACTGAAACAGCTTAGCGACCAAGACTAATTCAAGGTGCATTCGATTATATGGTTCTGTTTCACTTAGTATTCTCACAGTGATCAAATACTATCATTTCAAACATGCACAGAATATCTGGAACTTATCTTGATAGCATAGTTAATATTGATCAAATGTGCCATCATGAAACATGCACAGTCTTACATCAGAAGCAATATGCTGACCTGTAACTAAATGCTTAAAATCACATTGCTTTACACAAACTGAATCATTGAAAAAAATATTTATGGGTTTTTAATCAATTTGCTTGCATAAAATTCACAGATATACTACTGTATAAACTTGCTTATAGGTCAGGTCCAACTGCAAACAACATAAACCCTTATCTGCCATTGGATATTGTGCCAGAAAATCAGGGTCTATGTTGTTTGTTTTACTGATTATTCCTAACAAACTGCAATGATCCAGATCTGCTGGTGCATTATGCAATGGCAGTTCTGAGTCTATGCAGTTTGCAGTTGAACTTAACTTACAAGTGAGTACATATGGTACTTATCTAGAGCTTTGAGCATGTATGGTTAGTGCTGCTTTTGATTTTCATGACCTGATCAATTTACTGTGTACGAAAAAACTTGTTTTGATGCTCTTAGCAATTCACATGGTCTTGCAAACATACATCTATAGATTGTATCATATTTATTTGTGTGTAATTTACACTTTTTCATATTGGTGCATTAGTTTTTAGAACACATACATCACACTGAAAGCTACTGTGAGGTAAGAGTTATTTATATTTATGCATGCTAAATCTGATCTGTTTAGGAATCAGGAAATGCCCATAGATCCCTAAGTTTTTCATGGCTTCCAAGTTCCAAGCCTTTTACTGTTATATTTCTTGACAAAAAGAAGATTGTCAATACACTGAAACCTGAATCTCAAAGAAGTCAAAGTGGCTGTTCTTGCTTCTTTTAAAAAGTCACATACCATAAGTAAATAAACAAAACTTTAAATGTGCTCACACAACATGAATGCCCTGCTATCCCCCTTTTGTACAACCCAGTTGTCAAATGTGCATGACAAACTGATTTAAACAGAAAACTTAACCAGAGTCACCTAGGTGTGAAATATAGATCAGTGACCTAATTTTGGAAAGGTGGCATTGTACTCACCAAGATGCATCTATGCAAAAAAACTGCATGCCTCTTGTGATCAGCAATGAATGTGCAATTGAGTTAAACACAACACTCAGCCAAAGTCACAAGCATGAAGCATAAAATGTAAGTCACAGTGACCTACTTTTGATTTTTTTTTGGTGCTCAATAAGACACATATATATACCATGCTGAATGACTCTGGCAATTAATGCCTGAGAAACTAGCAGAAACCAAAATCTTACTCAAAGTCACTGAAACATGAAATGTAGATCAGTAAACAAATTTTGGTCCACACAAATTGCATGCCTCTGTGGCCAATAATTCCAGAGATAATGACCCAAATGGAAAACGTAACCAAAGTCATTTATTAATGTAATATAGGTTACAGTGACCAACCTAAAATGATGCTGTACTGACCAATATGCATCTACATACCAAAGTGAATGACACTGTGACCAATAATGCCAAAGAAACTGACCCAAACACAGAACTTAACCAAAGTCACTGATGCACAAAATACAGGTTAAAGTAACCTAATTTTGGTAGGGTGATGTTGTACTTTACAAGACATATCTACATATATATATCTGGGCAAATAATGCCTGAGAAACTGACCTAAATATAACATTTCATTGAATTCACTGGAGCATGAAAATTAGGTCACAATGACCTACTTTTGTAGGTTGATGTTGTACTTGCCAAGATGCATCTACATACCAAGCTGCATGTTTCTGGAAAAACAATGCCTGAACTGACATAAATGCAAAACTTTACCAGAAATCGCTGGAGCAAGAAAACTGGGTCAGTGGCATACTTTTGATTGATACATGTGATACTCATCAAAGTACATCTACCATAATACTCGTGTATAAGCCAGGTCCAAATGCAAACAACACAGACCCTGATCTGCCGTCACATAATGCGCCGGCAGATCAGAATCTATGATGTTTGTTCTACTGATTAGTCCTTACAAAATGCATAGACCAAGATCTGCCGGCACATTATATAATAGCAGATCTGGGTCTATGCAGTTTGCAGTTGGTATCGGCCTATACGCAAGTATAGATGGTACATACTGAGTTGCATGGCTCTGGGACTTAACAAGGCCAATGAAATTCACCTAAACACAAAATTTAAGCAAGGTGTGATGGATGGACAAATAAGGGTACACTTTATGTCCCTTTCACATTCGCAGCTCGATAAGAATACACTGCAAGCAGTGACATTTGATTTTTACATGGGCAAATGTATATAGAAGTCATTATATTATTTCACACTCTTAAATTTAATGTCTATACATGTACTTCAACGACAAATTTTAACAAATATAAATTTATCACAAACTAAAAAAGTAAGTATAGTGGTCCTAAAAGTCCTAGAGAATTCCATTGGCAGATTGAATAGTGTCTGTAGAAATTGATTTTATAATCTGTAAGCCAAAGGACACATTAATAACATGAGTCCCTCAAAGGGAATGATGCTCTGCTGGCTGAAAAGAATATCCAGAAATCGACAATAAGTTTGTTTCTTTTGTTGTTTTATTCATTTTAACTGCAGAGTTTTGAAACCATTCCTGATATTCTTGATTAACTCCAACTTATCAAATTTTTTTAACAAAAGTATTTTCAAACTTACTGGGTATGTTCACAAGTTAGCTGTAAATGCAGTATGAAATTCTATGTCATGGTCATTGACCTTGAACCTCATATTCTGAATAGAAGATCACTGAACTTAACTGTGTCAGACAATGTCAAGATACACCCACATGTAAAGTTTTCTTAAATCTAGAATGGGGGGGGGGACACGTTATTCATCTTGCATCATTCAAGATATTCTTCTGGTATATCCACAAAGAGAGTTTAATTTTTAAAAAATCCATTCATACTTGTGTCATAATGCTCACAAGCCAGTACAGCTAAAACCATGAGTGAAGACCTTTGACCTTAATATCAATGTTGGAGTGCTCACTAACAACTTGTTCATTGGAATGCAACTAAATATAATGTCTGGTCAAAATTCACTTGTATACATACAAGTCATGCTGCTCAAAAGCCCAATGAAGTAAAAAAATGGAAGCAATGACCTCAAGATCACTTAGGTCTAGTTTTTCAAATTCCTTCATAGAAGTGCAGATATACTGGTGGTCAGTTCTGCACCGTTTTCATTTAGAACCAATTACATATTGCCATAAGTGTTTTAGTAAAATCCCATGCCATTGTCACCATTTGTCCAAGAAAAGTAGTGATAACAAGATTTTCAAGATGGCCACTATGGCGCCATGTCAGCAGTCAGATGAGCACCATTTTCATTCAGAACCAGTTACGTACTACCACATGTATAATGATAGTGTTTATGTGAAAATCCAATGCTGATATGAGTGTTTATGTGAAAATCCCATGCTAATATGACTGTCCATTCAGGGTAAGCAGCCATATGGAGATTTTCATGATGGTCATCAACTTGTAGCCATTTTGGAGGCTGGATCATGCAGCTTCATTTTAATATAAGAACAACTATATTGCAAGGAAGTTTTATTTAAAAAATAAAACAAACATCTGTATGCAGAAGTAGCAGTAATGAGATTTTTCACATTTTGGGAGGCCACATTGGCATAATTTTCCTTTAGGACCAACTACATATAGTGAGAAGTGTTTTAATCAAAAAGCCATCTTGATTTGACCATACCTTCCAGAGCAATAGTGATAATGAGTTTTTCAAAATGGACACCATGGCCATTATGTTGGAGGTCTGATCATTGCTATTTTCATTTAGTACCAACTAGATGTCATAAGAAGTCTTTTAGTGAAAGCCCATGTCGACATGACCAAATGTTCATGTGAAGTAGCGACAAGAAGATTTCAAAGATGCTACTATATGGTGGCCATATTGTATTCAGATTGGCAGCATTTTCATTTTAGGACCAACCAGACATCATGAGCAGTCTTTTAGTGAAATCCCCATGTTGATATAACCATCTGTTCAGGAGGGGTAGCCATGACAAGATTTTCAAGATGGTCATCATGGGGGCCATGCTGAATATCAGATTGGCACCATTTTCATATAGGGCCAACTCTACATCATAAGAAGTCTTCTGGTGAAATCCCCGTGTTTATATGGCTATCCATTCAGGAGAAGTAGTGATAACAAGTTTTTCAAGATGACCACACATTCATGCAAATATCCAAGAGGCATCATTTTCATTTAGGTCCAATTAGACCCTTGGATGGTAGTGTTTATAAAGTTTCATGACAATCCTCCCCAAAATTTGGAGGAATTGTGAGAACTTGTGCTAACGGGCAGATGATGAATGACACGACTAAAATTACACTTATTTTCCAATGAAATTGAGCTGAAAAATTACCAGGGGTAGGAGACCAGAAAACTGTCATACAACAGGACTAATTCATTTTTTTAACCCAGTGTGGCTCTAAATATCTGGTGCATGCTACATTCCAGCAAACATATTGTAACCCTAGGAGTTGGGAGTTATGTTATACAGCCTGAAAAATTATCCTGAAGCTTGTGTGTGACAAGTAGGAGGTTAAAAAGGACTTAATCATTAAAATGTAATCTTATACAGCTGACCCATTATGACAGTTCTTGCCAATAAGAAGTTTTTATACTCCCAACACAGCCTATAGCAGGGCTGACAATAATGCGAACATGATTGTGATTTTTTATTTCAGTGTGACCATATCAATTTTGGTAAACATTATATGTGTTAGTGAGACACATATTCACCCAATGCAGCCAAAAAAAAGGTTAAGTCATGTTACTGAGTTGAACATTTCATTAAAAAAAGACAATTTGCTTTAGTGACATGAAAATCTAATCAGGTCATCTACTTGTGCAATACAAACGTGTCTATCAAATTTCATTTGTCTCTTTTTTGAGCAATCATGCAAACAAAATTTCACCAAAAAAGTCTAAGTTTAACAAAGTTCCAAAATTTCTAAACAGACATCAATCACCTGGCTGATATATGCCAACATTTAGCCAAATGCAGGAGAATTTGGCAAAGTGATCTGGATCAGTAGGATACTTTGTGTACAGATTTTTTCCAGTGCTGTTGATGGCATATGTTATGAAAAAAGCTGTTTCAAGATTTTGCTGTTTTTAGTATCTACATCCATATGTTAAGACACATCAGCATCATTTGTTATTTAGAATTGAAAAAGCTAATCTAAGCTGATGTGTATTAGTCAGAAACAAAAGGCCAGTGTCCTTACAATTATTTATGTATAGTTTACAGTGCAGCTGAGAATGAATAAAAATCTTTTTTTTTTTCTTGGGAAAAATTATGAAAAGGACAGCAGTCATTTATATAAGAATTAGCAAAACATTATTTTTGGTCCATTCTAACCACATGCCACAGACTCCATAAAAATGGCATTCCTACAGCATATGGACACCCTGGTAGCATACAATCAAACCCAAATGAAGATATTGCCTTTATAAAGCAATCAACTTGCCATTTCAGTTACATGTATAAATGTGAGATTTAAATGGAGGTGAGATTAAGCTGGGTAGGCTGTTATCATGGTAGAAATATGTATGTATATATAATTTTAGCATATTATCCACACCTATTTAACTGAGATACAAATACATGTACTACAAGGTCAGTATGTGATCACCAAGATATCAATGACCATGTCAACATCACACCTACCTATTACATATCCAAAATCTATTTACAAGTCATGACACACTTCAGACCTTGAGATTCCCAGTACTAGCTAGCCGCTACTACCAACTGCACTCAGGTTCTTCAGTTGGTAAAAAATAATTATTTTTACCAATATAAGCAGCTGACATGTTAACTGTTTTGCAAATAATAAAATAATCTGTTATTCAAATTTAGGTGTCTGTTAAGGGGAGAAATATTGTAAATCATATCAATGAGTTCAGTGCTAATGTGCCGTATATACTCATTTACATGTCAAGTTCAACTGCAAACAATACAATGCACCAGCAGATCAGGGCCAATGCTATTTGCTCTATTGATTACTCCTAACAAACTGCATAGACCCAGATCTGCCAGTGCATTATGCGACAGCAGATCTGGGTCTGTGCGGTTTGCAGTTGGACTCGACTTATAAGTGAGTATGAACAGTATCCTTAAACAAAACATTATCAATGGCAATCAGCTATGAGTATTAGCATTACACAGGGTTGACCATATTCATTGTCATATAGTCTACACTCACTATAATGCTAAGATTCATTCAGACAAAATTGGCATTATTATACGGATGGCAATATAAAGGGTGCTGGCTTCACCAATAATTAAGGCTAGATAAATTGGAAGGTAGTACAATATTAATATAAAGAATAATAAATACAGAATAAAATCGATTTAATAAAGTAAAATCAGTTGTATTAAATCATGAATAATTCCAAATGTAAAAACTTGCATCATGTGTTATTCAATTAGTTTTAATGAGATCAGGAGATGTCAACTTAAGCCAACTGCTGAAGCCAATGACACTCAACTATAAATTTTATAAGACAAAACATTTTGGTGATTTTAGATTTTGTCAAAAGTTAGGCAATTTTTTTTCCAAATTAAATGTTCAAAAATGTATTTTACATTTGCCCTATATTCACAAAATCTGATGTTTTGCAATGATTTCAAGATTTCCACACAACAAATGTCTTTTCAACATCAAGGAGGATGCTGAAAATGTTAAGAATACACCAAATGCAATTACTGTTTGAAAGACATTAAAAGACTGAAGGAGGATTCTAATGCCTTGTTGAATCAACTGGCATTATAATGAAAGCAATTAGTGTAGAAAATGTCATTTATGTCCAAATTTTAGGCTGGCAGATGGTGATATGCAATGATGGTGGTAAAAAAGTGGAAATTACAAAGTCTGGAAATCCGTTCAAACAATTTGTTGGCAATAAGTGAGGGTGCAGTTATAACATGTGGTGTATAACAAGTGTAGAAAAAATTCATAATAATAATACCAGAAAACAGTGTTAATACCTTGAAAACTGAACAATATGTATCCAATGATAAGTTCAGAGCACCTGCCTTTTAACTTGTTGAAAAATGGGATAAACTGTAGACTTGTCATTGCATACAACATTTCTTGAATAACAATTTGCCAAAGTATGTACATGGAATGGGTTTGTCATGACGCATTATAGCTTTCCTAAGGAGAACAATGGTGACTGGGGAAGGTGGGGGGCAGGGGGCACAGTGAGTATGTCCTGAATCCATTGACATCACTTAAATTAAAGCTAGATATATGTACACATAAACGCTCTCATCACACTAAAAAAGCTCATTAAAAAGTTTGTCGGCTTTTTGTATGTGATCAAGATCTTTGACATCATCTAGGCAAGTTACCATGCTGACATGATTGTGTTGACATCACAATTTACATGTACTTTTAAGGTTTGTATATTGTGGCAAACACGTCAGTAAGACAATACATATATATTTGTCTTCGTCTACATAATGGTTTCATAATCATGTCAGCACATTACAATCAATAACTCATCTTGCTGACGTAAAAGATGTCATCTTGATCATGTTTGCTATTGAAATATCTTATCATTATGATGGCAGCTTAATAGGTCCATAGATGGCACATCATAAAAAACATGCTGAAATTAAAATTCAACCATTTAGCATTTGCTAGTTTCCTGAATGTATCGCATACTTATGACAACTAATTCTCCCATGTATATTCCCATACTTTATATATATATATTATCATATATATATATATATATATATATATATATATATATATATATATATATATATATATATATATATATACATACATACATGTATACACACACACACACACACCACTTTTACAAAATATTGGCAATTTTTATTTAAGCAACCTTGGCTCTTTTTCCAATGATAAGCCCTCACCACCATCATTTTTCAAAATATTTACAAGATGGGTATGTTGGGCTTATCACATAACAAAGCTGTACATGTAAGTTCAACAGATAGTTTATGTAAAGGAATAGACAGTTTATGTTAAGGTCGTAACAGTCACATGCTTGCTCTGCAAACAAAATGTCAACATGAAAACATTATGTATTAACTCCTTTGCTTATTCTGTCAAAACCATATGGCATACAGATGTTTTTTTTTTCTTCAGTTATCTGTGGTAATGGCACTTCCATTTTGTACATGAATTCACTATAAAATAATCAAAGTATATGTAGATCAGTTCATTAAAATTAAGTAACCTTCCATGCCATCCTTGATAAGTTATCTGGAACATGTAAAGGCATGCAGTACTTTTAATGAGCCCTATTGTGTGACATTATTCTAGTAAACAGCAAAACACATTCCTCGGTTTGGCTTCTTTTAACCACAATATTATATCAATGCAAAAGTTCTTGGCATATGTGACATTTTCAGTGTAACTGGACACAGTGGAAATATTAAATAACATAATACAGTCTAGTAATATTCATTCAACACAAAAAATCCAAGCTGACAAAAATAAAAAAAATTAAAAAAACCAGATTATCCACACAAAAATACCACAAAAAAGCCACAAAATATAAAAATCTGAAAAATTTCATTAAAAGCTAATTCTTTTTTTATTCATCTAGGAGCACATGCTATGTTTACTAACTCTGTCATATTAAAATGAGCCATAGTGGCTTATTCGTTAGCAGGATTCATGACCAAAATGGTATGTATAGGATTTAACAGCACATCAGTACAATACTGGCTGTGGAGTGTCAATTAAAAGTTAAGTTCTAAATATATAAAAATAAAGAATTGCAAAGAAAACTTTAGTAAAATAAAACCATATAAATGAACACAAACATGAAGTACTACAAGATAAAAGACAAAAGGCAAAGCTGTTAAAATTCTTTAAAAAGTATATAAAAGATAAAGATAAAAAAGTATATAAAAGATAAAGGTAAAAAGTAACAACAAATCCTAAAAAATATATGGTAAAATGTTTTTTTTATATATACACATATTCTCAAAAAGCCAAAGATTGGTGGTACATCATCATAAAGTTTCCTTATTGAGATCACATACTTTTTGCTCTATAGCGGATCAAAAAGCCATCAACATACAATGTGCAATCAGTTCCTTAATTAAGGCATTTTACTATGTTGTTAATTTTGATGTTGAAAAGAGTGACTGACAATATGTTGCCCTGAGGTACATCCATATCCTGAGACAGCTTTCTCAAAGGGTGGTACCTACCATAACTTGGAAAATTTTGTCTTTCAAAAAGTTGGATATAAAGATAGATAGGCAGTCCCTTAGACCTAGGTCGAATATGTCATTCATTATGCTGTGCTGAGGAGTCTGTCATTTGTCATTCATTCTAAGGTTATGCAAATACAGCTTGTTAGCAATATGGGACAACAGCTGGAAGGTTCAGTATCGTTCTTTCCAAGTTTACATACTGGTATCATGGTTGCTTCTTGCCATGATGGCAGGAAGTCACCAGTTTCCTAAATTTTAATTAAAATGTCTAGTCAAATCTATTGAGCTTTATGATACTACCGGTACCTCATTTTAAGGCTGTCCATTGAAGCCATGGAATATGCTGCATTATATTGAGACTACCTTATAATGAAGTACATTATACATATAATTTTACTATTAGACCATACCTGCCTTATAACAGAAAATGTGGTATAATGAGGGAGTGCTGTATCAGGTAAGTGTTTTCAGAAATTGATAGTGGATATCAGCTGGTCCTGCTGAAGTGTCATGGGCTCGATCAAGAGAGTATCATAGTTCTCGAAGAGTGAAAGGTTTTTTGTAATCTTCAGCATTAGCAGATTTGAAATGTAATGGTTACAGGTTTCTACAATCGGATTAGCTTGGAACAGCAACTGTGATGTGTCCCTATCAAGGCACTTTACTTCAATTGCTAATTGCCTCAGCACTAAATAACCTTCACGTGTTGCTTTGCCATAAAACAACAAACAAAATCACATCATACTAAATTTAACCCCGAATGTTGCCTAAAGCTATTTGCATGTAAATTCTCATCAGCTAGAGATTAATCATTATAACTTTCTTGTAAGATTTTAATTTTCTCACTTTTTCATAGAAAGCATAAGGACAATTTCATAAAGGTAAAAGAAACTAAAAAATAAAATAAATAAAGTAGAAACTGTCAAAACTGTCAATTCTGCCACAAATTTCAAACCAAGAAGAAAAATCCCCAATTTGTGGAAGAATCCACAGGTGTGGTCACCCATCAGTTTCCTGTAAAATCATCTGATATTTTCACTGAATAACTGTCAGATAAGCTGATGACATATTCCAATCAGGTACAGATAAATGGATGCCAGTAAAAAGAATGAATTGACTGAGTGGCACTTTACAAATCATTGTTTAAAATATCCAATGCAAAGATCTCTACCATATTACCTCAGAGTCTCACAGGGAAAAAAACTGGTATCAATTACATGTAATGATGTTTTATCTACATTTCAAAATAACTATACAATGATAATTACATACATTTCATAAAAAGGTGTGCATTACACCTGCTGAAGTAAGTACAAATCAAGAAACTAATCAATTACATAATAAAGGTAACTAAAGTAATAGACATTAAATCAGATAATATTGAGTACCCAGTAGTAGGTATCAGAGCATAGGAACCTATTGTACAACACTAGGAGTGACACCAATTTGGATTTTGAAAATTATTCCTGAACACTGACAACTTGACAGCATACATACAAGAAGTACTACATTCACATTGTTACTGAAAAAATGTATGGGAATCAAGAGGAAATTGCATATTATTCTAACTTAATTTTTAAAGAAACCAAAATGTACATACATGAAGAAGAACAAAACAAAAAGTTCCACTATAAAGCATCACCGAGTCCTGTTAACTTACCTGGTTCATTATACCTCAATGAATTTTATACAAGGCTATTATAACATTGTTATGGAATCATCCATCTAAATATTCCGTGAGAGAAAAAAAAAACAATTTAATTTCTCAAAATGTCTACTCAATTGCAAAAAAATATTTACGGTCCTATCTTCACAGTAAGTTTTGCTTGCAATCAACTACGGTCCTATCTTCACAGTAAGTTTTGCTTGCAATCTGTTTGCCAGATTGCAGTATTATACAAAACATAAGAAAACATACATTTGGAAATGTAACAACTCAAGAGTCACAGCTACATACCGTATTACTCACTAATAAATCAGATCAACTGCAGATCTGTGTCTATGCAGTTTGTTAGGACTAATTAGTAGAACAAGCAACACAGACCCTGATCTGCCAAGTTTGTTAGGACTACTTAGTAGAACAAGCAACACAGACCCTGATCTGCCAAGTTTGTTAGGACTAATTAGTAGAACAAGCAACACAGACCCTGATCTGCCAAGTTTGTTAGGACTAATTAGTAGAACAAGCAACACAGACCCTGATCTGCCAGCGCATTATGTGATGGCTGATTAGGGTCTATGTTGTTTGCAGTTGGACCAGATTTATAAGTGAGTATATACAGTATATAAGATAGGACAGGGTATAGAATGTTGGCAGCTGAATCATCTTGTGAACCAATTCATATCTGAATGATTAATTGTGACTTTAAAAAATTCCATCAGTGATCAAAATTAACTTTTTTTCAGTACTAGCAGCATCTTGATAGTTGTAATATTTTCATTCAGCAAAAATCAGGCTGTTTTCAATGTCCACAAGAATATTTAATATTTTGAAATAAGAATTTCAAGGCACTTCCAAAAATAGCATTGGCAAGAAACTTCTAGTTTATTTGTTGATGGCTAGCAATATCAGAATTGTAACTAGCAAAATGCTAGCTTGCTTAGCATACATTTTTCCGCTGTTTCTTGTAATCATTTATCTAAACAAGACTTCTCCCTTACATTTAACAAAAAAGTACAATACTTTAACACTGAACTTAATCTAAAAAACTTCAACACTGACCTCAAATGAGGCTGTGGATGGACCCTGGACATGTGCATGGACATACGGACATGCAAATGGATGCTACATGTATGTAGAGCTTCTACCAAGGCAGGCTAGACAAATATACAATTTTTGTGCGTATGTCTGTAACCTGTTTCACACGACACTATAGGTTCCTTCATCTGAATCTTCCTTAGTAAAATGTGAAATTCGGAAAGTCTGATTCAATCATTTGACATGATTTAATCCAATATACCAACCATATATACTCGCATATAAGCCAATACCAACTGCAAACTGCATAGACCCAGATATGCCATCGCATAATGCGCTGGCAGATCTGGGTCTATGCAGTTTGTAAAGACTAATCAGTAAAACAAACAACATAGACCCTGATCTGTCGCCACTTTTTGCGACAGCAGATCAGGGTCTATGTTGTTTGCATTTGGACTCGGCTTATACGCGAGAATATATGATATGTTTCTCTGACTATGGTTCCAATGGATAGTGTTATAATGAGGGAGTACTGTATAAATCAAAATAAAGCTGCATATAAGCAAGAGAATATTCATGTCAACCACTCTCATTCTTAAAATCTCTAATGTCTCCTTATACATATGATATTCAATTCAGAACAGAGCATTATGGATTTAAACCTTGAGACAATCACCAGCATTGCAAGCCACAGATGACAATCCATTATGCTCCTTTATCACCCATGGTTGCCTGTGCTGTGATTTCATCATTTTTCATGAGTACACAAAAACAAAAATACATCATCAACAACACAATGTAACAATCTAATCCCCTACACATCAATGAAAGTGCCCATTTTAGTGATCAATAAGTGACAGTGTTTGCAAGAAAAACTTTGATTGGCTTATTCAAACAGTGTGGAATTTCATGTTGTGTCGAAATGGTGAGAAAAATTTACTTGCGCTTGCAGTGTTTTACTTGTCTTAGGTATATTATTTTGCAATGAGTCACTTGGTGTAATAATGTGGGTCTAAAACTCCTGATGTAACTAAGTTTCTTTTTAGAAAATATATTACCGGTAAGTAAATGGTAAGTATTCTATATTTTCGTTGGGAAATGTTAACAAAATGTTCAAAGCAGGAATCATTTGAAGCTTATTTCAGGTGATGCACCTCCATGACAGTGAATCTGTACAACGTCAAGGCACATTTTGATCAAATGTGTACCGTATATACCGTATTTGCTGGCCTATAAGTCGATGCGGAGTATAAGTCGAATTCGCTAATTTCGTCAATTTTCAATCCTTCATCCATATATAAGTCGATGCGGAGTATAAGATGAAGCCAGATCAACACCTTGGGTTTGTCACTTTCGCTAGTAACTTCCGGTTTCATGAATATTAATGATATCACTATGCTATTCCAGAATAATTGAGAAAATGATTAAGATGGTCTGTACATGTATTATTTATAGGTATTATTTATTGGTACATTGTATGCAACGATTTTCCCGTACGAAAAATTACATGAACATACGGTAAAGCAATTTCAATTACATAATCCATATATAAGTCGATTCGGAGTATAAGACGAAGCCCAGACTTCCAGGTAAAAAAGTATAGACTTATAGGCCGGCAAATACGGTACTTGCTTATAAGTTGAGCCCAAATGCAAACAATATAGACCCTGATTTGCCGTCACATATAGAGCCAGCAGATCAAGGTCTATGTTGTTTGTTCTACTGATTAATCCAAAGAAAAACTGCACAGACCCAGATCTGCCAGTGCATTATGCAATGGCAGATCTGGGTTTGTGCAGTTTGCAGTTAGACTCAACTTATAAGCAAGTATATACGGTACTCCAGGGATAGAAGATGAGTCATGCATGTTATTGGAAATGGGGATGGGTTTGGATTATTTTTATTCATCGCATCATCATTTTATCTTCAAAAGTCTGGTACTTGACCCTTGGTCATTAAGACCTGGCATCCTAGATGTAACAACATGTAGGCGGATCATCACTGCAGATATACGCTTGACCTTTGTGATAACAAGTGGTTCATTATCGGGGTATCTAGAAAATCAGCACATCTAACCATATTTATCCAATATATACCATGTATATCCATCTGTACCAAACTCTAACATGCACAGACTCCAATTACCATCACATAATGTACCTGCAGATCTGGCCCTACACTGTTGAACTCAGAACTACTCACTTTAAGAAAAAGAAATTCGCCTAAGGCGGGTTGATCCCAGCCTTACTATACTCCTTATTCTAATATTCTACTGACCTGGGGTGATCCCTAGGTCTGTATTTGGGTGATCTCAGCATAATCCCTACTTTAGATCTGGGCTGATCCCAGAGGCTGAACAGCGAGGATGATCCCCAGATCTACACAGAACATGAACTACTGTATCAACACAGTAAATCAAACTGTGAAAAATGTTAATATAATATTGTTGCAGATTTTGTGTCTCTTCTCACTGATTAGATATTTGTATTTGTTGGTTTTAACGGCACTTTTAACACATTATTGGCTATACAATGCCAAGGGACCAGGAGCTTAAGTGCCTTTCCCAGGAACACACTGAGGCAGCCAACCTGGGCTGGTCTAGGCGTGTACTGAAACCGAACCCACAATCCTTGGATTATGAGTCTGACACCCCACCAACTAAGCTACCGTGGCTCCTTCACTGATTAGGAATGGCAGGTGCCACAGGTCATTTGCAAGCTAATTGTTTTTATTTAAATCGACCATTAAAAATGAAAGTAGACAAAAGCAATGACATATTTTACACAAATGTTACAATGAAGGCTCATTCAAATGATGAAAATCAATTGGAAACTAGTAACTGAAAGACAATACTGTTCACAATTCTTATTCTCTTTCAAACCAATTTCTCTTGTTTTGAAAGTATTTCCTAAAATTAGAATTTGTGAAAGTATCTTTGCCCTAAACTTTAAATTAAGTTTGATCATCAGTCAAAAGAAGTCCTTTCCCTTTGATCTGTGCTCAAGTCTCTATCAACATTTGACACAATTAGTATCAATCACAGCATTGTAAAATAATTAAATTTGAAGTACCATGAATGTTTGAATTTCTGAATTTATTTCATAGAAATACATTATAACATCAGAAATATTTCATTCAGTCTACTTTCTTTATTGTTCTTTTATTTAAAATAATTTGCATTCATTATATTTATATAATTTAATCAATTAATCCAAAGTTTCAAATCATTTAATACTATTTCATCTGAATATTCAACCAAATTTTGTGCTCTTTCAGAATATATCACTGCCATAACAATGTTTGAACTCATAGGTCATCTTAACCTTAGTTCATGGTCTCCGCAGATTAGTACTTGAGTACTGTAGCTTGACTGGTTGCTACAATTGCTCCCTCTGCATGTATTGAAATTCCATCAAGAACAAGAGTAAAGGAACCAGACTAAATGTGGTGGATCTGACATGTTACATTGTGATGTCATTGGTATATTATAACGTCTAGTCATGTGCTAACTTATAAAACCATCATCATAGACATATACAAGGAAATTCCCAGTAAATACAATCTAAATTACCAAAGTATTCATGAAGTTATCAACAAGTAGGGTTTTCTCCCAATGGGTTTGGATAATTGGCATTTTACTGTATTTTTTTAGCTACATCTGATTATATTTCAGTTGTAGTACTAGATTTCATACTCTGCTACTGTCTTTAGATTGCTGGAAATCCCACATATTAATTATGATGGATTACCTATGTGGAAATCATGAACCACTGACATGCACAGGTCAATTTAGGAGTGTCCTACTCCCACTTGGTAAGAACTGGGGCAAATTTTCCAACAAAACATCAACACATACTCAGTCCTGCAATACCTGAGAAACAAGTGCTGAGCCTGATGGTACTGGAAAAAGAAGTAAATTTTTGTGGGCAGCTTATCAATTATATCTAATCCCTTTTTGACAAGGGAATAACCTGGCCTACATAAATGTGTAATGATACTGATATAAACAACAATAAGGCCCATCCCGTATTGTCATGAACTTTGGACAGTTTAAGAGACCAAAAATCCAGGATATTTGTTTTTCTTTTACCACAAGATAATTTAATTTTTTCAACTACAATTATTGATAAAATATGGTCTTTTTTTTCTACAAATCAAAGCAAGAATATTTTTCTCCGTCTTTTTGGGGGCCAAACATTTTTTACGAAAAAAAAAATCACGGGCCCCTCCCACCAAAAATTTCAATAGTTGGTCCCTAATTATAAGCACTTGCAGAAAAACTTTTGTTCTCAAGTCCTACAGTCACTCTTGTCCTACAGTCACTCTTGTCCTACAGTCACTCTTGTCCTACAGTCACTCTTGTCCTACAGTCACTTTTGTCCTACAGTCACTCTTGTCCTACAGTCACTCTTGTCCTACAGTCACTCTTGCCGTTATGACCACAGAACTGCTACATGTACTTACATGCAGTACCAGTAAACATTCAACATGTGTTTGTATACTGAAATATTATCTACCATGAAATTCTTGCATCAAAAAAAAAGAACTTATTACATTGTTAAAAGATTATCTTGACAAATACGAAAATATATTCCAGCAAACGATACAAGGATTCATAAGTGAAAATGTGCTGAAAATAATTTACGTGCATAATGACAATACAGTACCGAATATACTCGCTTAAAAGCTCAGTCCAAATGCAAACTGCACAGACCCAGATCTGCCGTTGTATAATGTACCAGCAGATCTGGGCCATTGCAGTTTGTTAGGAGTAATCATAAAAAGAAATAGCACAGACCCTTATCTGCCAGTGCATTATTATGCTATGGCAGATAAGGGTCTATGATGTTTGCGGTTGGACTAGACTTATAACCAAGTACAGATGGGTGGCAAATTAAAGCTTCAGCAACACTAAAATTACAGGGAATTATTGACTTAATGAATTACTGACTTCCAAATACAACAAATATTTGAAGATAGCAAAAATCAATAATTTCCTGCAATTTACATTTCTCATATTTGTAAAATGTAATATTAATGTAATGTAATAATTACGCCTACACATAGTCTATCGGTAAGTCTTTATCATACATCCTGATCACAAGTCATGCCTTTCAACTACATACTAAATTGTACCATCTTCATGGGGGCAAAAATCCATCATTACAGTCTATGAGATGGTTGACTGACCACAGACAGATGAATGAATAAAGTAAGGGTTTGATGAAAATGTACACTTATCTACAAAAATGATACAAAATAATTTTCTCCTGATGATTTGATTCACAGAAAATTAAAAATAGTAATAAAGGATCGTTATAATTTTCAATAACATTACATTCTGACATTCATTACCATGTTCTAATGATATTCAGGGATATACTGTTAACAAAACTTCTAAAGATATAAACTACAAGTGGACCTATCCTTGATTTTCTCAAGATAATAATTGGTACTTTGTAACTTCTACATATTATTATTGCTGCCATATGCATCATTACTATTCAATGAAACTGAATCACTAAAAACTAATTTTCCACCAATACTAATTTTGCTTTCTTCCTTTCATTTTACGTTTCTTTTGATGTTTATCTGTTTTATCTGAATATTAAACGGAGTGAACATTTGACAACTGAATGTGGGAGAAATAACGAAGAATTTGCCTAGGTGTGCCATCTTAAAGACCTTGAATAATGTAGAAAAAAATGTGTCACTATCACAATAAAATGTATACTCATTCGTGTGCACGTTGAAAAACCACTATTGAATTTCATGGACTCAATGTCTATGGCACTCTGTCCAGTAATGATGTCCCAATTAACACAATGTGTACTCAACAAAAATAATCCAAAACAATATCTAACATTAAGTAATAAATATATATATATTTTTTTAATATTCCCTGTACATAGGTAGCTGTAGGTTGGGGAACCATCCCATGGACTACCTTACAACTTCTTTTCAAGATCATCATTTGATGTATAAATACAAACAACGACATATTTCCACACAGGCCAGCTAGGTCCAGGCTTTGGGTGACAATTGGTACAGGGCAGCAAAATTCTGATTGCATTTTTTTTTTAAAAATGCTGAAGTGAATAAAAAATATGTAGGAAACACAACACTAATAAGTAGTTGTCAAAACAATAAGATTCGGGATTCGCAACCCTCCTCTTCATGCTGCCCCTCACCTATTTGCTATTACACGGAGGTGGCTCTTCCGAATGGGCCTAGGGCAGCAAAAACCTAAATACATCACTGTATACAAAGTAACATCTATGATATTACACAAAAACAATTCAGTTTTAATGATGAATTAACCCATACAGGGAAGTTTTATTTATTGTCATGAGACAAAGAAGAAATTAATTTAATAAAAGAGAAACAGAAAAAAAGCAAGACATAAGAAGACAAACTATAGAAAATGTAGGTAGATATATATATGATACTAATTCTGTATATATATAAACAGCAGTTGCTGTTATTTTTCTAGCCGTATACATAATGTATATTTATAAAACAGCAGTTGCTGTTATTTTTCTAGCCGTATACATAATGTATATTTATAAAACAGCAGTTGCTGTTATTTTTCTAGCCGTATACATAATGTATATTTATAAAACAGCATTTAAAATATTCATTTACATACAGCTACGATGTGTAAGGAAGAAAAAGGAAAGAAGAGAAGAAAAAAAGAATAATAAACAAAAGTACTGAGAGGAAAATATATATATATATATATAAAATTAGATATATGTACATAAATACTAAATATATGCCACTGCATAATTAGCCAGCAGGTCAGGGTCTATGCTGTTTACTTGTAATCAATAGTAAAACAGCATCCAGTACTTTGTAATACCATAGCAGATCTCAGTCTAACCTGCTTGTAGCTGGATGTGCATTAAAGACAAGCACTAGAAATTTGTGTCCATATGACAGGGATGCCCCTGCCAATATGATGCAATTAAAGGGCTAAATTCTAACTGAAACAGGGGCCATAACTCCATTAAATTTGTCAAAAAAACAGTGGAAATCAAACTTCATCTAGGTCCTTTTAATCTAAAGCCTTGTGCCAAATTTGGTTTGAATTCATGAAATCCTTCAAAAGTTATTTAGTGGAATTATAGGGCAAACTTCAAAGTCAAACAGGGACAATAATTCTACACAATCCAGTCAAAAAATGGTGAAAACTGAAACCTGACCTAGGTCTTCTTAATGTAAAGCCTGATAACAAATTTGATTTCAATTCATCATGTAATTCAAAAGTTATGGAAGGGCAAAGTTTTAAGTCAAAAAGAAGCCACAACTCTATAAAATTCTGCCCGAAAACTGAAAATTGAACTGGACCTAGGTCTTCTTAAAGTGAACCATCATACAAAATTTGATTTCAATCCATAAAGTCCTTCATAAGTTTTTGAGCAGAAACAAAATGGAAGGGCTAAGTTTAAGTCAAACAGGGGCCATAAATCCATAAAATTCTGCCTGAAAACAGTGAAAACCAAACTTTACAGGATGGACAGACATCGGTAACACTTTATGCCCCCTCAATAGATAATGGTGGAGACATAAAAATGGTTCAGTACTCCCTCACTATAATACACCTCTGAATAAGGCAGTTCCTTCTAAAAGACTGGTATGTCATTGATTTCATTTCATTATTTATTTGTAATATTATGTATAAAATACCTCAATATTAGGTGATCTCAATATAAAGTATGGATCCTATGAAAAACATTATGGTGAGGGGGTACTGTAACAAGGAAACGTTTACTGACTTTTTGCTTTGCAAAACCACTGATGCATTTTGAGATGCACATTTACTTCTGAAGCAGTATACAAGATCACTTATGGTTTATAATAGGCACAGCTGTAAGTTTACATTGATGTTATGTGAATTCAAGAAGACAAAAAAAAACAACCTTAAGATAACAGTTTATAACACAAGACTTTACAACAAATTTTTGCAGTGTTATTATTACTGGCTCACCTTCCTCTCAACTTTTAACAAACATTCTTCTATTTTATGTGATTACAAGCATTGTGATACCAACAGGCGGAAAACAAAAAACAATACCATAAAATCTGTCTGTTTGAGGTCAGAAAAAAACAGTAGCGGCAGTTTCATTTTATTGATACCCTTGACCTTTGGGTTTAGCATCTTCTAAAGCTATATAATTTTTTTAACCTGAAATCATCTTCATTATGGTTTCAGTTAATGTACGCTAAATGATGCTCACATGTTTAGACTAGTAAAAAGCCTCATAAATTTATTTAAATGTAAAATAAGTTTTGTTGCATTTCAGTGATACTTTACTAGATGATGCTTACATATTTAAACTAGCAAAAATATTAGATACTTATACATCAAATTATGTCTGCAGTGGTGTAGCAACTGCCCAAGCAACCCACACAACTGTGGGATGGGGGGGGGGGCAGTCCCTGTGGGGGCCCAAATATCCCATCAAACAACTTTTCTTTTTTATTGGAAGGGGTCCCCATAATTAAGTTTCTAATAAAATCTAATAGACAATTGTATATGTTCAAACTTGAGAAAAATTACTATCATATTAGGATGACTCATGTCTCATGCTGACCCCAGGCATGTGCTATAATTTGAAATCAGCTAATATTGCTTGAAATTGTTCTACTATTTCTACTGGTAATTCTCCATGCTGCTTAATTAACTGCACTGCCTGTATTCTTTTCATTAAATAATGGAATGCTGGTACTGAATTCAGCGTGAGTGGGAATAATATTTATGTTCATATCACAGCAACTGCATTGGCTCTCACCTTGTTTTTAAATAGCTGAGCTACAAATCTGAAAAGGATATTTTCCCCAACTCCATTTCTTTGCTTCCTGTTTTTGACTTAAGGATTTAATGACATTTGATTAATAATGGTAATTAAGCAATCAATGTGGGCTATCTATTTTCACTAATATGTTACATGCAAATATATTAGTTTTCAATGTTTCAGAATTCAAATCTGAAAGAATATTTTACATAATGCTTCACAGGATGGACATTTATGAAAATGAACCAGAAATTTATGAAAATGAACCAGAACAAAAATGTGCTGCAGGGCACTATGGACCAGAACAAAAATGTGCCTCAGGGCACTATGAACCAGAACAAAAATGTGCCTCAGGGCACTATGAACCAGAACAAGTTGTTCTACACTATATTACATGCTGAATACCTGTAACTATCAGCATTAATTAAATTTAAATGTTTCGGAATAACTTCAAGTGACCACAGGTACATGGGAATTATTTGACCTATAGACAGTATATTCCTGTGGCATCAAAACTTCATCACATTAACCTACTTTGTTAATATTCTACTCGAGTCTCAATGCATATTGCAATTGTGACATTAGCAATTACTAATAAATGTCCTACATCATGCTATTAATCATACAATAAGTAAAAAAGTAGACACATTATTATCAATAGGAGTAATCATTTCATTAAAAGGTGAAGGTAAAAGCTGAAGAATTAATTTGAAAATGTTATAGTCCATAATCCTCATGAATAATGACTGCATTTGTAATCAGGTACCGGCATTCAAAATTCTCATTTCCCATTGGCAAGTAAATATCCAGCAGTAGATGACCTGATAGGAAAGAGGAAAACTGATGCCACCCAGTAAGTAACTTTCCTTCTTGGGCATTGTATAGAAAATATTAGCATGAAAAAATACAGCACCATAATTCAAATTTATGAGTTTGTACTTGAGACAAAACAAATATTGTGATCTTAAAAGGACATGTTTTGTTTTATCACAGACCTAAGATGCTCAGTCAATAAAGTTCCAAAAGTGAAAATTTGAAAAGATAAGTAAAATCTGAAATTGAATTACCCATTATGGGCAAATAAACTTATCCATAAAAATTTACAAGGCCTGATATCTGTTGTTATATCAACCTGATATTATTAATTCTCTCCTAAGTCTCAAAATTTGATTAATAAAAGCATTTTTTAACTTTCAGAATCTTGTAATTATACAAATACATGTATTTATAAAACAGAATTTAAATTTTAAAGGCTCTTGCTTAACAATTTTATGGATTTTTGCAGGAGTATCACATGATTTTCACTCATCACAGCATTAGAATACTTGCTTGTAAACTTAAATTCAGTGCAGAATACTCATGATCAATTGGCACTAAAAACACTAATTAGTTGTCAAATTTTCCTACTCTCATAATAATGTGACTAATTTAGTGATATAAGGTATGTACCATGAACTACTGCGTATACTCACTTATAAGTCAAGTCAAACTGCAAACTGCACAGACCCAGATCTGCCATTGCATAATACGCTGGCAGATCTGGGTCTATGCAGTTTGTTAGGAGCAATCAGTAGAACAAACAGCACAGACCCTGATCTGCTGATGCATTATGTGATGGCAGATCAGGGTCTATGTTGCTTGCAGTCGGACTCAACTTATAAGAGAGTATAGATGGTGCGTCTATGTTAAGATATACAGAAATTGACCATAACCTATCATAACTACCTTTGCATAATGTACATGTACATACAGCAACAAATAGCTCAGACTAGATCTGTCATTGCATAATGTGCTGACAGATCAGGTTCCATATTCAACAATCCCCATGTGGGCTCAGGGATGTAAAGGCAACTAATAGAGGCAACCTTTTTGCCCTTGCATGTGTCTCATTATGTTTTTTGTGGCTCAGTGGTTACTTTGTGGGGCTCGCATCCAAAAGGGTATGAGTTCAAATCCTATGATCGGATCAGCCCGGGTTGGCTACCATGGTGTGTCCTTGTGCAAGGCACTTTACTCCTATTGCCTCAGCACTAAATAACCTATTTGTGTTGCTGTGCCATAAAACACCAAATCAAACTAAACCAATTTAGCTGAGACAGTCTTGGATGTTTTAAGAGTGCAGTTTATATCAAAATTGGACTTTGCATTTTAAAGATTTTACCAATTGTGTTATCTTCATTTTGTTCATCTTTTGGGGGATACCTAAACTTACTTGGCACTGTGTAGCCTGGATTGTGCTGATGTGCCATTCAACCATATACATGCAGATATCTATTACATTCAACAAGACTCCTCAAGTGCTTATTCAAACTCAAATTTTGGTTCTCATTAGTGAAGAAACTGATTTACATAAAAGAGATGTAAAATTTGTGATTTATTCAGTTGAATAATGTTAAATATGGACATTTATACATGCCAAATTGGGTTACACAAATTTTTTCTTAAAGAAATGTATGATGATTAAGTCTGCAACATTTACCAAAATTTATAAACATGTACATTGTATACAATAACTGAAACAATGCGATTTAATCTAAACAATTCAAAACTCAACCTTTTCCCCAATCTGCTGACCACTCTATATATGTAAATCATTGACAATTGTTTCCCATCTGCACATCTTTTGCTGCTTATTAAGACATGATTTAGTTCTTAAAACATATCTTTGTTGAATATATCTGACAATTTCAGTAAAACATCCCTAGGATAGTTGTGATATTGTTTTGTGCTGCTACATATATCTATATGATGACAAAATCAATAATACAACCGGATGTACTGTCTGGACATGCACATACAATGCTCTTCTTGGACAACGATGACTAAAAAACTGCAGTGACTTACAAACTTTAAACCATGTTTCTTTAAAGTAAAATCTTACTCATCAAAGGTTCTGTTAACAACCATGTTGTTCAAAGGTAAATAATGTAAAAAAGAACTTTTTGTCAGCAAGATCAGTAAATCAACCTGATGTGTAATGTTGTGTAATGTACGGCATAACTAATTCTCGTCAGCTTCAGCTTTTTCCTACCAATGACATTCAATGCCAAAAAGCTCCACACTTTAAGAAAAGAAAAGAAAAAATCTTACTAAACAGTCGTCTTAGCTGATGTGGAAATATATCATTTAATTGGAATGGAAAGTTCCTGTGTCACTGACAGCCAGGTGAATGTTCGTTTACATGTTTACCGATTTTGTAAACATTTACAAGCAGTGAACTAAGCCATTTACACGTGTAAATATTGCAGCCCTAATGATGATGTACCATCTGAGAAAATGTGGTTTATATAACAAAGTATGATCCATTATTTTAAGGAGTTTATATATTTTACCTTTATATTTTCTGGATTTTACATGTGCCACCTTTATCTTTCATTTTATACACCTTTAACAGAATTTTAACATCTTTACCTTTTACCTTCTATCTTGTTGTACTTCTTGTTTACATTTATTTGGAAGAGTTTATCTTCCCAAAGTTTAGTGCAATTCTTTATTGTTAAATTTTTTTAACTTTACCTTTATTTGGCACCATATGGCCTCTATTGTGCTGAGGTGATGTAAAATACTACAACATACATACATTCATACATACATACATACATTTGCATTTACATACATTTTACAGAATTTTAATATCTTTACTTTTTACCTTTTATCTTGTACCCCCCCCCCCCCCAAACCCCCAATTAAATGTGCGGTCCCTTATGAGAAGAAGCAATAACAAAACTGTACTAACTAACATATGGATGGATGGCAGGGTAATTGCATTATAACACTCTTCTGGTCTTCAATCAGTTGAGCTAAAAATCTGGTTGATCTTCTGCTGCCAATGTAAGAGGAGTTGTGTGATTTTTACACTTTCATGCACACATCATACATGCATGTACAGAAGAGCAATATCACACTAGTCCACTCTTTTCTTTGAATAAAAAATGGTACAAACAAATGTGTTCACATACTTAGATGATGATTCAATGCAAAGCTGAGACTTTACTTCACTGACTTGTACTTGGAATTTCAAATAAATAACATTGGAATTTGAAATACATTACAATGACTGGCATTTGCGCCCCCACCCCAGCCCACCCCCACCAACACCCCCACCCTGCAACCTCACACTCCTCACCACCAATCTCCATGCTTGTGGATAGTCAATATAGTATTGTAATTGCGCATCTACTACACCACTATGGACACCAATGCTAACTACTGTGCTGGACTAATTAAAACAGCATGCCATGGGAATACAGATAACAGTGTGTATGATCTTGAATAAACTACTCTAATTAGATTCTCAAATTCCATCCTTCCAAAAATTAATTTAAAGGATAATGTTTGCAAGGAAATTGTGACTTGACTGTTTACAATTTAATTAGCACTACCAACCATAAGCATCACACCTGATGCTTGGTTTTAACTGACCTATATATAACTAGTGTTTTGTCACTGACACTTGTGACCCAAATGGCCTGAGCTGCCAAAGAATCAATCTACAGATTTAGCACAGATTAAGACAGCCATGATGAAAAATCATCAATATCATCCATCACTGTATTGAATCAAATCTTAAAACGCAGCACAAAATGTCTCCAGTCTTAATCAGGAAAACCCTGACCTTGACTTTGGACCTTTATTATAATAATTACCATTTGCCCTGGTTAATAAGGCACAAAATCTGATGGAAATGTACAGATTGTAATGGAAGATAAAACAGTTTAGGGAACAGTCACCACAAGCTGACAATAGATAAGGGACTGACCATTTAATTTTCGATGGGGGGGGGGGCTGGGATTTTCTTTTGAGCTGAGATATTTTTTTTCCTTTTACCTCAAGTTATTTTATTTTTTCAACTAATATTATGGGATATACATGTAATATAATAGTTTATTTTTGCTATAATTTAGAGCAAGAATATTTTTTCAAGCTATTTTCAAAAGAATCCCAGGCTCCCTCCACCCACCCACCCCAAAATTAAATGGTCAGTCCCTATATAAATGACTACGCAAAAAATATGTAGTGAGTAGATAAGAATGCATCGTGGTTTACATGATTTACATCACACACATAAAAAAGGGAGGTTGGTGGTGAAATTTGTGTGTGTGTGTGTAAAGTAACAAAAGGACCAAATGGGCCTAATATTGCTCACCAAGCTTACATAACTTGACAGTTGACCATTTCATTAAGCAGGCTTCTATAACCCTTTATAAAAACTATCTCCCAACCTTTATATCATCTCAACTGTACCTATTTTAGTACAATTGAAGAAAATAATTTCCAAGCTAAAGGGATAATTAATATATATATATATATATATATATATAGCTCCTGCTCACACTCTAACTCATCAAAGATCTTGATGAAATAAACCTGTTTACAAGGTTTTATCAAAATACGGTGAGAAATATAGTCTACAGAGAGGTAACAAGCTCAACCATTCAGATGCAAGATCACCTCATTAAAATGGGCAGATCTCACTCGTTACAGAACCTAAGACCATAATAATATAAGCTTATTTACCAAGTTTGAGCAAAATCCAAAATAAATTTGGTCTCCAGAGTGGTAACAAGTTCAGCCAATCATATACAAGATTACCTCATAAATATGTGTTGATTGACTCATAATCAAACTCCTCCAACATCTTGATCATATATAGCTATTTAACAACTTTGATCAAAATCCGATCATAAATAGAGCTCTAGAGCATTGGCAAGCTCAGCCAATCAGCTGCAATATAACTTTAATAATATGTATGGATTTTGCTCATTATCAATATTGTCACATATTGTATCATGATGATTTAAGCCCAAATCTCATGTTTGATCAAAATCAAATCAAAAAAAAAAGGCCTCCAGAGTGGTAGCAAGCTCAGCCAATCAGATTCAAGATCACCTCATTAATATGTTTGAATCTTGCTCATTACTGACCTCTTTTGAGATCTTGATTATATACATGTATAAGCATTCCAAGTCTAATCAAATTCTAATCAGAAAAATGGACTCGAGATTGATAACAAGCTCAGCCAATCAGATGCAAGACCACCTCATTAGTATGAATGGATTTCACTCATTATCAAACCTGTCTAAGACCATGATGATACAAACCCATATTCCAAGTTTGATCAAAATCGGATAAAAAAATATGGCCTCCAGAGTTGTAACAAGCTCACCCTATCTGATACAATATTACCTTATTAATATGCGTGGATCTTGCTCATTATCACACTTGCCCTAGATCTTGATGATACAAGCTTATATTCCAAGACTGATTAAAATCAGAACATAAATATGGCCTCCAGAGTGGTAACAATAATTGATGGACTGATCATGGACAACAGACTGATGGACAATGAATAATGGATGCAGGGCCATGCCATAAGCTCACTTGGCCTTATGGCCAGTACTAATGCACCTGATACATGATAAAATGACACTTCCAAGTATGTTATCACATTTGATATATCATACCTAAAAAGCTGTCTTGGGAGAAGAATTTGACAAACAAGCATATGAAAAATACACCAACATCTACTGATATCTGTAAATCTGAGCTCCCCCGGATATTAAAGTATATCAATCAAAATTGATGCTAACTTCTTCTATTTTATGATCTAGACAATCTCTCAGTGATATAACCAAGTGGTTCAATCCTTTGATGTGTTTTGAACATCATCTTTTGATAAGTGCTGTTTTCATGTGAGGGCCCTTAACAAAATTTACAGCATCTTAAACACTCACTGAAAATGAAGGTGAGAGGTCTTCAGTTCAGAAGCAAAGTGGGTACTTAGAGAATATTTGCGAACCATGTCATAAATCATGGAAATTTACAGGCAACCTATTTCATTGGGGAAGAGGTGGTGCACCTCTCCTGCCTGAATATTTGTGTATGCATGGATCACAGACTTTCCCATTGAGACTTAGACCCCAAGTAAGGGCAAACCCTAGCATCTCTTAAGATTCAATCATGCAAAACCATCCCCCCACCCCACCCCACCCCATCAAATTCTGGATCAATCTTGCTTCCAACAAACATTTCCCTAATAATGGAATCCTTAAAAGAAAAACACAGTATGAATGTTATAAACCCCAATAGTATACAACATCCCTGCCATATTATTTTCATTATTGAAAATACTAGCATCTTGAAAAGTTTAGTATACTTTTTTCAATTACTGTATACCAATATTATCAATGTACACATTAAAACTGCAATATTATATCTATCTGCCAGGCCTTCCATTTTTGTAATAAATGATCTTACATTAGTGTTGATTTGATAGGAAATTTGTCACACAATATTTTATGTTGCAAGCTGCATGCCTTGAGTGGTATATTGTATTATTCAAAGAGTTTCATAAAGTTAATGTTAAATATACACAAGTCTAACATTCTATTTATCACATAACATTAAGGACTTTGCATTACTTGGTGACATTAAAAAATGTTACAAGTCTGTGGCAAGTTATTTTTATGATATGATGTAATGACGCAACTCAAGGTGAGTGTTATGTGATACATAATAATATATGACATTGTCATGAAACGTCCACATTGTTTTGTTTTTTTTAACGAATTTCCTGTTTTGAAAAATTTGTGATGTTCATTCATGGAAATACTCTAGGTGATATTTAACTCATAAAAAGGATTAAAGTTATGGTTCCAAGTTAGACTGCTACAAAATTTACCAAAAAATATTAGTCATGCTATATACCCACATATATATGCAAATGATGGAAAATGACTGTTATTTTCAGTTCTGTATTTAAAAGAAAACTGTGACAAATTTTATGGAAAACTATACTTTGTTTTCAGACTGTTAAATTGTGTCACAGATGGAGTTCTTTACATGTGTTACCTTTATCTGTTTTTTATATACATTTTACAGAATTGTAACATCTTTACATTTTATATTTTATCTTGTTGTACTTAATTATACATTTATTTGCACGCTTTTATCTTCCTAAATTCGTGCGCAATTGAATTTTACATTTTTCAAACTTACCTTTTGTTGGAACTAAGATGCCACTTTTGTGCAGACATGCCATACATAAATACCTACCTACCTACATACATACATAGATACATAGATACATACATATATACATAGATACATAGATACATACATACATACATACATACATACATACATACATACATACATACATACATACATACACACACACATACATACATACATACATACATACATACATACATACATACATAGATACATAGATACATACATACATACATACCTACCTACCTACCTATATAATAATAATAATAATAACTTTATTTAAAGAGGGTGACACAATTAGTTGCATGAAACTAATCCTCCTTGTGGCCCTCGAAAATACATACATACATACATACATACATACATACAGACAGACAGACAGACAGACAGACAGACAGATATGGAGTTCATAAAACTGGACCAAGTCCTTGCATGAAACTAATGAACTGTTTGATTACTTTGAACATGTGACCCTCTGATACAACAGTTTAAAGAAAGTTGTTGTTTTTTATTGCATGGAGCATATAGGTGTAAGTGAAATAGAGTGATATATTAGTACAAGGAGCATATAGGTGTAAGTGAAATAGAGTTATATATTAGTACATGGAGCATATAGGTGTAAGTGAAATAGAGTTATATATTAGTACAAGGAGCATATAGGTGTAAGTGAAATAGAGTGATATATTAGTACATGGAGCATATAGGTGTAAGTGAAATAGAGTGATATATTAGTACAAGGAGCATATAAGTCTAAGTGAAATAGAGTGATATATTAGTGCAAGGAGCATATAAGTGTAAGTGAAATAGAGTGATATATTAGTGCATGGAGCATATAGATGTAAGTGAAATAGAGTGATATATTAGTACATGGAGCATATAGGTGTAAGTGAAATAGAGTGATATATTAGTACATGGAGCATATAGGTGTAAGTGAAATAGAATGATATATTAGTACAAGGAGCATATAGGTGTAAGTGAAATAGAGTGATATATTAGTACAAGGAGCATATAGGTGTAAGTGAAATAGAGTGATATATTAGTACAAGGAGCATATAGGTGTAAGTGAAATAGAGTGATATATTAGTACAAGGAGCATATAGGTGTAAGTGAAATAGAGTGATATATTAGTACAAGGAGCACATAGGTGTAAGTGAAATAGAATGATATATTAGTACAAGGAGCATATAGGTGTAAGTGAAATAGAGTGATATATTAGTACAAGGAGCATATAGGTGTAAGTGAAATAGAGTGATATATTAGTACATGGAGCATATAGGTGTAATATATTAGTACATGGAGCATATAGGTGTAAGTGAAATAGAGTGATATATTAGTACAAGGAGCATATAGGTGTAAGTGAAATAGAGTGATATATTAGAACATGGAGCATATAGGTATAAGTGAAATAGAGTGATATATTAGTACATGGAGCATATAGGTGTAAGTGAAATAGAATGATATATTAGTACAAGGAGCATATAGGTGTAAGTGAAATAGAGTGATATATTAGTACAAGGAGCATATAGGTGTAAGTGAAATAGAGTGATACATTAGTACATGGAGCATATAGGTGTAAGTGAAATAGAGTGATATATTAGTACATGGAGCATATAGGTGTAAGTGAAATAGAATGATATATTAGTACATGGAGCATATAGGTGTAAGTGAAATAGAGTGATATATTAGTACAAGGAGCATATAGGTGTAAGTGAAATAGAATGATATATTAGTACAAGGAGCATATAGGTGTAAGTGAAATAGAGTGATATATTAGTACATGGAGCATATAGGTGTAAGTGAAATAGAGTGATATATTAGTACATGGAGCATATAGGTGTAAGTGAAATAGAGTGATATATTAGTGCATGGAGCATATAGGTGTAAGTGAAATAGAGTGATATATTAGTACAAGGAGCATATAGGTGTAAGTGAAATAGAGTGATATATTAGTACATGGAGCATATAGGTGTAAGTGAAATAGAGTGATATATTAGTACATGGAGCATATAGGTGTAAGTGAAATAGAGTGATATATTAGTACATGGAGCATATAGGTGTAAGTGAAATAGAGTGATATATTAGTACATGGAGCATATAGGTGTAAGTGAAATAGAGTGATATATTAGTACATGGAGCATATAGGTGTAAGTGAAATAGAGTGATATATTAGTACACGGATCTACTGTGATTTCATTTATTTTCAGGGGTGGGGGGATATCTATTTTGTGTTTTAGTTCGTGAAAAATTACATTTACATCAGTACTTAAATATGTTGAATGGGGAGGGGGTCTTATTGTTTTCACAAAATGATAACTTGCCATTGTGGGTGTCAATCTGTAGTTTTTAACAACAAATTCCATGAAAACTGATACCTCATGCAAACTTGTGAATTTGAAGTATTTTATTTTCAATAATTCGGAATTAATTTTATTCATTCACGAATGATATTCATAAAAAAATTTGTTACAAACAAATAAACAAATGATTGTAAATAAAGATTTTAAAAAATGACAGTATCATTGATCTATAACAATATCCATTACTGCATTAGTGAACTTTTGAAAATTCACTTAACAATAATTCAATGTATGTAAAACATTAAATTTCTGCAATTTACTTATTGGGAATATGCATCTTTTATAACCAAAAAAGATTTTGTGAATTTAGCTATCTTGCTGAATTTGCTAAAATTTTATGATTGTGAACATTATATTATTTACACAAATGATTAGTTTCAAAAAATTGACAACAGTTTTCAGTTTACTAAAATTGTATGATTTTCAACTTCAGCTGACTCATTGACTCTACTTTGATACAACAAGATTTCATTCCTCTTCAACTTATTTTTTTTTAGTACTCTTCATTAGCCTCACAGCTATACAGCATGGACTTCTGTCTGACGAATGTTTGCGCAAGTGTGAACAAATTTACTTGGAAACTGTATGATGGAATTCAAGGAAAGTTGGTAAGATTACTGAATGGGATACAAGGAGGAAATTATTAAATTCTGGTCCTTTTTCATTAACAACTTTGGGAGAATTGCCATGATGAATATTACTTATACTAGATACCATGTATAATAATAGCTTTAGCTTCCCTCCCACACCCTTTGGCTTTCATCGCTTTACAAAGGAAATCTGCACCAGATAAGAAAGTCTCCTACAGACATAACTGTCTCTCCATACAAAATTAATACCTTACCATTGAAGTGCATATGCTGTGCAACATATATGTATTTTCAGTGAGTGATTCCCTGAAAGGATGATATCTTGCATCAATAGATGTCCCTCGAGTGCCTTGGTCCTTCTCTGATTACTGGTTGTAAACTGTTTCCAGCTAAATGTCATAGGTTGATGCTGCCATTATGAGGATTATTTTTCTTTTTGGTTACTGGATGGTCACTAGTGAAATGTCAAAGTATTTTTTGCAAAAAGGATAATTCTGCATCACGAAGAATCAAAACAGTAAAAAAGCATAAAGAAATTTATCGGTTGTTGTGCATCAACGATAAAAATAATTACATAGAAATGTAAGGGTAGGAAATGGTACCCAGTCACTACATACATGTATCCTCAAAATAATTTCATTTGAAGTTTTTAAAAATCCTTGAAATTTTCACTGCCTCAAGATCATCTTTTTGTTCTCACATTATTCACTAAGAAAGGAGCTATATTACAAATTATTAAGATCGTGATTGTAATGACATGCAGGAAGACAATGGAGCAATTTATGGCAGGTCATAAATTTATGATAATCTCATGAATAATTATATATGTTCAGTTCTCTAATTTGTGTTCTTGTTTAAAATAAAATGTCATAGAGCATGCTGCTACAGTATTCAGATCTTTTCCATTAATTATTTACTAGTATAACAAAGTCATAATTACATCATAATGACTCCCAATATTTCCTATACTTCCTAAATGTACGCTACCTAGATTTAATGAATCACATGATGCTAATGTAACAAATGATTGATGACATCAACTCAATTTGTGCAAATGAATTGGCCAGAAGCTGACATTGTAATACTTAGCCCAAAATTTGTGGGTAATCTTTCAAAAAGCTAATATTGAATTTCATTACCAAATACCACTCATATCTTAAAAGACAGAAAACTGGGCAAAGAAGCAGATACCCCATAAATCATACTACATTCATGGAGAATTTGTGTTTTTCTCACTGTTTCCAAGGCACTTCAGTTTTCATACTCATAAACCATTTTGGAAGTCCTTAAAAATCTATTAAAATGGTTTGCCCAATTATTTTTGCTCTTGAAACTCAGCCACCATATGAATATCATGTTGACAATAAAAAGCATCCACATTTAACTGAACTGTTATCTCTCTTTAATACATTTTGAAGAGGAGATCACAAAAGCTGGTACCAGAATTTTAAATATGCCCTTGACCGCTCCTAGGGCTCTTTCTGCAGCAAAAAGTCACCTACCGGCAAATTTACATAACCCTTCAATCCAACAGATGCGTGATCATCACTTCTAGGAAGGCACTAGATTAGGATATGTAAACTGCAATAAACATACTCCACTCAGCCCTGCACCAATACTAATTTTGGTTTATACAATCTATCACTTTGACTACCAGTACTGTGAATGCACTATTTTTGCAGGGCCCATGTTAAAAAAGGCCACCCATTTTTTAAAACCACCTTTCCCAACTGATTGATTGGTATCTTTATTTCCTCTATGTTACAAAGAGTACAATCAGTCATACAAATACATAAAAAAATTAACAATGGAAAACTTAGCAGTAATTTGTGAAAAGAAAATATCAAACACAAAATACCTTTGTTAAAAAAGCTGAGTGAATGCTGCACATCCAGCATAGAAATAAGTGAAAACATTTAATATGCATAGTCAGTTGATTATTCTATATCATGAATATGTAAAAAGAGTTAGAGGATGAAAGTACACAAGCTGACATCAGTATGCTCAGAAATAAATTTTAAGCAAATAGAAGGAGTATCAATACCAAAATAGTATAATTTAACCATTGTGTCCCCCTCATGAGAGAACATCTCTTTCAATGACAGAAATACAATTAAGTACCTGGACAGATCCGTGAAATTAAGTACCTACCTGGGGGAGAGCCAGGGTGGCTCAGTGGTTAGCATGCTGGACTCCTGACCAAAAAGGGTGTGGGTTTGAATCCTACCATCAGACCAGCCTGGGTCAGCTACCATGGTGTGTCCATGGGCAAGGCACTTTACTCTGATTGCCTCAGCACTACTTGTGTTGCTGTGCCGTAAAGCACCAAACAAAATCAAACCAAAACCTAATGGACAGATCCACAAAATTAAGTACATTGACAGATCTATGAAATTAAGTACCCAGACAGATCCATGAAATTAAGTACCTAGACAGATACATGATATTAAGTACCCAGACAGATCCATGAAATTAAGTACATTGACAGATCTATGAAATTAAGTACCCAGACAGATCCATGAAATTAAGTACCTAGACAGATACATGATATTAAGTACCCAGACAGATCCATGAAATTAAGTACCCAGACAGATCCATGAAATTAAGTACCCAGACAGATCCATGATATTAGGTACCCAGACAGATCCATGAAATTAAGTACCTAGACAGATCCATGAAATTAAGTACCCAGACAGATCCATGATGTTAAGTACCCAGACAGATCCATGAAACTATGTACCCAGACAGATCCTTGAAAGTAAGTACCTAGACAGATCCATGATATTAAGTACCCAGACAGATCCATGAAATTAAGTACCCAGACAGATCCATGAAATTAAGTACCCAGACAGATCCATGATATTAAGTACCCAGACAGATCCATGATATTAAGTACCCAGACAGATCCATGGTATTAAGTACCCAGACAGATCCATGAAAGTAAGTACCTAGACAGATACATGAAATTAAGTACTTTGACAGATCCATTAAATTAAGTACCAACCAAAATCCACAGTATCTTCATGCTCTTTTGTTTAATCAACTCTAAATATCTTTACTTGAAACCTTTTTTGCAAAACCACAAAAATTGATGCCTAATGAAAATGAATGAATTTATAATATACATGATCTGACAAATTACACAATATTATTTTATGGGACATGAAGATTTTGGAGAAAAATAATCTTTAAAATAAAGGGAACCAACTGACTCAACAAATTTGATTCACACAAATTCCAAAAGGAAGGGTAAATATTAGAAAAAAAATTAGAGATATTTTGTGATGTATTTACTGCAATATCTTTTCAATGATTCTTTCATGTCCTTTTTTCAAAGATGTTTATTTGATTAGGTACAATTCAAAATTGAAGACTATCTATAGTTAACTATTATAAGTATAAAAAAAATATTTTTGGGTCAATTGTGATCCCATTTTCCAAGAAATCTCAAATATGTATCCTAACACAAATCTGCAAAAGCACTGTAACCTGGGAATTTGTTAGCATCTAATTATGTGTATTCATTTCAATGGGTTGTGTGTCAGAAGAGAGTTAAAGATATCTGATTCCTGACATTCAGGACCAAAGCAGAGCAAGTGAACAAATAAACCAACAAGTTCACATTATGAGTCAGTGGCAATGTTAGCTGACACAGAGACAATTTTATATGGGTGGCAAAGTGAACGAGTGTTGATGGATGTAGGACTCTGGGTAACAGAGCTCAATTAAAGGCTTGACCAGTCAGATATTTAATATAGGACCCACATCCTGAGTAGGTTACTGATAAATTGAGTTCAGTTAGTCTAAGAGAAAGGAAACAAATGACGGACATTAAAAAAGGATAAAAATATTTGTTGCTCTGTTTGAAAATCCAGTAAGATCCATGATGTAAAAGCAGTAATATCCAGTATGATTGCATGTAGTTGGTGCAATCTGGAATTAAATGTTTAACACCTAAGGTGAAAGTGAAAATATAGGACAGTAAGAGCTATAGCTAATGTCTATGATGTTAAAAACAGCCAAGTTGAACAGCATGTAAACCCAGTTATTCAATACACTGTAGAACAGACACAGTGTGTGGAGTCATGTTTAAAATTCTCCATGAACCCAGAAAAAGTGACCCAAACCTGAAAAACACCTGTTTGATCACAGCATTACCACGGTCACCACATATACTAGACACAAAAGCTTGGGATGCACTTGATTCAGTCTAAAGTTAATTGTAATGATCTTTTACTTTATTATCTTGGATCTTTTTTTATGAGGCCCATGGGTGTCATAGGTGGAACTTTCATGTGCCAAAGATTGAAAATAAGGGTCATTGAAACAAGGGTGCAGCCGAGAATGAACCTTGATACTGTAATGTTTCTGCAGATTTTACATGCAGGGGGGGGGGGGGTATTTCACAGAACTATACAATATAATGACCAGCTATCCTACATTTTCTACAGCAATCCTCCTCTTATAAAGTCACCCCATCTGCTGTGAAAAGCTGGCCTTTTAAAAGGGGTGGCCTCTTGTGAGGGGGATAAAATGGTTAAAATATACTGTTTTCGTACAGGTCAAGGTGGCCATAAAAAAGGGGTGGCCTCTCAAGATGGATATTACTTTACTAATTATTACCCTGATCATCATAAAATAATCTGATAGAATCCACTAGATGTCCACTCTCAAGCCAATTCTGCACAACAACAAATCAGACATGACTACTTCTTTAAAGCTCCACACATAACCAAATCTAGAACCTTCTCTATCTTAACACAAGCACTGTACGTGTCACCCACCATGACAGTGTATAAAACCAGAAACAATCTAATAGGAAAACTGTATAAACATATGAAAGTCCGAGAGCCACAAACAATGGCTGACCGGTAGGTGCATCCCATTGGAACAATATCTACATAGTAAACTTAAAAGGGCTATGGATAGATACCACTAAATATCACAGGTAATAACTATGGGATGAATGTCCACTATTAATTTGTCACTTAGTAAAATTGTAAGGTGAGAAGCTAATAATGATCATGACACTTCAGTTATTGCAACTGACCACTTGTTTTTATGATCCAAGTGCTTAAGCCACTAATGGCCACAAGATTTCATGTAACTGTTAATTCAACTTGCCTAATATTGTACATGTTGTGTGCAATCTTGCAAAATATGGAGTGATTTCCAAAAGAGTTTCACACAGCATGGGTATTTTCATGAAGGAAGGGGGGGGGGGGGGGGTCAATTTTTATGCAGGAGCCATTCTTATACACTATGAATAGACCCATTATAGTATGTTTCAACAAACTTGTGTGTGATAAATAACTTTTTAATATATACAGATAAAACTTAGTCCTTTATCTTGATTACTGGCACAGCAGCAGTGATTGTGTGTTATGACAATGCCATTACGTCACATGTATTAGACTACATAAAAGTAAAGACACTACCACTGAATACTGACAACTACATATCCATCATTGCACAACCTCACTGAGACCAGTTGGTAAAATGCTTAAAATACCTAGATGGTCAATGAAAGCATCTCATTGCTCAATTACAAAAAGTCATTTAGTAAGCGTTTTATATAATGACAGTTGATATAAAACTCAAGTGCTTACATGATTAGATTGAAATCTGTTAATATAAATATATCTTACAGGTTTTGTTACATTCAATGGCAAATCAGCTGTGTGCAATTTTTGCACGGAGGCTCATTTTTACAGGGGAATTCATTAAATTTAGCAGGGATTCGTACAATCAAACATCTTGGAGAAAACACTACAGCAAATCTAGAAAAATCCCATCCAAAGCTGGAGCAAATTTAAAATGGTATTGAGCACATACAATTTCAAGTTGCTCATCCGGTACTAAGATTTTATCAGATTTTATATTATTTTAATCTATGTACTGAAAAAAGAAAGTTTCTGATAAAAGCTGATTTTTCTGCTTGGTTCATTACATGAATTTTATTAACATTTACTCTTTTGTCAGTGATGTGTACTAACTCTACCAGTGGATTTTTTTGTTTTTCCAATACAAATATTGGAGCTGGAGCCCATAAATAATTAAAAATACAAACCAACAAATTTGTAGCTAACATCAGCCTAGAACATATCAAATTACAGCATCTGCAATGGCAAATCACAAATCCCAAAGCTTGTTGCAGAATATTCCAAATCCCCACTCTATACCCTCCTCCCATTACTGATCCCACCCAAAGACATATATGATGCATCTTCCTGCTATGACTGCATATATAAAGTTTGGTCAGATAATATTTTTAAAATGTCATTGTGATTCAATGTCATTAAAATTGAAATTTTTGTACATCTGACCTCTGACCCCTTCCCAGGGACCCCTAGGTTGGGAGACAAGGATGACAACTCTTGCAGATGGTTATCCCAAGTGCAACATAACTACAAAGTTTCATGAATTTCCAACCAGTGGTTTAGCTGAAGATGTGGAATGGACAGAGAGACGGAAGGAGAGACATATGCAATCACAATATCCCCTCCTAAAGCATGGGGATAAAAATAAGTTAAATGTGCATAAATCATCCTTGAAAGAACACAGGTATAATGACTACGATTTTTAAATGTTCTGTACATGATTAACAAAGGTACATCAATTAAACCTTATAATGCAAAATCCTTTTTTTTTAGTCGTACCAATTTTCATGGACTTTGTGGTTGATACAAGACATTAATTTATATACCCACAAAAATGTATTTTTTCGCTGAACCACGAAAATGTATACCCACAAAAATAAATAAATTCACAGTATTTCTCCTCAGTATTTTCATTCTTTCTCTCATTCTTTCTCTGTTAATATTGCTAATTTATTCTGTCGATAGGATCCATTTCTGACTGAGTAAGAAAAGTTTTTGTACTATGCAGATGTCAACAGGTGCATACATCGGATTACAATATCAAGGAAGAATTGTATAAAAATAGTTATCTCAAATTTATAAGCTGTGTGGTTTCGACACCCAGTGAATGAGTAGAATCAAAAGTTCAGTAGGTACAAGCTTTTAAATATAACACTATGAATTCAATAATTTTTTGGAGGCACAATAATGCAACCAAATCCAGGATGAAAAAACTCAACCCTTAGAGTGCCAAATTACTATTACCAAATCAACAAATTACCAAATCAACAAATGGCATATTTCCAGAGCCATGGTAGCCACACCTGTTCATTAGCAAAACAGTTTCTATACAGCTTTACAATCAAAGTTTTTCCTTTGAAAATATTACTACATATTTAAAGACCATCAAAAGTACACACAGAACCTTCAATAAAAATTGGTTTAATTTTTATTTCTTTTTGCTCTTATAAAAGAGAGTGAAGTTCCAACAGTTAAAATTGTAAATGTTGCATCCTAGGTGTTAGAACGACAACAAAAAACTCCATAAACAAACAGTATAGGTTCCAGTGTGTAGTAATTCAGAAAGAGCCTGCAATTTCATTGGTTAGCAATCTGTTGGAATTTCCAATATGTAAAAATTAACTGACAGATGAATGGATTAAATGATTCATCATTTTCAAGACAACCCCTCTAAAAGAAACCTAACATTCAAGAGAATTAGATCCCTTTCATCTGAATAAATGATTTTGCAACTAAACTGGCAAAATGTTGCATGTATTAATTCTCATGGCAACAAAATGGGTAGATGCACAGGAGGGTATCACATTGCTAATTTATATAATATCAAACCCATTCATGCAGTGTATAATAGACCCACAGCAGCACTCTTACACAACCTAGTTACATCTTTATCCACAACCAGACATATCTATTTAACACTATGTAAATAAAGGTTTTAACACATATATGGAATAAAAACAGCATAAAGATACTCCCCACTTAAGGCAACAATAAAAAAAGATTTGTGACTGTAAAATATGTAGGTCCCCACTGTAGACCAAAACACAGTACCATGAATGGTACATTATACACCTACCCCATGTTTAACAGTCTTTTATGTACACACCAGTATGGCATGGCTTACTCTGGGGATCAATGACCAACGGGTCTGGTCAAGGTATGTGGTCTTTAACTAATTTTACTGTGCAGAAACCATGATTTTCTTATTAGTCTTACCATGGCCTTTACACCCCAAAATCTATAGGTATCTTTCTTACCTTATGTGCAAGCCATCCACAAAGCTTTGTCAAAGAACTCAGTCTAGAACAAACATTATTGTGCAAAACCCATTTTTCTTTTGAGTCACAATGACCTTGACCTTTGGTCAAGGTATGTGGTGTAGAACTGAAGTTATTATGCAAACATCATTTACTTGTATCAGTCACAGTGACCATGACCTTTGACCTTTTGACCCCAAAATCAATGGGCTTTTTTCTCACCCAAAGTGTAAGTGATCGACAAACTTTGATGAAAGTACATGGTTAAGAACTGATATTTTTGTGCAGAAATAATTTTCATTTTTCAACTACAGCCACTTTGACCTTTAACCTTTCCTCCCCAAAATCAGTAGGCTTCTTCCTTAACCCAAGTGCAAGCCATCCACAAAGTTTGGTCCAAGCTTGTGGTGTAGAAGCAATGTTATTGTGCAGAAAACATTTTTCTTTTTCCATTTACAGTGACCTTGACCTTTGACCCCAAAATAAAGAGGCTTCTTCCTTACCCAAGTGCAAGCCATCCACAGAGTTTGGTAATTGTTGATGATGGAGAACTAGAGTTATTGTGCAGAAAACCTATTTTAGTCATAGTGACCTTGAATTTTGACCTTTTGACTCCAAAATGGATAGTCATCTTTCTTACCCCAAGTGCTAGTCAACCACAAAGTCTGATTCAGGTATGTGATGTAGAACTAATGTTATTGTGCAGAAACCATTTTTCTTCTTTTAGTCACTGTGACCTTCATCTTTGACCTTTTGACCCCCAAACTGATACAGTTCTTCTTTACCCCAAATGCAAGATATCCACAAAGTATGGTAACTGTAGATGATGGAGAACTCAAGTTATTGTGTGGAAACCATTTTTCTCCTTTCAGTCTGTGACCTTGACCATCACCTTTTGACCCCCAGATAAATAGGGTTCTTCCTTAGCCCATGTGCAAGCCTACCACAAAATTTGGTCACTGCAGATGGTGGACAACTCAAGTTATTATGCAGAAACCATTTTTGTTGTCTGAGTCGAAGTGACCTTGGCCCAAAAAGCAAGCCATCCACAAAGTCTGGTAACTGTAGATAGAGGACAACTAAATTTATTGTGCAGAAACTGAATTGGTAACATACAGATGGATAAATGGATGGATGGACTGATGGGCATCATAATGTAATGCACTCTGCCTTATATCCAGCATATATTAAAGAAGGGAAATAAAAGCCTATTGTGAATATCAGCAAAAAATCTTCTGGCTCCAGTAATGCCCAGTTTTTTCTTGTTTCTTTTTGTAATGAACAATGAAAAAGGGAAAGGAAAATATTACTTACATACTGTCCTCATTTATGAACTTTTCCAAATCAAAGTCTAGGGCCTCATTGTCAATTCCATACAGGTCTCTACCTGTACAAAAAATAAAACACAAATTCTTAGAGGTCATCAATTTGCATATAAATAGAATAAAACCTACCCAGTACTACTGCCCTTGGTCAACGGCCTCTGACTCCAATTCATGTACAAGTTAATTATCAGATTTGAAGACCATCTTAGATTTATTGTGGCATCCCCTTTTCTGAAAAAATATTTGTCCACACCAAATCATAATTTAAAAAAAAAAAAACAGCATAGTTTCAAATAGTTTCATATTGGTAGGTGCAATTTTGTGCTGCAAACTTTTTCCAATATTAGAAATGCCCAAGGTCATACTGCTCTGCTACATATCTTGAGGGTTTATCAGCTCACCTTGCCATAAGGTCAAGTGAGCTCAACTAATGGCATGACCCCGCATTTGTCCTGAGTCTCATTCATATTGTATGCCATCTGTCTCTCAACATTTGCCATTTTCAACTTATCTTAAAAAAAACAATGGACCAAATTTGACCCAATTTCACTGGAAGCATTCTGGCATTAAGGCCTTTTAAGTTTGCAAAAGTAAAGGCTCATTCACCATCCAGTATAGCCACTGTTACTATAAAGAGAAAATTCTTGAAATTACTTTCTCTCAAAAACTGATAAATAGAATTTGACAATATGGTTGTTAGCACTTAAAAAGTTTTCTTCAACAACAAAAAAAATGCCCAACAAAACCTGACCAAATTTGAGAGCATCCTGGAATGAAGGCTTTTTGGTTTATATGATGATGATGTGCCATTTAATGTGGCTACCATTACTTAAAATAGAAAACATTAAAAAGACTTATTCTACAAACTTTCTAGATAGTGGTGGAGGGTTTCTTGGACTTATTCAGGGTGGGGGATGGAGGGTGGCCTTAAGGAGGAGGGGCTGTCATTGTGTATTGTGGCCCAAGTAACTGACATATCATAATCAATCACAAATTATCTAATTGATATATTATCTTATTCTATTAGCCTCTTAATTTCACATCAAATTCAAATGAAAAAGATGATAATATTTGTTTGATAAACTGAAATATACATAATAATAAAAGATTCCACAAACAAGCTATAACTCTGTCATTGCTAATATTCTTAGTATTTTTATTTCTTATGATTATAACTTTATTACTAACACCATTTAGCTTTGTTTTTTATTATCTTATTCATTCTAATTTTTCATTTTTAAAAGAGAAATGCCCAATTCCTGATTTTTTCTATGTTCCCTTTTTTCCAGATCATCTATTTTAAAGTGTGTTTTGACCCATAATAAACAGTTACTTTCCCCGCAAATTGCCCCTTTTCCCTACCAGATATGATTCAATGGCAGCTACTGTACATTTTACTGAATACCACAGGCAATAAAATGTATTAATTACTTGTTGATACCTTACTGAAGTCATTAAAAACCTCCAAACACTTTCTCTAATCAGAATATTCTATTGAAGAATACCGTATATACTCAAATATAAGTAGATACCAACTGCAAACTGCATAGACCCAGATCTGCCATCACATAAGGTGCCAGCAGATCTGGGTCTATGCAGTTTGTAAGAACTAATCAGTAGAACAAACAACATGGACCCTGAACTGCCGGCGCATTATGTGATGGCAGATCAGGGTCTATGTTATTTGCATTTGGACCTAGATTATACACAAGTATATATGGTAATACATTTTAGTAGTGTTTGATAACCCTTCCTCCATTTGTCATGGATGCATATTGGGGAATTTGCGTTTTGAAAATTATGATCAGTCTGAGTGTTGGGCAGTGTAAAATCATGTTTTCTGTCTGATACAGCTTGACTTGGCTGGTGGCATTCAACTATTAGGTAGTTTTCAGCCAGCTGAACACTTGGGCATCTTGTTTCATTTATATTATTGTCAAGCATCCCAATTCATGATCCCTTTAAAATGATCCCATATACCATTTGTTTCTGGACAGCAAAAAATTGCTGTTGAAAAATATTAAAAATTAGAATTCTGCAACAAGATGGAATTTTCTTATTTATTACTATACCTGTTATGTTTATGCATGTGTCCCCATCCCCCCCCAAAAAAAAAAAGGTGGGGGGTGGGAGCAACCAAAATTTGACACTGTTGTGCACATCTAAAGACCACCTCCAATTGTATCACAAAGCTTTGGGTCTATATATTGAATGGTTTTGGAGGAGCTGTGATACATTATACAATTCCTAATATCACTATACATTTTGTATACAATAATATATAGGCAAAGGTGTTTCCTCTCCCTCCAACAAGCTCTGCCGCTATGGGGCTTGGATTGAAGCTCTGAAATCATTGTGCACATCTACAGACCACCCCTAATCATATCCTTAATTTTAGAAGTTTCTATCTTCAATGGTGATGGAGCAGCTGCACGACAATACACATGCACTGGAAGGAGTACATAATCCCATCTTTTCTTTATATATAATATAAAAGATAAAAGTAGCAAATGTATGTATGTATGTATGTATGTATGTATGTATGTATGTATGTATGTATGTATGTATGTATGTATGTATGTATGTATGTATGTATGTATGTATGTGTAAGGGTGCAAATTTCTGTCGATGAATTTCTGTAGAGCACATTAGTTTGGCAGATAACAATTAATTAGATTTATGAGGAAAGGTACCGTATTAATTTGCTTGACTGTGATGGCTTTAATGTCCCTGTTTGGGACGAGATTGATTTTTAATTAAGCATTCATTTGTATAATGGTCGGACAGAAGGTTAATTTGAGATCTAGGTATCGAAAATGTCAAAGTTGAGAGGATGCAGAGACTATTTGTAAAGCCAGTTGAAGTAGTATAATCTTTTGAAATTTTCCAGAATCGGTTATTTAAATAGCACATGAAATCTAGAAGGTTATGCTAACTACGATGGCCGTGTATTTATAAAAGGCGGTAGATATGTTTAATCCTGATTGGCTACGCTAAATAAGTGGTGTGTTTCCCAGACGAAATTTCATGTTTTAAATATTCCACATCGCAAAATGTAATCAGTACAAGTTCCTGCAAAAGGCCGGAAAAATCTTGACTCCGAGCAGAATAAGGTGAAATTCTCTCGTTTAAACAATTGTTCAAGGGACAGGTGTCTGGAAGTTGAGGGGCACAATTCTGGCGGTAGAAGCGAGCGAGTCTCAAAAGCTCAAGGTATTTGTATCAATCTCATGTAATTCGCTGATATCAATATAATTATTTGTTTGAATTTATTTGTTTAGCTTTGTAGATCTATTTTCTTGATATGAGTATAGCTATTTGTTTTAATTTATTTGTTTTAATTCATACAACAATTTTCTTTATATGAGTTTGACGAATTGTTTGAATTTGTCGTCTTGATTGTTATAGGAATCATGTATTCTGAGAATTTCATACATTACTTTATTTATTACAAGTTGTGAGAATCTTGTTTGAATTTACCTGTCCTAGATGAGATGAACTATGTATGCTAAAGAGTTGAGTGAGTATTCACTGACACTAATGTAGTTCAGCCATGAAGTGAATTTCATTGATTCATTCACATAATTAAGATGTGAACTGAAACTGTTATGTCTCGTGTGATGTTAGAGTGAGTTAGTGATGAAATAGCATTAGAAAGTATATTAATCTTCTGAAACTAGGTTTGTTTATCGTCTGTCAGGTTTGGCCTGACCAGATAGCCTTTGGTATCTGTTTGAATTCTGATAGGACGATATCTGATATAACGAGAGTGGGGTAATGTTCCACTCTCCAGAAGGAAAATTTGACGGGATATTTAGGTTGCTTCTTGTTTGTTTGAAAGGGGAAAATAGCTCCACCTATCTATCCACCTACCTACATACCCAACAAACGATGCACGTATAAGTATCAATGTAGAGGGTAGAGAGAAGAGGCATCCTATACAAAGTTTGAGGACCGAAAGAGGCTGGATGAGAGAGAGAGAGAGAGAGAGAGAGAGAGAGAGAGAGAGAGAGAGAGAGCAAAAAGGGAGAACATCAACCTTGACCTGTCAGCAACGTTGAATTGGGAGTGACCGGCAATAACAAGGTTATGCAGGCATGCTGGACAACTGATTCGACTGTTCACTCGATTCCATGATGAACTAAGTCTATCAATTTAAACAGATCGGTTAATTACATAATTATATTTGTGTTGAAATTCGGTTAATAATTTCAAAAAGAAGTGTATCTTTCTAATGTTATGTATTATTTCAATTTGTTTTATGTAATTGATTAAATTGTTATATTTCATGTACGGGGGCTCGTGTTGTTCTATTCTATATATCTGCTCAGATCTCTATATATCCCATCTGTAAAATTTCATATTTTATTTATAATCTACTCAATCTGGGCAATAACATCCTCTAGATAACGATAACCAACCAAATTGTACACTTGTCACAAGAGGTGCATAACAGTATGTATGTATGCATGTATGTATGTATGCATGTATGTATGTATGTATGTATGTATGTATGTATGTATGTATGTATGTATGTATGTATGTATGTATGTATGTATGTATGTATGTATGTATGTATGTATGTATATGTATTAGCATATAACTGCACCTCAGCAAAAGGAAGAATTGCACAAAAAAACCATGAAGATAAACCCTTCCAAATAAATGCAAACATGAACCGCAACAAGATAAAAGGTAAAGATGTTAAAATTATTGAAAAGGTATAAAAAAAAAGGTAAAGGATGTAAAATTCTTGAAAAGGTATGTAAAATAAAATGAAGATAAAGGTTGTAAAATTCTTAAAACATATGGTAAAAATCTGTTATATAAACTGCATTCCCTCAAAAATTTCAATATTTTCTTGGGTGGTACATTAACAGAAAAGTTTCTTCATTGAGTTCACATCAAAATACTACATTTGTTGATGAGCAATTCCAAACACTATTATGTGTAATTCACAGAAGACTAATGCCTAACACATATAGCCACACTGCAGATGAAAAAGTCTCTATCCAAAACGTTCAAAACAAATTTAAACAATTTGAAAAATTGCTATAATGGCATGAAAATCTACATATGCAAAGAAAGAAGTTACATACATATACCAAAATTCTTTTGTCTACTTCAAGTTGCTTTTGCTTCATTATATTAACAAGTTTTTGTCAAAAATCAAAGTCTAAAAAGGAAAGAAATATGTACAGTATGGAAGTATCAAGCTGCCATCATCATGACAAGATATTAATGTAGCATGCAAGGTCAAGATGTCTTTTTACATCAACAAGACAAGTTACTGATTGCAACATGTTGACATGATTATGTAGTCATAACGAGAAATTTACATAACTTAAGTTGTTCTATTGTGGCAACATGCCAACTTCCATACAGTAAGGCAACATGCATACATCAATTTGTCATCATGTCTCATAATCATGCCAACACATCACAATCAGTAACTCATTTTGTTGATATATCAGACATCATCTTGATCAGTATGTTAAAGAAATATCTTGTTATGATGATGGCAGCCTAATGCTTCCACTGTAAAATACTGAATAATTGCTGTACAGGCCTGAAAATAATATCAAGTCATCTACATATACTGTATATACTCATGTATAAATCCGATCCAACTGCAAACTGCAGAGATCCCGATCTGACATTGCATAATACACCAACCAATCTGGGTCTATGCAGTTTGTTAGGATTGATCTGCATTATGCGATGGCAGATCAGGGTCTATGTTGTTTACAGTTGGACCCAACTTATAGGCAAGTACTGACAGTTGATAAAAAATATGCCAGCCAAATTCTATATGTCCACATTGAGTGATTATTGGGCAATGTTGGTAACAAGTTTCTTGGGATGGATGGACAGATGAATGGATGTGACCAAATCAAGATCTCCCTGCTGCAAGCAGTGGGGGCATACAAAATACTATGATTTATAGTAGTTAGAAAGTTTCTTATGAAAAGCATAGAGACAAGTCATTTTTAGTCCCAAAGTTTAGTAGAGGTACAATATCTACAACTCATTAAATATAAGAAATTGCTTGTCAGAAGGGTGTAAATCAAAATAAGAATTGTTCAAATCCAATGACAACATCAGCTTAGAGGAGTGGAAAGTAGATAAAGTCTCAATGACTGCTTGAGAGCTTCAGAACAACTGGACGAGGTTCTTGTGACCAAATGATCATTAATTACTCTGCAAATTATCAACTCAGATTTCCTCCAAGGACCTTAAAGACTAATGTAAATACCATATACAACAAATAAGGGTTGGAAATTGTCTGTGTTATGTACACTGGGTGAAAAAGATGTTAGATGCATACAGTTGCAAATTAAAAATGTTTTATGATGTATCTTTGCAAATCAGTGATCACCCTGCAGGCTATGGGATGTATAAAAGGTCAGATACACCCTCTTACATGGTGTAAAAAGCCAACTACCATCTATACTCACATATAAGCCGATACCAACTGCAAACTGCGCAGACCCAGATCTGCCATCGCATAATGCACCGGCAGATCTGAGTCTATGCAGTTTGTAAGGACTAATCAGTAGAACAAACAACATAGCCCCTGATCTGCCGGCGCATTATGCAGGGTCTATGTTGTTTGCATTTGGACTCAGCTTATATGTGAGTATATACAGTAATAGAGGCAACCTGTTGTTTGCTGTGGGATGTTTCCTGTGTTGATGTTCCAACTGAGAACATCTTGAACCTTTGTAAAAGACTGCAGTTTATACAGAAACATTTCGTCCTTGTTTTTAAGGATTTTACCCTGTTTTGCATTTATCTTTGTTTTGTGTGCTTTTTTGGGGAGTTTTGCAACATCTTTATCTTGTCTCATGGTACATATTTACTTTTGGTTACAGGGGTTTGTCTTCATGAAGATTATGGTAAGGTTTTAGCCTTTACCATTTTTCCTACCTAGTTTTTGCTGAGCACTATATAGCCAGGATTGTGCTAATGTCCCAATAAATCCAATACATACATACATACCTACATACATATATACATACGTACATATGCATCCCAATAGTGATTTCTATGATGAATTTTATAAAGGAAAAAGTGTACCAAACTGCAAACAAAGGGTCAGACTGGCTGCTCATTCTAAATATATTTTCAAGCAATGGTCTGGGTCAGACTGACTGCTCATTCTAAATATATTTTCAAGCATACAGTGTAGATCCTGATCTGCCAGTGAATTATACAACCACAGATATGTGTCTGCACTTTATACACCAGTAAATATTGTAGTTCTGTTAGATGAGGCAAATTATTGTCCTTGTGCTGAACTCCTCTTATACACTAATACAGATTCATACACTATCTGTCTTATAATAAGCCGGGGGGGGGGGGGGGGGGGGGGGGGGGGAACCTTGTACCATATATACACTCATGTACAAGTTGGATCTAACTACAAACTGCATAGACCCAGGTCTGCCATCGCATAATGTGTCTGCAGATATGGGTCTATGCCACTTGTTAGGAGTAATCAGTAGAACAAACAACACATCGAGTGCATTATGCAACAGCGGTTTAGAGTCTATATTGTTTGCAGTTGGACCCCACCTACCACTTACACATGAGTACCGGTATATATGGTAGATTTTTGTATAAAAGGGGGCTGGGTGTATAATAGAAAGTGATTTGCTTCAATTAAATTTTGCCTCTTTTTTAAAATCATAGAGGATGTAATGGGCTTATCCTCAACCATTACTGTATGTACTCACGTGTATTCCGGATCCAAATGCAAACAACATAGACCCTGATCTGCTGTCACACAATGCATAAGCAGATCAGGGTCTATGTTGTTTGTTGTACTGATTAGTACTTACAAACTGCATAGACCCAGATCTGCTGGCGCATTATGCGACGGCAGATCTGGGTCTATGCAGTTTGCAGTTGGTATCGACTTATACACAAGTATATACGGTAATTATGATATGGTGTGTAATATATACAGCACTCCTTTATTATAACACTGTCAATGTAATCCACAGAGTATAGTGCCATATAGTGATACCACCTTATAATGAAGTGTATTATAATATCTAAAGATCTTATATGAGCACTCATTTCAAATTAAATTATAAAAGAAGTTGAATAATTTCTATCTTTCACAAGCCTTCATATAGAGTTTCATAAATCTGAAATTAGCACAAATGTAAGATTCTATTTTATCATATGATTTTATATATTTTACCAAACCAGAGAATGGTGTAGTGAAATGACTTTGAAACACATTCAGATGCCTCGGTCTCTATGTCTTTCCTTTGCATAACGTTATGATATCTTTTGTAATGTCATGACATAAGTGTTATTATAAATGTTACATATCTGAAAATTATTATATGGGTGTATTACCATAAATAACACAGTAGTCATGTGATAACATTTTACTACTATATAATAAAATGGGATCCATGACCATACCTGAAAATTAAGGAAGTGCTATATGTATTTAGAACTGCACTACTGCCATATTCATCCAATGATAAGCCAATGTTTGATGATAAGCCCACCCTTATTTGTACACAATTCTGGCAAATACCGTATATACTTGCGTATAATCTGATACCAACTGCAAACTGCATAGACCCAGATGTGCCGTCGCATAATGTGCCGGCAGATCTTGGTCTATGTAGTTTGTAAGGACTAATCAATAAAACAAAACAACATACTGGTAGATCCTGATCTGCCGGCACATAATGCGCCGGCAGATCTTTGTCTATGCAGTCTGCAGTTGTCATTGGCTTATACGCATTATGCGCCGGCAGATCTGGGTCTATGCAGTCTGCAGTTGGTATCGGCTTATACGCATTATGCGCTGGCAGATCAGGGTCTATGTTGTTTGCATTTGGACCCGGCTTAAATGCAAGTATATATACTTATAATAATATGCCTACACTCTTCCTTTTGACAAATTTATTAGTCTGGCCCCCTTGTCTTATCATGGGAGAAATAATGTACATGTAAGTTAGAAATCCCCAGGAAAATGCTGCTTTTCCACACAGAACTATAGTGTAATCTACCTTAGCAAAAATGTACATATAAAGGACACCTGCTTATAATTACATTTTCAAAACTTTTTTTTTCTCTAATTACTTTCACCTGCATATAAGGGACACCTGCGGACAAAGGACAAAATTATGTGGTCTCTTCAGTGTTTTTATAGACAGGTTTCACTGTTTAAAACGGCGGTGAATTAAGCCACACTTGTCCCCATGCTTTATCAATTATTCATTCTCCTTCACACTCTACCCATGTTCGTACATCAAAAATTGAAAAGCATATCCAAACATGTTAAGTCTCAGTGAAGATGGAGTTGCAAGACGACCTATATTATAATGCATATACTATTATAAATCACGCATAAATGGGAAAGATTACTGCTATAGTCTCACATTTTCTTTTAATATAGCAGGAACATTGGGGAACTCTCTCTAAAAATTTCCTTTACTGAAAATGTTACACATTTTTAAAAATGATGATGAACCTGCTAATACAGTGGTCAGTGTCTAGAGCTGAAAATTTAGGGAGGAAAGGAATACAGGAACAATTTAATGAAAAAGATAAAGGTAGGGCTTAAACTTGTGATGCATGATTTTTGGATGTTCTGTTGATTTTTCTGTGAGATTTTTTTAGAAATTAGTGTGAATCGCACAATTGTGCATCTGAGAAAAGACATCGTAGTGGTCACTATTAGAAAGCCCCTCAGTATATTGCATCCTAGAATAGACCCTGTAGTAGTCACTATTAGAAAGCCCCTCAGTATATTGCATCGTAGAACAGACCCTGCAGTGGTCACTATTAGAAAGCCCTTCAGTATATTGCATCCTAGAATAGACCCTGTAGTGGTCACTATTAGAAAGCCCCTCAGTATATTGCATCCTAGAATAGACCCTGTAGTAGTCACTATTAGAAAGCCCCTCAGTATATTGCATCCTAGAATAGACCCTGTAGTGGTCACTATTAGAAAGCCCCTCAGTGTATTACACCTAGAATAGACCCTATAGTGGTCACTATTATAAAGCACCTCAGTGTACTGTATCCTATAATGGACCCTGTAGTGGTCACTATTATAAAGCCCCTCAGTGTACTGTATCCTATAATGGACCCTGTAGTAGTCACTATTATAAAGCCCCTCAGTGTACTGCATCCTAGAATAGACCCTGTAGTGGTCACTATTATAAAGCCCCTCAGTGTACTGCATCCTAGAATAGACCCTGTAGTGGTCACTATTATAAAGCCCCTCAGTGTACTGCATCCTAGAATAAACCCTGTAGTGGTCACTATTATAAAGCCCCTCAGTGTACTGCATCCTAGAATAGACCCTGTAGTAGTCACTATTATAAAGCCCCTCAGTGTACTGCATCCTAGAATAGACCTTGTAGTGGTCACTATTATAAAGCCTCTCAGTATATTGCATCCTAGAATAAACCATGTAGTGGTCACTATTATAAAGCCCCTCAGTATATTGCATCCTAGAATAGACCCTGTAGTGGTCACTATTATAAAGCCCCTCAGTGTACTGCATCCTAGAATAAACCCTGTAGTGGTCACTATTAGAAAGCCCCTCAGTATATTGCATCCTAGAATAGACCCTGTAGTAGTCACTATTATAAAGCCCCTCAGTGTATTTCTGACCCTCTTATAACACAGTTTTGGTTATGGACCCCATTAAATTTGTCAAATTTACTTTATAATTGCTACTTAATTTATTTTACTTTGGCTTTAACATTGCCACTTAATTGTTTTCACTTTTTTTGGTTCTTGGTTCATAAAAACCCAACTATAATGTGATTTCACATCACTAAGTATCCTATTTTTGTCTTTTAATGGACGCTGACTTGTTTCACATCACTAACAACTCTATATTTGTCTTTTAATACACAATCAGGACACTGACTTGTTGGAACATTCCTCAGTATGAGGATCCCTCACTTAACAACTTGGGTCATTTTCATGGCTCTCAAGAACAGTGTTATAAAGGGGCAGCACTGAAATGGCACCCTGTGGAGAACAAGAATAAATCAACCTCACTTTTTGACCTTTCTGGAAGATGGCTGCCAATTACTGCACAAGCTTGGCTGTATGTTTAACAGCAAAATCATGACCTCATGGCAAAGCATATACATGCGTACTGGTAAAAGAGAGACCAGGATGTTTGCAATTGATAAAGTACAAAGGCAAACAAAAGAAAGTAATGGATATTGAATTGGAAACCTGAGCCTGTATGAAAAGGGCAATGACGCAACAAAATGAGCACTTGCAGCTTACTAATATTATTTACTCTAGAAGAATTTGCGCTCTATCTCAAAATCAAACATGGGAAAGGTTAGAATAACACACTTTCTCACATGGGCTGTATATCCTCTAAATGAAATGTTCTCATATTGGATCAAGATTTGACAATGTAATCTGCATCTTTAGGTCAGGGTGAATTCTTTTCAATGAATAAATGATTTAAATGATAGAGAGCTCTGCCATACTGAGTTAAAATAATATGGACCTAATCTTCAACTAAATGATTTAATTAATGTATAGTATGGTTTTGAGAAAATGTTGTCCTTTCCTGATTGAGCAAACTGTCAGGTTAGGATCCAAGAAAGCAGTCCTTGTGAAGAGCGTGCTGTTAATTTACATGAATAGCTGTATTTAATCCCAAGTTACAGTAGGAAAGACCTCACATGTTAATTGTCAGATCTATACTCTGTTATCTATGGTTTATGGCATATTTGCAGATAACTCTGATCAGAAATTAACCTAAACTAAACGTAAATGTAATTAAATGAAATTATTATTCATATGATGAAAATAAAAATGAAATTATTATTCATATGATGAAAATAAAAATGCTCATGTCTGTAGATTGTCTACTTATATACATATATACAAATCAAATTCCATAAAAATTGTTACTACAGTACCGGTATATACCTTGCAAACTTGGTTAAATGTTATCCAGAAATTATGTTACCAATAGCTCAAAGTTAGCTCAAAGTTTTATATGGACTCTTTTGAACACTGGTCATTTAGAATTAGTTTATGTGATGGACAATGAGTTGATGTCCAGTTGTCAAACTAATTACTTCTCCTGTGTGTGAAAGTGTTCCATATCTCTCCTCAAATGCAATCACCATTATCTCACTCAGCCTCATCTGGTAAAGAGATTCCCTATACCTTGCTGTCCAATCTATGTTACCGTAATTATCAGAAACTTTGTTCCACATCAACCCTTGGCATATGTAGCTAGCTAAAATGGTATCTAATGCTCTGCTATTTGACTGGATGCTGCTGAAAGAAACTTATCCAATCAAATCCCTTGTTATATTTCAACTGGGAGATTGTTAGGAACAGTCATTACGGCCTTAGTGCACAATGATACATGTCACAGGTAAGTTTCTCCAATTTAAATGTTCCAAGCAACTTTTAATTCTTAGCCAGTGCCTGTGGACATCGTGGAAATTGACTTATTGAATACCTATTTTTTTAAACATTATTAATAACCCCACCCTGAAGAGATTCATATTACATAGCATTATTGCAGAAGAAATGTAAAAAATACAGTCACAAATTAGTTATAAAGTTTATGGAAAATAGGGCTTATTTCTACATAATTATTCTATAATATTTTAAATCATCACGTTACATTATTCAGGGTCTGTTCTAGAACTGAAAGTATTTGGGAGAAATTTCCCACTCCATTCAAAAAAAATAGGTACATTTTCTAAACAAGGGGTGGGGGGTGGTCAGAGATGAAATAAAGGTAGGGCTTGCAAATATGATGATAATTTTTGCACATTTAGATGGGATTTTTGGTGCAATTTTTAAGAAATCAATATGAATCCTGTAATCACATGTCCTAGAATTGACACTGTCATTAAATTTTTGCAAATACTGTCAAATCAGTATATTGGTTACATCAAATTTTAGTGAGTAACTTATGTTTGATCTGCAGAGACCTATATTTTCCTTTAAAGTTTCAACACAATTATTTCTTGGTAATTGTTCTGGATTTTTTTATAATTGTACTGTTCTATTTTTAGATACCAGGCTGGCACAGCTGTCATATGCTGAAGCGTTCCAAAGAGAGAGAAAATGAGAACTAAAAGGAAAATTTGAAAATGATAATCTCAACCAAAGAGTGTGATTCAACATAAAATTATGATCATCAAATTGTTCTTTTTACAAGCAAAATCTATTTATCATGACTGTTACTATGGGCTCCTACTTCAGGAGACCGAAATTTATAGTGAATCAACAACTGTCAACTCTTGCACTCTGACTGGCCAGTGAAATAAAGATATTCACTACTGAGTTACAAGCACTCTTTAGGCAATTTAGCTGCAATAGTCCTCACACCTATCCAAATTTTCCACACCGTAAACATTTAAAATGTTTTAAATATCTTAACTAGATGCTACAAGAACATTTGTATTTTCTTACTGCTTTCTACTCTCCTATGTCCTGTCTGACTCATTATTAACTGTTCATCCACACCAGCACGAACAAATGTTGCACATATTCATTTTCCCTGACTGGTTTATGTGATTTCTCTCCAACTTTCCCGTTTGTGCTACCCTTTCATCAACCCTTCCAGTTTATGAACTCCAAGAACTTGAGGGCCAAATATAATTGGCTTGTCTGCCAGAGGTCAAAGATAAAAACAAGCCGCTGCCAATGGTTAAATTAAAAAAAAAAATTGTGCTCACTAACATTTTGTGATCCACAGAATATGTACTTCACTTTGATTAATTATATATTATGCATAAATGTACTGCTTTTTGTGTAATATTTCCCTTTGATTACTATTGTACCAAAATGAATTGCTAAAGACCTAAAGGCTGTACTGCCAAATATTGGTAGCAAAAAAGAAGATAACATGTCTCTGAATTTTTATATGCCTAATTACAAATTGTGGATGCATCAAGTAATGGAAAGTAGGTCAGAAATATACATGTATGCATATCAACATTTAACCTTGTTTAATGTGACAAAAGACTAATGCTAACATTCAAGAAACTTTTCAAACAGAAAGTTTTGATGCAAATGTTAATAAAACTTACAGTTCCACCTAAACTACTAACAAATCTGGCTCTGATGCAGAGACCAAAAATGTCACTTAAATTATCACGATTAACTTTCCAAATTTTTTAAAAATTAATGTTTCTAGTTTTTTTTATAAATTTCATGCTTATTATTATGAACTGTTTTTAATATGTTTGTGTCATTTATAATGTTTTCATGCTATCATGCTTTGGAGTTTAATGAACTCCATCCTGACATGTATGACAGAGGTGTCTATGTCTAAAATGTTTAAAGAAAGAAACGAGTAAGTCTGAGGTGTCAGCTTGTACTATGATGCAAGTCGTAAGCGGAGTGTTGCAGAGTGACTCTGTTCATATGGAGGCTGATGAAATAAATTATTTGCTAGTTTGTAACTTCATATGTACAGTATTCCCACACTATAACACAGTCCATGGGGGGGGGGGCATAAAAGTGGATTGTCTTATTGGTGAGGTTACCTTATATTAAGGCATTTTATACATAATATTTCTATTAAATAATTAAATGGGATCCATGACAAACTCACTCTGTAAATGGTACAACCTTTTATTAAGGCAACTCAGAGTGTACTATTAAAAGTATATATATTTGATCCTTTTATATATTATGTACATAATTATTGTGCCATAATTTTGAAATAACATTTTCTTCTATAGCTGTCAACAGGATCATCACTTTTGACATCACATCAAAAAGTAATGTAACAGATCTTAGTTAATTGCGATTGACTGACAATTAAAGCATATTTTTTGTTAATGTAAGGTGTACTTCATGACTAACTTTGCAAAAGTTAATGCTGTATACTTCCTTTCTGAGGCTTATGGATGGATGTACAGATGGATGGATGAATAGATGATTGTGTAGAATATGAGAGTATCTAGCCTTCTATCAAGTTACATACCGTATATACTCACTTGTAACTTGAGTCCAACTGCAAACTGCACAGACCCAGATCTGCTCTCACATAATGTGCCAGCAGATTTGGGTCTATGCAGTTTATTAAGAGTAATCAGCAGAACAAACACAGGCCCTGATCTGTTGGCATATTATGCAACAGCAGATCAGGGTCTATGTTGTTTGCAGTTAGCCTTAACTTATAAGCAAGTAGATATGGTATCTACTGACTGATATTTACAGGTACTATAGCTCACATGGGTTTATTATTTATACTGTACACGTCTAATCATCTTTGTTTATTAACAGAAATTTCCTCACTTTTTTATTATTATTTTTCAGCACTCCCCTTTGAATTACCAGTGAACTCACAAAAAGACAGTAGGGCAAACAAGAAGTACTAAATCAGTTGAAAAGGAAAAGGATACAATTAAAAAAATAATTGCTTACAATTCTTCAAATACTTTTATTATTGAGTGTACTGGTTATTATGTATCAATATTACTACTGGTATCAAATGTATCCACTGAGATTCTTGAAGCTATTAACTGATTCACTATACTACAACTACTACTATATTACTACTAATTATTATTATATATAACCTCATCATTATCATCCAGCATGATCCAAACTACAATGTTGCTTGTTGTTATGGCTGTTGTTGCTGATCTTTTTACTTGAAAGAACTTAAAGTAAAAATAATTAATGGTAATACGTGAAACGTTAATAATAAAAAATAAAATGAACGAAATTAATACAAATTTTAAAAGAAATCTACGTATACTTGGCACACGTCTATCGACTACTGACAACAGTAAAGTACTTTTTTGAAAGAAAAGGATTCCCACAAAGTGCAAAAAATTGATCAGCAACAATTTTAGTTTGAAATTTAAGATCAAGCAAAGTATTTCATGTCAGCTCATTCAAACTTACGACGTGTGTGTCTGTCTGTGTTTGTATTTTGTGTGAACGCTCGCGGTTGTGTATTCTCGTAGATTCAACTCCGTTTGATTCAGATACACAACACCGCCTCCAAACGACATATAATTGGCTATGAACTTACGTTTATATACTTACTCAAAACCTCGTGAAGTGCTTGTTCGTCGGCAACAACAGCCATAAGTTTGGGTTTTTGTGTGTTTTCTTGATTTTATAAATCCATGCGAACCAAAGTGTCACAGAATCAATTTTACTTTACTTTACTATTATTGACGTTCACACTAAAGTATACTTCGCCCCCCTGACGTCACGCCATGTGATTGGCTATTCCATTCACCTCCCACGAAGGTGCAATACCCACCACATGTTAATGGCTAGAGCTTGGCTCCCAACAACAATAAACGTTCTCTTCTGTACTCACCTGTCTACTGATTTCAACAAACTTGTAATTGTCGGTGTGTAATTTCGTTTTACATGATTCATCTTTTGCCGGAACTAGGTTATGATTTATGGGGAGACGTTTATCTATTTATTCCATCTCTTTTTTAAATAAATAACAAACATTTTATTTTAGATATAAAACAGTATTATGATTTTTATAACAAAATTTAAATGAAAGAGATAAATATTTTTTTAAATTATTTATCTCTCAACGAATATGTACGGTGCACATAGTGTTATCCTTGTCCGTCCGTACGTCCGTCTGATTAAGTTTTGCGTGTAGCCTGTGTCACTGTGAAGAAGCATTCGTGTTCTATTAAAACATTTTAAGTTATGCGCAACAAAAAAAAAAAACGTTAAAAACATTCATGATATTTTTAAGCAATACATCATTATTTTATGTGACAAATGTAATATTTTAAATTATATGAAACAAAAATTATATTTTAAAAAAATGTATTGTTTGCCAGAGAGAGAGAGAGAGAGAGAGAGATGACAGCCGTGGTGTGTCCTTGAGACAAGACACTTTTACTTGCCTCGGCACGCTATTACCTTGAAGTGTGATGCTGTGTCGTAAAACAAAGACAACAAATAAAAAACAAACACAAGCAAGCAAAAAACTTGTTCCGTAGATACTCACTGACAGGAGATCAACAGTATACATTTGAGTCAAACTTTTTTTTCTCCATCAGAACAAATTAAACTTAAATCGTTCAATGTATTTTCACGTCATCTAAACAGGGAAGAACAGTAAAATATCTCCGAGATGCCAAAACAGATGTGTAAGAAGGATATATATGTATATACGCGGTCATATTTATAGGTTTGGAGGTGAGTAAAAGTTGATCTAAATGGACATAGGGTTCGAGGTAGTACTCAACCGAAAATATCTCTTCGGAAATTCAAAAGGGATGAGGACTCTTACATTTTATCTCGCTACTGAAATTAAATTTGCCTATGACAATATACAGGTTATGTATTCTGCACAACTTGAAATTATATGTCCAGATATTTTCTTCACCTAATCTACAGTGCTGTGAAACCACGTTTAGAGGAGAAATCTGTAAATGTCCAGACACACTATTATATTATTATGCAGTGAATTCGCTGTTAGTGATGGCGAAAAAAAAAACAACAAAAAAAACAAAACAACAACAACAGGCACGAACTTGTTAAAGTCGCTGACTTTTACAGGAAACGTCACGTCACGATCTACTTGTGAATTCAGTTTTGAGAGACGAAAGATGGAAAAGACAGTCTGTGTACATTACCATATTGTATAATGTATAGCAATAAACGTAGACAATTTTCATTTATTGTGTATGCTATTTAGAACAATCTAAATATAACATTTAACAAATAATCTGTTTATGTAAAGCATTCAATGTCATCGTATCATTGTTGCAGATATTCTACGTCTTTACGAGCACGTTGTGTAAATGAAACTGTCGCCATGGATGCGTTTTAATGTTGTTTTGAATCAACCATTCATGTTTTCCTTCTAAATACCACTGTCACTTTTGCACAGGTGGTAAATTTCACGTCAAAATATTTTGCTTCCCTGGCAGTCAGTGTGGAAACTAACTTGTATTATGAGTTATAAAATTATATATCCCAAATTAAATTAAATTTTATACAGTTTAATGGCGTGTTTCCTAATAAGGGATTACATACGCTTAACCGGCGATCGATTCGTGTTATACCATGTGTTTTAGGTCCATCCTTCATTCGGCTGAGACCAACTAATCCTTTAACGCAGATACATGTATAGCATATTCGTGATGACCAGATTTTATTCAATTTTCATGCCATTGAAGCAGTCTGTAGTGGCGGGGGATGTGTGTGTGTGTGGGGGGGGGGAGGGGGGGGTAGGTGTTCTACAAACACAATTTTTTTTTTTAAATCGTCTACCACAACTTTTTTTTTTAAATCGTCTACCAACTCTTACACTTTATACACAGACATTAATGTACTGGCATGAACATAAACACGATTAAGAAAGCACGCATGTTCCAATATATTGAATTAACGTGCCGGAACCATTTGAAGGAGAGAGTGTATTCCTCATGCAAGAAATGCTAGCAACGCATTTTGAAAATAGGTCATCTATTTTTTATTCTCTAATATCTTTATGGAATAAAAGTCACGCCAAGTGCTATGGTGGCATTTAAAAAAATAAATACATTTTGTGATTAGTAACTGTCTGTACGACCTGCAAATAAAACGTAGAACTACCGTTTCATATGAATCGTATCCAAGTAAAACAATTAGTTGAATCGGATTTTTGTTATTTTTTTAAATATTTTTTTTAATTTGTATGTATGGGTGAGAGACAGACAGACAGAGAGAGGGTTACAATATTGGCAGCTTTTCGTGGGATATTGTACACAAGCATGGTAATCGTTTTATTTCGCAAGGATATTTTATTAGGTATCTTTAGTGACTCGTTGACATATAGCCACCCTTCGTCAAAAATGCGCGCTTTGTGTGTGTGTGTGTGTGTGTGTGTGTGTGTGTGTGTGTTTACTCCAGCACACACTTCTACTTTGGGATGTGAAGCCCCAAGTGTGCGGTTGAGACAAAGATTAAAGTTCAAGGTTACAGAGGCGGTGGTTATAGCTGAAAATATGTTCAAAATCCCATCTCTTATAGAAATATTAAGACATATTTGACTGGCTTTCGTAGCAGAAATAAAACATTTGTATGCATGCCGTGTTTTATTTGTGTCCCAGATTCGAGTTTTCCAGTTATAATCTAATGCTTTCTGTTCTGAATATTTTGTGCAGTGTATTTGTTGTTGTATCTCACAGTCTTCAACATAAGAAGGCAAATAAATACAATAATTAATTTTTTTTTCTTTTTTTTTTCTTCTACCCCTTAAAGATATAAATACGCATTAAATATACATTAATTTATTTTAGCCGTATATGACGTATTAATGATATGAGATACGTATTACACACAGGACATTCCAAGAAATCTGTCACCTAATCTAGTCCCTTCTGTCTCTTCCAATACTTTACTGTAAATTTCCTACAGAAACTCGAATAAGCCTCAACAGACTATATACACTGAAACGTTTATATTAAGGACACTAGAGGTGACAGAGAGTTTGTTCTTATATGAACAGATGTCATTTATATATAGGTGAAATATGTAAGTAAACTTATAAAAAGAGGTTCAGATATATAATGTCCAGGTTTCGCTTTAATGTATATATTTTATGATGATCAGATAGCAACTGAAGACGGTGAAGAAAACAAACAACGATCAAACTGGTAGACACAGACATACATACATACATACATACATACATACATACATACATACATACATACATACATACATACATACATACATACATACATACATACATACATACATACATACATACATACATACATACACACACATACACATACATACATACATACATACATACATACATACATACATACATACATACATACATACATACCAAAACTTAACAAAGTCGACACTATCATTTCACCATGGCCACATGAAGAGTAGCTGTAATAATCTCTCTCTCTGTCTCTCTGAACTGTTATATATATATATATATATATATATATATATATATATATATATATATATATATATATATAATCTAAAATTCAGACTTATTGTATTTATTTATTAAATAACAGCAACAACATACAATACACGTGTATGTACAAATAAAATATAAGATACCAAAATTGTTTAAAAGAGAAAAACGGATGAATGAACAGCGGGGCATACAGGTGGCCATCCAGCAAGACAGACAGAGAGACAAACACAGTGATTATGAAGACTCGTCTCATTTTGCAAGTGACAAGAATATAAGCAAACGTAAGAGGATCAGCAAAACATAATTTCAAACTCTTACTCAAACGAACAACCCAGCGAAAGGAGAATTACCTTGATGTGCAGAAAGTAGATTACCCTTCAAACGTGAACTGTATATTGAAATTTTACTTTACTGACTCAAAAGGAACTCTTTATTTTATTTGTTTATGTTGTTATTCTCCCACCCCACTATAAGGCCCAATACAATACACGTGTGTGTAAAATTAAGATACAAAAACTTACGCATAAAATCCATTTATCATTATCATGTAGTATACATTTTATAGATGTATCAGCATTTGTGGTCAGCCTCGTGTATTGCCGATTCTCAGTTTTACAGGTTTGTCATCAATGAAAAGAACACTAAAAGGTTGCAAGTTCAGAGAAAAAGCAAGAACTTTAGACAAAACTGAAGACAGTTAGCTCCCTTGGAAATGTAACTTGAACAGTACTTACAGAGCTGTCTCCCATATACAATGCAACTCGACATCTTCTCAAACTACACGCCAAAGTGATATAATAACATACAGTATTATTTTGCAAGTGTAAATGTTGTAATCTAAAGTTGGCCAAGTTTATTACTGCACAGAACATTGTAATTCCTCAATAAATAATTTGTAAAAAATGAAAATATTTAAAGAAAAACAAAAAACAGAAACACTGTAAAATCTTGCACATGTCAACAAAAATTGTATTCATTAACTGATTTATTTTTGATGAACGTGTTTTTAGACTCACTTAAGAAACTGGCACTTTGATGCTAGCCTCGTAAACAATTAATTATTTAAATGAATACGAATTTTATTAAAAGGTAATAATATTCACAGCTACCGCAGTTGAAGAGAGCGCGACAACTTAGGATTACAGATTACTGTTTTATCACCTGTTTAAGATGTTGCAAGTCCCACGTTGGGGTACACTTGTTGCGTAACCAGACCTGTCACGTGCACTTTTTGCCGCGATGTTTATCTAAACTCGCTGTCAATGTACATTTCCCTTGAACTGACAGGTACGTTCAATAACAAGGACAGCCAGTACGAAATCATGCGACTTACTATATGCGAATTGCTAACTTCCACATGATTCGCGCAAAACGCATTATGCAAAATGCATAGATGATCCACAGAGCTATATAGACTTTAGACATGGATATTGTCGGTACCCTGTATATATTAAGGCTATTTTTGTTGTTTGAACAGTATTTATCCAAGAGAACATTTTCATGTAGGATTTATAACAATATAATATATGGGGATTCAGTAGAAAGCTGGAAGCTTGTTGAAAACTGTCTCCTATTACAGAGAAATGTTAATCAATAATTGTCTACTGACTTGAAGTAGATCGGTAATATACAAATATAAATGTATACATGATCAGTTCTAGTATATGTAATTTTTTCAGAGATCATATAATACTGTAGTAAGAAAAGATGGAATACTCTTGTGTGGTTGTGACCCATGTATTAACTTTAAAAAAAGTTTTGATAATTTTATGAAGGTTTGCACTGCCATAAATATTTGCATATTAATTTCATCAGAGTACATCGGATTGCCAAATACTGATGTCTTAATTGTAAGTCGGTACGGTAATGTGAAGATAACACAATGTCTTAGAGTTGTATATTTTTGACATTCTAACAGAAAGTGTTCATCTGTTTCTACTTGTCTGCATGTACACCACCTATTGTTAGAAACATGATTTAGGAATAATTTATTTAATCTACTGCATTTGTTCTCCATCGTGTATATGCTGAACTTGATCCACCCAATCACCAACATAATACAAAGGAATTTTATGTTTATTATGATTAAGATAAGTTTTAAGATTTTGAATGGATGTGTTACTTATTATTTTAATCGGTAATGTGTTCCACATTTGATTGGTGGAAGGCAGAAATGATTTACGATACATTGTCGTTCTGCACAGTAAGGCTATTTATGATATAGAGGGTACGATCCTGGAAAAAGCATAGTAGTCACAATATATGAAAAGCTACTCTGCATTGTTCATAATTGCAGCATACTTATTGAAGTTGAACTGGTCAGTGAAATTTCATTTTTAAAATCTGGGTAAACACACCTCTATTTATAATATTTTCCAGCACCCATCCAGTTAGACCAATAAATCTGTCCAAATGGTAGACCAATAAATCTGTCTAGATGGTAGACCGATAAATCTGTCCAGATGGTAGACTGATAAATCTGTCCAGATGGTAGGCCGATAAATCTGTCCAGATGGTAGACCGATAAATCGGTCCAGAGGGTAGACCGATAAATCTGTCCCAGTGGTAGGCCAATAAAGCTGTCCAGATGGTAGACAGATAAATCTGTCCAGATTGTAGACCAATATTTCTGTCCTGAAAATGATTTTTTTATTCTGATGGTCATTAACAACCATCAGAATAAAAAAGTATTATTGGGACAGATTTATCAGTTTACCATCCAGGAAAAAGAGTATTTCTAGCAGCTTCAGAAAATACCATGTTTGCTTTGTTCAGCTTTACGGTTGTTCTCATTCTTTTTGAAGATAATGTGGGAGCTTAATGCTGCTGTTTCATGTCGCTCTCTCCATCTGTTGAGGAACATGATTGTGGGATGGGGTAATATGTGAAAATTGGAAAATCATGTAGAAATGAAGAGCACTGTGCTGTCCAATGGATTATTTTTTTGTTTCATCTGTATTTCTTTAGATATTTCTTTAAAAGCTTAAGTGGTCAGTGAAATCCACTTGTATCATTTTTCTGCAGATTTTTTTGTTCTTTATTTTTTCTTTCTAAAAATCTTCTATTTCATTTTTTTTTTTTTTTAAGGCCACCAGTTCAAAATAAAAAAATACTTCAGTTATCCATCACAACACCTTGTGAAAGCTGGCAACTGATTAAGGAATATTAAGAGGAACTATGACACATAGGGCTATCCATTGGTTCCGCAAAGGTCTGCGTCTCCATGACAACCCAGCTCTTTTGGCAGCTTTCGAAAATTCTTCCCATGTTTGGCCCATTTTCGTCTTGGATCCATGGTTTGCTAAGAATGCACAAGTTGGAGTAAACAGATGGCGCTTCTTGCTTCAGTCGCTGCAAGATCTAGACAACAGCCTGAAAAAATTAAATTCTAGGTAAAAGCTGTGTGATTAAAATGTAATTCTCTTAGGAAATTTTTGTTTTTGAATGTTTCTTGATAGGCAGCTACTGCCTTGTCCAGACTGTGGTCTGATGATATTGCGGTTATTCCAATTGGGTCACTAGTTATAGTCAACCTCTGAAATAACAAACAAGAAGTGGTTTGATGGCACTTCTGGCCCCACTGTGGCTGTGTGCACGATGTGACCTGAGAAAAATTGCCTCTTGATAGTGTTATACCGCATCGCGGTCATTCATTCAACAAAATTTAGTATCTCAGTGTTACAGTTATTCCTTGTCTGTACTGATTTTCATTGGAGTAATCTCCCCTTATCAGAATATTGTTCTTTAAGGGACCAAAATATCTAGGTTACCACACTGTATCCCACCTCTACAAGATGTTGGGGTACCGTTATATTTTATATCAACCTTACAACTGGTTACAGGTTAGTCTCCACCCTAACATGATACAAATTATCATATTCCTTCCCTTTAATTATTGTCTAAACACCAGAATTATGGTATTTTTATTAGTTGTATATTGATATTTGATTATGTGATTTGTGTTGCAGTGTTATTGTGTGTGTTTTTAACACACTTCTTTTAATAAAAGAAGAGTAACAATTGAAGAGTATTCCTTTACACATTGTTTACCTTGTGCTATTCACTGGGGTGTATAGAGCACACACCATATAAACACAGATGAGTTTCACATGTTATTCCATTTTTGTGCTGAAAATCACTGTACGTTCGATGTGAATACATCCTCCCAGAGTGGAAAAAAGGTAAGAATGACCTTTGCACTCCAGTCTGTGCCTCGTTTAGGCTTGCTTAAATCGTCATCTTTTTCACGGACGCCATACTATGTAGACATTTGCCTGAAGAACAGCACCAGAGAAATTGTGCCTGCAGCAACTTTTTTTTACTGCATTAGTGGTCTCCATTCTGCAGTTCATAATAAGCCTTGGTGTTGCACTATCCGTTCTGTATATTTATTGTAAACTTTCTCCATTTTGATTTTAGAACTTCGTTCTTTAATGGGCCTCCAAGGCTACCTCGTGTATTCCACCCCTTGCGGGTGGAAAGACTCACCCAATTTACTGATATACAACTGAGGTACGGGTAAGTCTCTGTGTTTTGAAAAATAACAACAGACCCTGCCTAACAGAGAGGACAGCGTATTCATCTCTCTTCATAAGAAAAATTGACCATTATCGGTAAATTTTCACATATATTATTAATGTCCGCACCTGGAATTGCATGGTTATTGCATATGTATCTGCATGTTCTTTAATAAAATTCACAGTGTGAAATATTTTATTTTTCGACAGGATAAAGACCGGTTTATTTCTACAAGGTCAAATCCATCATTTACCTCGTGCATACAGGTACGTAATGAATACACAGTGGTGTACGCAGTACACACTACATACACACAGGTGAGTTTAGCGTGACACAACAAGGTGAGTTTAGCGTGACATTTATTAAATATTTTCATTACTTCTCTTTTTCAGAAATAATGTCAGAACAGTCTGTGAGGAAGTGTGGCCACAAGAAGGGCTCTTGTGACACTCACCCAGACTGGGTATAGTGCTCCAAGTGCGCACACAAAAAAAAAGTTGCACACCTTGGAATTTATGGCCTTCTGGCACCTGGAATCTAGTTGATTCCAGATGTACTTATCTTCAGATTTTTCTGGATTCTCTCTTAGGTCTCAGCATTTTGACCAACTTCTTTGGCGGCCTGTGAGGCCTTCTAGTAGGAGGGACTGGACATTCGAGGAGTTGATCGCCTACCCCCCACAGGGAGGAGAAGACTAACACTTCTCATGTTCAAGACAGTGTATACGCCCCAGATAGCGAGTTGCTCCCTCCTGTTAGGGAGGTTGAGCATCGCGACAGTGGGTTGCTCCCTCCTGTTAGGGAAGTAGAGCACCGCAACAGCGGGTTGCGCCCTCACTTTAGGGAAGTAGAGCACAGCAACAGTGGATTGTGCCCTCCTGTTTGGGAGGTTGAGCACTGCGACAGTGGGTTGCTCCCTCCCATTAGGGAAGTAGAGCACAGCAACAGCGGATTGCGCCCTCCCGTTAAGGAGGTAGAGCACCGCAACAGTGGGTTGCGACCTCCTGTTAGGGAGGTTGAACACCGCAACAGCGGGATGCTCCCTTCCATTAGGGAGGTAGAGCACCACAACAGCAGGTTGAAACCCTCCTGTTTGGGAGGTAGAGCACTGCGACAACGAACTGCTCCCTCCCTTTAGAGAGGTGGAGGAACGCAACACAGGTCATGCTCATGGTAGCGTGTTGCTCCCTCACACTCGGGAGGTGATGCACTGCTCCCATCACTTTCGGGGTAGTGATATAACAGTCAGAGGTGTTTTCCTCTCTGATTATCACTCGTTGTCCTCACAGTATGGGGACAGGATACGGACTGAGTAGCCCCCCCCCCCCTCTACTGTCCCATCCTGTGCAGGATTGGGAGTCTGCCCACTGGGGTCAGACTATGGATGGGGAATGGATCGGCATCCCCCCAACCCAATTATCCCATGAATCCTTATGGGATGTGGGCCCTCCACCTCAAGGCCCTTGGTCCACTATGCCCCTGTGGGCTACTGGACCTTGCCCTCACAGTCGAGGTGATGCTGCGGCTCGTGTCCTGCCATCACCTCCTCACCAGGTGGCCCCAGTGCCAAAAGCTAGAGGTGGAACTCACACTGAACTATGGGCTGTGGCACAGTGTGCTCCTATGCCCCCTTCACCATCGAGGGACATAGCGATCCACACCCACTCTCTGACTCAGAGTATACCAGATGATGACGATGTCCTCTCTATTCTTTTTGACTCAAATGAGTTTGAGACAGAAACAGCAGCACTGACACTTCTCAGGCCCACCCCTTCCTTTCAGTTGGAAGTTGAGGAAGAAGTCTGGTCCTTTGACAAGGCAGTAAACGAAGTTTACCGCCTCTTACCCCCGGAATTGTGCCCCAAACCATGTGGCACACAATCCAAAAAGATCCTTTCCATTATGGAAAAGATCTCTGGGGAGCAAACATAACCATACCCCTAGCTTCTCCCTCATTCCCCAACGATTGAAGAACTCTTACAGAGGCTTTCGCTAGGCTAAAATGTAGCTCGGCAATGCCGAGGGTGGTTTGTCCCTCCCTCGACATTGAGACCCGTGGTCTCTTCTGCCAGTTACAGGATACATTCCACAAAGTGGCCTCCCAAACCTCCCCAATTGGATGCTGAGGCAGCCAAAGTGGGCATTTCTACGGGAGCCTGGGCTCGCCTTCCAATTAAAACAATCGATGCCATGGAGCAGAATACCTGGTTACTTGTTGCATTCTGATCTATTCTCAGCAACTGCGTTTAGTATGCTGAGAGAGGCCTCATTGAATCCAGCCGCATTACAATGCGTGCTGGAAGTGGTGGCCAAGACGTCCTGGCATGCGCTTTCTGTTGCAATGGCTTTATCTGCGGAATTCTGCACATCTGCCATGACGTTGCATTGGACTCGAAGGTCTTACTTAACCAGAGTAACCAGAGTAAAGACCTTCTAAGGGCTGCTCCGCTAGAAGCCAAGACCCTCTTTGGGGGCCTCATACCAACTGTGGCTTCTCAAGACTTGCTGGATCATCAACATCAATCCTTTACATTCACTCCTGGCCCATTGCAATTGGCCAGGAAGCGTGTTAGTGTGAATCGCCCTCTGGCCATCCACCAAATTCTTCAAGCAGACGCAACCCCAGCCCAAGCAGCAACCTCAAACTAAACCTCCTCCTCGTACCTCGGGTCCACAGCGTCAAGGTCGCTGCAGACCCCAAAAGAGGAAGTTCTATATTCCTCCTTCCTTTCCCACTGGAGGAAAGGGGGGGGGACAGCCCTAAGGATCTAACCCCTCTCCTGCCGTGTATCCCCCTCCCGAACGTCCCTGTAGGTGCTCACCTAGGCCTCTTTCAGAGGCTTGGTCAAGCATCACGGACGATGGGTGGGTCCTCTCCATTGTGAATGAGAGTTATCGACTCCAGTTCGAGATTCATGCCTTGTCTATTGACACTGGCTGTCTCCGGTTTAACAGGAGTTACTATTCTGTCTTACTCCTCTGCCAATCAGGATTTCTTGCTAAAATCAATTACCTTCGGTAGCTCCATTACCTATAGAGATCCCCAGTCTAAGTCAAATCTGTGAAGGGGATTATCCAGATAGACTCTTATGCCCTGTGAGGGCCCTCCGTTTCTATCTTAATGCCTCCAGAGGAAAAAGGAAGGGTAGGGAACATCTCTTCCGTCCTCTTAAGGGTTCTGTAGACATTCCAGCTGCCACCATCTCCTGGTGGATTGTCACTACAATCAAAAGAGCATATCAGTCCCTTACTGATCGAGACCTTTCCTTTATGAATCTAAAAGCTCATGAGGTTTGAGCCTTTGCTGCCTCAAGGGCCTACATTAATCATGGCCCTTTAGAGGACATCGTGAAGGCAGCTTCTGGCATTCCCATACTGCCTTCTCCTCCTTTTATCTCCGCTCATTAGCACAACAGAGCGCAGGCATTTTTCTCTGGGGCCCATTGTTGCAGCACAACATGTGGCTCAGAGAGACACCAAACTTCTATAAAATGTACCTCTCCCTCTATGGTGAGTACATTACATTCTCTGTTTTTGATCAGTTTAACTAGAGCATCAGCCTACCCCCTTAACTGACAAATTCAGCTAACAATAGAGACAGGATAAGTAATTGCTGCTATTAAATTGTAATTTTTTTTGGGGGGGGGGGGGTAAACTAATTTTAATTATGCAATACTTACCTGTCGCTATTGTCAAATGCCCTCCTCCCACCCTGCTATGATGTCTTGCAGAATTGTCGTCTATGAAAAAGATGACGATTTAAGCAAGCCTAAACAAGGCACAGACTGGAGTACAAAGGTCATTCTTACCTTTTCTCCACTCTGGGAGGATGTATTCACATCGAATGGACTGTGATTTTCGGCACGAAAATGGAATAGCTAACAATAGCGACAGGTAAGTATTGCATAATTAAAATTAGTTTTACCCCCCCCCCCCCCCAAAAAAAAAACAAAAAAACAAACTACATTTCAGGTTACAATGTGAGGTCAGTCAGTGGGAAAGTGTGGACACAAGAAAGGCCCTTGGGACACTCACCCAGACTGCCTAACTTGTTCAAAATGTACCCCCCAAAAATCGCAGTCCATTATGTACACTATGGTCTGCCAAAATCTGGCATTTTGTCAATTCCAGATGTACCTATAGAGGGCGGAGGAAATGTCCCTCCCCCTCCTTTTCTGAGTTTTCAGGTTTCTCTCTTGCAGAGTCCCTGGGGCCTCACTGCAAGATTATTAGCTCTTCAGTCATAAGAGCACTCCCAGGTCCCAGGAATTTATGGGACCAGTCTCTTTGGAGACAGGTGAAGCCCCTCCAGAAGGAGTATGTTGTGCCACCGCTGCGAGGGTGGAGCAGCAGAGTGCTTCTTAGTTTCAGAGGAGCATGATGCTCCCTCCCACAAGGGAGGAACAGCAACGCACCCCTCACATCCTGTGGAGCATGTCACTCCCACCTGTGAGGGAGAAGCAGCACTGCACCCCTCACAGTGGTGGACCAGACGAACAGGGTTCCAACAGATCTATGTCGCCTGACCAGTCATCATCCAGTCACTGGTCAATGTCTGGTGATTGGGCATTGGTCACCAGTCATCCTGTACTGGTTGCTGGGCACTGTTCACCAGTCATCAAACAGAAGCCTCTCGGTACGCAATAGGGTTCGGGCTGAGTTCCCCCTTTACCCACCCAACTGTCACATCCTATAAAGGAATGGTTGTATTCCTATGGGTTTCAGACTAGGAAAGGGGATCAGATCGGTAACCCCATTCCTATGAGCCCTATGAATCCCTATAGGATGTGGGGCCCACCACCTTAAGGGAATTGGTCCTTTATGCCTCTGTGGACTACTGGACCCTGGACATAGATTAGAGCTGATGTTGTGACTTGTGAACCACCATCATCCTCTTATCAGGTGGCATCAGCCAGGAATGCTGAAGGTGTTTCGTTATCAAAACCATCCAGGAAAGACCAGTGTTATCGTCTTCCTATTGGAGTTTAAATTATGCACAGAGCCACTACTTGCCGTGTGGAGTTACTGGCTGTGGCTCCGAGTCCCCCTGTCATCTCCGCTTCCAATGGACCTAGTGAGAAGTGAGTCCCAGCCTTTCCCCTGTGCATAGTGTAATTGACAATGATGATGCACTGTCTGTTCTCATCGACCCAAATGAGTTTGATGTGAAAGAAGCCCATTTGATGCCTCTTATTGGGCCCACTTCCTCTTAGATGGATGAAGTGGAGGAGATCTGGTTCTTTGTAAATTTTACTGCCTCTTACCTGTGGACTTGTGCCCAAAACCGTCATGTGCACAGAAGGTTCTCTCCATCTTGGAAAAAATCTCAGGGACACAAACTCAACCAGATCTTCTGCTACTTCCTCATTCGCCAATGATTGAGGATTTTTCTCGGGTTATCTGCAGGCCGGATATTGCTTGGCAACATAGAGGGTGGTCCATTCCTCCCTTTACTTTGAGACCTATCGCCTCTGCCTCGAGCTACCAGGTACATTCCCCTAAGTGGCCTGTTAAACCTTCCCAATTGGATGCCAGATCATCTCAAGTGAGTATTTCTACCTGAGGCTGGGCCCACGTTCTAATCAAAACCATCACAGCTATTGAACAGAAACTTTGGTTACCAAGCTTCTCATGCTGACTTTTTCTCAGCTGCTTCATTAATATGCTGAAGGTGGCCTCACTGAACCCAGTTGCATTGCAACGTGTGCTGGAAGCTGTGGTTGAAACTTCCCAACATACTCTTTCTGTGTCTATGGCTTGTTGGCAGAACTTCTGCACATCCACTGTGATGTTACATTGGATTCCTTTAAGTTCTTACTCATCCATAGTAAAGATTTTCTCATGCTGCACCTTTAGAAGCCGAGACCCTCATCAGAGGACTCGTTCCTGCTGTGGCTTTCCCAAGATCTAAAGGATAATCAGCACAGATCCTTTACAACCATTCCTGGCCAATCGCAATTGGCCAGGAAACGTAATGTGAATCGCCCTCAGGGGCCATCTGCTAAGTTCTTTAGACAAAAGCAGCCCCCGTCCAGTCAGCAACCTCAATTTAAACCTCCTCCTTCCTTCCCAAAGGAAGGGGGTGGGCAGCCATAGGGACTTAACCCCACTTTCCATTGTGAGCGAGTGTTACCCCTGAATGGATGATCATTATGACATGTGGTTTTCACTAAAGGCTTCTAATGATGTCTACTTTGTTCTGAATGAATATGGTGCCCAACTGACATCCAATATGTGTACCACAGCAGCTAATTTGAAAATATTGTTATCACTGAAGAATATCAGAGATGGTTTCAATACTCAACAGTTAAAAGTAAGAAATGGTCTTACCTTGAATTCCTGGAAATTCTTTTTGCCAGTAGAGTGTCAGTCCCTTCGAGGGACTCTTGTTTCAGCAACCCAATCTGGTAAAATTAAAGGAAGAGGGGCACATTATTTTACAGAAAGGGGCAGTCAAGAGTGTTCTGAACAATCAATCTCCCGCATTCTACTCCCAAATATTCCTGGAATTTAGTATCATTTTATCTCTCCCCCTTAAACTGGTTTCTTCTGGAGGACTCTTTCAAGATGGAGACCACATCCTCAATTCGGAATGCAATGCATCCTTCAGTTAGGGCGGTCCCAATTGACATTCAGGATGCATACTTGCACAACCTAAAGTTTTTCAATTCTGGGTTCTGCCATTCAGAATTGCTTCCACAGCCAGAGTTTTTATCCAAGTTATGGGAGTAGTAGCAGCATATCTCTGATCACTGGGAATTCTGATTCTCCAGTACTTCGATGACTGGCTAATCCACAATGTTCAGGTACAGTCCCTCCATCAGATGTGAAATGGAACAGATGATTACGGTGTTTTTAAATCTTAAGATGTACAAAAGGAGTTTTCATCTATTGATGCATTCACATGTACTTAGGCAATTTTTGGCAAAGGTTATGGTTTGTGTACTTAAAATCTACCCGTCTGTCAACTGTCATATTTAAAATCTATCCATCAGTCAACTGGGCATATTAAAACATGTTTTTTCACCTTTCAATACAATTAAATAACTTTAAATCCACTTATGGAGTTTCAGGATATGTGCACCCACCTCGTCTTTGTGAGACTTCATTGTGATTGTGAAAAACAATGACTATTAATTGATGAAAAAAAATGTAAATTAAATTTCTGGCAGTGACTGGACTGGGGTGGGTGGATGAGGAGTGGATAGTGTGGTCAATTTAGATTTCACTTGATAGGGTTTAAAAAATTGGAAAAAATTAAAAGTTGCATATTTTTGCAAATCTGAAAGTATCCATGTTAAAATCAATGACTAGAGAGCCTAATATGCTAATTTTTACAAATACTTAAACCCATTGTAATGATTATCTTTGTGATGACACATCTGTTTCTAAGTTCAGTGACCACAGCAGCCATTGCAACATTAGTGATTAGTTTTATTTATTTGGATATAATGGATTTATTTTGACAAGTTTGTTTAAACACTCCAAGCACATTTGAAAGCATATGCAGTGTAAAAGGAAGGATTGTCATCAATCAGCATCCAAACAAACCAGTGAGATAATGAAGACCAGTTGTGGTCAAGCTTCAGTCTGACTCAGTTAAGTACTTGAAAACAAATTTGTCTTGTTGTACTATTAAGAAGACCATAAGAAGATTCAGAACCAGAATACAGTATATATACACTACTGAAAAACCCGGAATTGTCTATGGTATAAAGGGTCATTGCATTACCAAATAGGGTCGTGGTACCACAGAAAATAGTCATGGCATAGTAAAATTAGATCATAGCAGAGCATAGGCTGAAGTGGTACCACTGAAAATGGTCCTGGCATAGTAAAATTAGATAAGCTGAAATGGCTTGTAATAAACGTTTGGTTTGGTTTGGTTTTATGGGTTTAATGACATATTTCAGCACATGATAGGCTATACATCGTAGCCAGTATATCTCTAATAAAAGCTACTGATAAAAACATTCTTCATATGAGAAAGAGTTATGGAAATTGATTGTCTTCAGGTTAGATATCGGTTATTGTATCTCACTTTAATTATATTATGTAGACTTTATTGAAAACCTGCCCTGACATGAGATTCTTTTTTTTCTCACTATTAATTATTGCTGGTGGATTTAATTTTTAGCTCTGCTGGTCATTGACCAGAAGAGCTTATGCTATGGCCTGTTATCTGTCGTCCGATGTCTGTCCATCTGTTAGCGCAAGTTATTGCTACTCCTCCTAAGCTACTTGAAGGATTGCCATGAAACTATACACACATTTGTCCCAAGGTCTAGCAGGTCCTAAATGAAAATGGTGCTGCTTAGAGATCCAGTATGGCCACCATGGGAGCCATCTTGAAAATTGTGTTACTGCTACTCCTCCTGAACGGAAAGACATATCGAAATGGGGTTTTCGACAAAGTACTTCTTATGATGTCTGGTTGGCCCTAAATGAAAATGGTTGCTACTCCTGAATTTAAAGTCATATCAGCATGGGTTTGGTTTTGTGGGGTTTAATGCCATTTTTCAGCACATGATAGGCTATACAGGGCATCCAGTATATTTGGTGGAGGAAGAACCACCTACATATGGGAAGCTACTGCCAAGCTTTCTCACATACCCATGTTGGTTGAGCAGACTCAAACCCACGAGGACAGAGGTGAGATGTGAGTGATCTGTAAAGGTGGGTGCCTTAGACCACTCAGCCAACTGGGGCTCCTATCAGCATGGGTTTTTTACTGAAATAATTCTCATAGTGTGTACTTGGTCCTAAATAAAAATTGTGCCAATCTGATATCCAATATGGCAGCCACATCAGCCATATTGAAAATCTCATCCTAGATGGAAAGCCATATCAACATTAGGTTTTCACCACAAGACTTCCTAAGATATCTAGCTAGTCCTCAATGAACATGGTGCCCGTAGACATCAAATATGGCTGCCATAATGAATATACTGAAAATTTTAAATACTAATTCTCACTGAAACGATGGTCATATTGACATGGTTTTTTTACCAAAAGTCTTCTTTGTCCTAAATGAACATGGTGCCAATCTTACATCCAATATGGATGCCACAGTGGCAAATTTGAGAATCTTATCACACAAGAATATTAGAGATGGTTTCAACACTCAGCAGTTAAAAAGAAGAAATTGTCTTATCTTGAACTCCATGAAATTCTTTTCAGATGGTAGCATCAGTCCATTCGAGGGACTCTTGTTTTAAGCTGGGTTCTTTGTATCGGATACAATGCTGTATCAAAAGTGCAAAACACATTGAACAAATGTGTGCAACTATACAAAAATGAAGCAGAAAATGTCAAGCATCTATACAGATGCCTGGATCATAGAGCCTAGGAAAAGTGATTTTTCCAAACTAAATATAATACATGGTGGCCAGTATATTTGGTGGAGGAAGAACCCAGGAAAAGCCCATGAAGAACCACCAACCCACAGGAAGCGACTGGCAAGCTTTCTCACATACCCACAATGGTTGAGCCAAGACTCAAATCCACACAGAGGTGAGATGTGAGTGATCTGTTAAGACAAGCACTTTAGACCACTTGGCCCGCCCACCACCACCACCACCACAGAATTAAATAATAAGGCCATTCTAAATGTTCAGTGAATATCATGCACTGTATACATATTTACCAATTTGTTTTTTAAATCTACCAAGCCAGTAATAACCACATTTAAATAGCAACTGTTTTCAGTTGTTCTGACATCCACTGCTTGACAGCATTGCAACTTATGGAAAGAACTGTCCATGGTTATACCCAGTTAAACGAGTGCCTGTATTACCCAGTTAAACCAGTGCCTGTTATACCCAGTTAAACGAGTGCCTGTTATACCCAGTTAAACCAGTGCCTGTTATACCCAGTTAAACGAGTGCCTGTTATACCCAGTTAAACCAGTGCCTGTTATACCCAGTAGTGCCTGTTATACCCAGTTAAACCAGTGCCTGTTATACCCAGTTAAACCAGTGCCTGTTATACCCAGTTAAACCAGTGCCTGTTATACCCAGTTAAACGAGTGCCTGTTATACCCAGTTAAACCAGTGCCTGTTATACCCAGTTAAACGAGTGCCTGTTATACCCAGTTAAACCAGTGCCTGTTATATGCAGTTAAACCAGTGCCTATCAGAGCTCTAGATACACTGCATATTTTATGAAAACAATTTGACTCAAAACATGTAAAGAAATGTTTTCATGCATTCAAATTGTGAAAAACAATTTAATTACTAAGTTGTCAACGTATTGCTTCAGCTGTAATCATAGTGCATATTTTATGATGGAACATTCAATCAATATTATTTATGCTATGAGATAAGTTTCTGATTCATGCACATCTAAAATTATAGTACTTGATCAATGTGAGAACAATCAGTCAAATAGAACCATATAATCAAAGTCACCTTGAAATAGTTTTGGTCACAAAGTTGTTTAAGGCCTTCTTGGGTGTCTTGATGATTAACATTCAGTCTGGTATTGTTTGTTCTCTCTCTCTCTCTCTCTCTCTCTCTCTCTCTCTCTCTCTCTCTCTCTCTCTCTCTCTCTCCATTTAATGACAACTTGGCAAATGTTTCAGGTTTGTTAATATGTATAAATACATATAACAGATGTTATTGGTGAGGTAATTAGTTCCTGGAGTGTAATATGTGTTATTTCCTAGTTTTTTTGAAAGATTTTGGGACTTTCAAAATATTTTGTTACATCAGAAATTGTTTTATTTCCAAGTTGGTTATAATTTAAGTCAGTTGTAATTATGCAACAACTTTCCCTGTCAGAGACATTTCAGAACTATTTGCCCTGCAACACTTACCATGTCAGCAACATTTCAGAACTATTTGCCCTGCAACACTTACCCTGTCAGCAACATTTCAGAACTGTTTGCCCTGCGACACTTACCCTGTTAGCAACATTTCAGAATTGTTTGCCCTGCAGCACTTACCATATCAGCAACATTTCAGAACTGTTTACCATGCAACACTTACCATGTCAGCAACATTTCAGAATTGTTTACCATGCAACACTTACCCTGTCAGCAACATTTCAGAACTGTTTGCCCTGCAACACTTACCCTGTCAACAACATTTCAGAACTGTTTGCCCTACAACACTTACCGTGCCAGCAACATTTCAGAATTGTTTACCATGCAACACTTACCATGTCCGCAAGATTTCAGAACTGTTTGCCCTGCAACACTTACCATGTCAGCAACATTTCAGAACTGTTTGCCCTGCAACACATACCCAATCAGCAACATTTCAGAATTGTTTACTGTACCCCATAACAAATGAGAAAATGTGTAAAATGCAAGACACAGGGTCAAACTCTAGTTGGACCTTTTTGGACAAGGTATTGTTATGCTTTGTGTTTACATCGCATATATATAAAATATGAATACATGCACAGTGAAAGTAGTAAAGTACCAGTTTTGTTTTTTACCCCACCTGGAATATAGGTGTGGAATAATAGTGTTATGTGATATAATACTGTTATGTGGCACATTAGTGTTACTTTTGTCCATTCATTTGGTTAAATATTATGTTTAAGTCAGTTTTGTACTCATTGGTGGAGCATTCATGTATTGTTAACACATTTCTATTGTCTTGTTTCAGATTGTTTGTCATTAGAGGCAACCCAAATGAGGTTTTACCTCAATTATTTAAGGAATGGCAGGTTACAAGGCTCACATTTGAGGTGGATACTGAGCCATATGCCAAACAGAGAGACAGTGAAGTTGAGGAACTTGCCAAGAAACACAATGTAGAAGTTGTGAAATATGTTTCACACACCTTGTATGATGTTGAAAAGTAAGTCAGTATTTATTGTGATAATCTCAGGGCCAGCATTGCAAATTGTTTGAAAAATAGGTAATGAGTTTATCATCCTGTGATAAGCCCATGGGCCAGCATTGCAAATTGTTTGAAAAATAGGTAATGAGTTTATCATCCTGTGATAAGCCCATGGGCCAGCATTGCAGATCGTTTGAAAAATAGGTAATGAGTTTATCATCCTGTGATAAGCCCATGGGCCAGCATTGCAAATTGTTTGAAAAATAGGTAATGAGTTTATCATCCTATCATAAGCCCATGGGCCAGCATTACAAATTGTTTGAAATATGCGTGGTGGGCATATCATCCTATGATAAGCCCAGGGGCCATCATTCTAGTTTATAATATGAGTGATAGGCTTACCTTCAGTAAAAGTTATAAGAAACTTTGCAGATATTTTGTAAAATTAATGGGTTATTCTTTCGTCAAGCATGCACAGTTTTAGACAAGGAGAAATACAATATAATTCTCCGTGGATACTGTTCTGTCAAAAAAACATTTTTATCTTTCAGACTTGTAGCAATGAATTTTAGAAACCACATCCATGTGTTAAAAAAAAGTGTTTACATGTTACAATATCAGCATACATGGTATAATCACCATGTCTTAGAATCTAGAAATGAAATATTTATTTGTGTTTGAAATGTTTGCTTTAATTTATTGGTCATAAATAATTGATTACATTATTGCAGTTATTACAAAGCATAAAAGTACATGGGCATAACAAAGACAGCACATAGGCATGACAAAGACAGCACATCGGCATGACAAAGACAGCACACAGGCATGATATGACCCTTTCTTCCCACTACTTGCAAAAACAGGATCCAACTTTCTCATCAGTTGTTTATTTAATTAATACTCAATGACTGCCAGCAACGTGTTATTGACCTGTTGTACCTGCTGGCAATACCCAGATGTAAAGTGTGATGTCATCACCATATTTTCTGGTAATAACCATTAACTTCATATCTTCACATAGATGTTACTTGCAACCAGCATAGCTCAGGAACAATTCAACATATCCTGATGCAGTGTGATATGCATACATGTGATTCTGCTGGCAGTAGGATAAAAATACCATTTTCAAGGCCGTCTACCGCACATACTTTTTTATACTTGAAATTTATCGCTTTTTAAAATAAAAAGATTTAAAAAAGAGTTTTAGAAAAAAAACAGTATTTGTATGCATTCTGTCCACTCATTACAGAAGCCAGTCATAACCAGTCTACTGGGGATCAGAATGGTTCCACCGTTGCAATGACCGGTGCAGTGATGCATGCTGAGTGATGACTAATCTGATTAAGAATTATTACACAATGGCTGACATGTATATGACAAGCTGTATATTGATTACGTTATTATTGTAATTTGGAGAGTTTAACGGTAAAGACAGGTTATTTATTGAGGCGTTATAAGTAATAATGGATCAGAGGCGATTCATGATGGCTTTTGAGTCTTGGATAAAAAAATTGGCCGACCTTTGGCAGAGGTGAGATAAAAAGGAGAGACTGAACAAAAAGTGATTTTCGCAGAAACACTTGCTTAAGCATTTTTATTTGTTGTCTTATTTAATTAAGCTCTTATATTTTTGGGGTCCATTCATATCAAAATGCCGAAACATGTGCTTTCTCCCCGAGCTAAGAAACCATCGGCTAAAAAGTATTACAAGAAACAGTGCTTGGAAATCAGAGTTTAAGTTGGTGCAGACAAGTAGCAAAGATCCTGAGTTTGCAATGTATGTTTCATGCAAAGTGGAGTTTAAGATTCATGTAGTGTATGGGGGAAGAAATATCACCATACACATGCAAACACCATTGCATAGGCAAAATCTGGACCAGAAAACTGTTGAGAGCCTGTTAAGTGTGAAACTTAGTAATCACAATGAATGTCATCAGTGGACACCAGGCAGTAAACTTGCGAAGGAAACTAAATATGCTTTTGGATTTTATAAAAACAATCTTTGCAGTAAACATGAGATATACAGTTCGTCCTTTTACACTTTTTATTGACAGTGCCCTGACTCATTAAGCGCATCAGAATCTGATTCATGTTCAGAATTTGCTATTTTAGAGAGTACATATTATGGCAATAAATGCATTTGTTTTGTTTTCAGTTGCCTTAAAAAGTGCCAAATTTATGTCAATAAGAAATCCTACTGATTTAGAAGCCAGTCGACTGATTACATTTTTTGATCTACTGATGTGATGTCCTGGTTTTGTCACATGTATGTGTATGAAGATTGTCTCATAGATATGCATGGGTTTAGTCTCATTTCTAAAAATTTTGGCCCCCAGACTGCTCATCCTCCTAACATTGGTTTCCGCAATATAACTTGATGAAAATTTTTTGGATTATAACCAGATTTGGCATGTGGCTTCAGACTGATGACACTTCAAGTGAGTTTGATTTCCATCATTCCACAACATAATTTACAGGAGTTATGACCCCTTATTGCCTGTTCTCCTGACTTAGGATTCCACAGTATAACTTTATTAAGCTTTGTTACATTTGAACTAAATTTGGCATGCAGCTTTATATTGATGAGACCTTGAATTTGTTTAATTTCAAGTATTCCACACAATTGTTTAGAAGAGTTATGGCCCCTGATTATTTGTCCTTCTGACTTTACTCTCTGTAGCATAATTTTACTAAGGAATATTGAGTTTCAGCCAAAACTATAGTGCACATTTATATTGATTAGACCTTGAACGAGTAGGATTTTTAGCATTCTTTGTTATCATTTGGAAGAATTGTGGCCCTTGAATACTCATCATATCCAGCAGAAGTTCTAATGTTTCATGCCCTGCACTCATCACTACTAGCTCTAGTTTAAAATTTGGTCTTGAGGATGTCTTTTTTATATGCATGATTGATGAATAATTTGCAGGTTGGATAAATTATTATTACTTTGAGAAATTTACTTTCTGTGCTTAAAATGTGCTTGCTCTGTGCTGAACTATTTTGCATTACATTTTTGTTTTCCTTTTCCTGGACAATTGAGAAGAATGGTGGGAAGCCTCCATTGACATACCAGAGACTGCAGACTGTCTTGTCCAAAATTGGACACCCTCCCAAACCTGTCAAAACTCTAGATTCATCAGTCATGAGGGGTAAGAACTTAAGAAATTTGGTATCAGTAAATTGAACCCAAAACATACAAGTTTAGAATATACCTAAAACAGATACTGGCACTGTCAGAAAAAGTGACATCTCTGTTTTGCCAGTGCTGTGTAATCATTCATAAATATTTTAGCGTATCAGATAAAGATGAACTTAGTTGACATTGAGAACAGTTCCAGATTTAGCGCCTGATAATGAAGCAATATTATTCTGGTATTGTGCGGCTGATAAACCTAATTGTTTGTTCCAGTTGTCCCCATTAAAATCAGATGTCCACATTAAAATCAGATTCAGTTTAAAAATTATCTTATTTAGCAAACGTAATGACATGTCTGTTATACCTCAAGCATTTGTTGGATTCTCTGTCATTTTCATTCAATCTTCAGCACTCCTGTGAGGGAGATGGAATCTCTTGCATTTCCAGCATAGGAGCAAAGAATGTCTAATCGTGAAGATCACATGTTTGAAATATATTTTTGTTTAATTTTGAGATAAAAAATATATGGGTCTTGTATTATTGACACGCCCACCTCAATTTAATCTCGTACATCATTTTTTTTTTTTTTTAAAACTTTTTTTGTTATATGGGGAATGAGATTATTTTTAAAGTTTGGTATTTTACTGTCGTCTTAAGAAAGCTTTTTTGACTCTCGTCAATGTACTAATAATCAGATGAATTGTGTGAATTAAGACTGCAGCAAGGAAAAATTCTCCAGCATTTTTGTTGCATCAGTATAGTGAGACATAGGTGTCACTTTTGCACCAGCAGCAACAGCATCATTGTTATCTTTAGGAATGTGAAAATTTTGTGTTAAACATTTTGGCGAGTTATATTCAGGGGGATACATCAACACATGAATGCAGGTGAGACACCAGGTTTCACAGAACACTTAGTATTCAGTCTCCAGCATTTTTAAAGCTTATGTTCAGCATTATGTGTATAGATTTAAAGATAATTAACATTTATCTTTATTTTCCAGATTATAAAACAACTGTAAGTGAAGACCATGACAAGAAGTATGGTGTACCCTCAATGGCTGACCTTGGCAAATCTCTTGAAGCTTGTGGTCCCCTTTTGTTTTCTGGTGGAGAGACAGAGGGGCTTAGCAGGATAGAAAGAATGCTGAAGAAAACTGTAAGTAAACTTGCAGGCACCTACAGATGATCCACCTCACAAAACAAGAACACAACCAAGGTCTGACAAATGTTGTGCCTGGAGTTATACTGTGGTGGCCATTTTGAAAATCTTGTTATCACTACCCCTGAACAGGTGGTTGTATCTGCATGGGATTTTCCCAAAAAGAGTTATGATGTCTACATGGCATACATGTGACAGAATCAGGACATCAGCTCATTTTTTGCCATAATATGTATCCTCTTCTTATAATAAAACAGAAAGTTTTGAACGTGAATCAAATTCTGATGGCAATATTACAATAATAGAATAAAATAATAATTATTATATAAAATGAAATAATTAAATGAAAAAGGAAGAGTTGAAAATCTCTTAGTTCACTTCAAAGATTTTTATTTAAAATCACAAGCATTTTTGGTTTCCTTCACAAGTTTACTGCCTGGTATCCACTGATGACATTCATTGTGATTATTAAGTTTCGCGCTTTATAACATGCTGTCAATAGATTTGTGGTCCAGATTTCCTCTGTGTGATGGTGTCTGCATATGTCAGGTGATATCATTTCTAACACCATATACTACTTTGCATGAAACACACAATGCAAACTCAGGACCTTTGCCACTCTCCTGCACCAACTTTAACTCGGATTGCCAAGCATTTTTGAACTTGTAATATATTTTAGCAGATGGTTTTTAGCATTGGAAGAAAGTGCACAATTCGGCATTTTGGCATGAATTGACAAAAACAAAAGATGGGAGCTATTCCTCTTAAAACATCTTGAAAAACAAAATAGCAATTAAACAAGACAAAAAAAATCAAAATGCTTACACAAGTGTTTCTGCCAAAATAATTTTTGGCTTGGTCTCTCCTTTTTGTCACACCTCCGCCAAAGGTCTGCCAATTTTTAATCAAAGACTCACAAGCTATCATGAACCACCTTTGATCCTTTTATTATTTATATTGCCTCAATAAATAAACTGTCTTTTGCCCAAATTACAACAAGGTAATAAATTTACAGCTTGTTGTGTACACATGTCAGCCATTGTGTAACAGCTGTTAATCAGATATTCAGAACGCATCATTGCACCAGTTGATGCACTGGTGGAACATTTCTGGTTGTGACTGGTTTCTGTAGTGTGTACCTATAACATGTAAAAATACCTTCTTTTTTTTTTTCAAATTAAAAAAAAAATCTTTTAATTTTCAAATGCAGTACATTTCAGCTATAAAACGGTATATGCGGTACACAACCTTTACAACAGTATTTCTGTCCGTCTGCTGGTAGAATCTCATGTATGACTTGGTACTAAATGAAAATGGTCCAATCCGACTGCCATCATGGGTGCCAAATCTTGTTTATTGCTACTTCTCCCTAACTGATGGCCACAGCTACATAAGGTTTTCGTGTCTGGTTGATCCTAAATGAAAATGATGCTGATCTAACATATAAAAAAAGGACAGCATGGAGTCCATCTTGAAAATATTGTTATGGCTACTTCTCCTAAACAGATGGCCATAACAACATAGCATTTTCATAAAAGGACTTCCTGTGATGTCTAGTTAGCCCTCAGTGATAAAGGTGCAAGTTTTATATCCAATATGTGTATAATGGTGGTCATCTTGAAAATCTTGTTATAGCCACTTGTCCTGAATGGATCATTGAAGTGACATGGGGTTGAGATTTTATTATATCTAGTTGGTCCTAAATGAAAATGGTGCAAAACAGACCTCTAATATGGCTAACATGGTAGCCACCATGAAAATGTTGCTATAGTAACTTGTCCTTAATAGATGGTCATATTGGCATGAAGGTTTCATTAAAGGATTCATATGATATCTAGTTGGTCATAGATAAAAATGGTGCTGATCAGACCTACAGTTACTTCTCCGGAAATGGATAGTCATAGCAATATATCTTAGTTTTTTTTTTAGAACTGGATATGTACTTTTGAGAAGCCCAAGACAGAACCCAACTCCTTGACCCCCAGCACCACAGTACTGAGTCCGTACCTTAAGTTTGGCTGTCTGTCAGTCAGAACCTTCTACTACAGACTTCATGAAGTCTACTCACAGAATAAGGTAAATTTTACATCCTTATTCCACTACTTAAAATTCAGATGAGGGAAGTTTCTTAAGACAGCACATACATGGATGCACAATGTACCTAGTTTTTGGCCTGTGCACCAAACAGATAAAAAAGAAATCATTCCAGGTTTGTATGGTAATAAACGGTTGTGCATCAGTATTTTAAAAGCTCATTAAAATGTACACCAAGGCAAAAAAACACATTTCAGGTATTGCAGAAAAATCATCATGTCCTCCCACAAATACCAGCTTGCTCATTCTAAATGATAACAAGGTCTTTACTTTTCAACACAAATCTCCATTGTCAACAGAAGTAAAAATTTGGAATAGCCCGCAATATACAGACTAATATAGAGAAAAATTCAAAAATCACTCAAACATGAAAATTAGGTCACAGTAACCTACTTCTGCTGTTTGAGTTGCCATCCTTGAGGTGCATCTACATACCAAGTCTCTTGAGTGTAGGCAAAAGTCCAACATATTGAGGGTGTAACAAATGAATAGCTGAAAATCAAAAGTAACTCAAAACACGAAAATTAGTTTATGTGATGGTTGTCCGTCGTCAATCTGTGTGTTAACACAAGTTTGTTCTCGCTGCTCCTCCTGAACTACTTGGAGGATTGCCATGAAACTTTACATACACATTCATCCCATGTAGACCATGGTCCTAAATAAAAATGGAATGTTTGAACATCCAATATGGCTGCCACAGTGGCCATCTTGAAAATCATATTGCCACTTCCCTTGAATGGATGGTCATATCAACTTGGGGTTTTCACTAAAAGACTTTGTATGATGTCTAGTTGGTCCTAAATGAAAATGAAATGGTGCTGCTTGGACATCCAATATGGCCACCATGGCAGCTATCCTGAAAATCTTGTTATAGGTTCTTCTGAACAGAAAGTCATATTGACATGGGGTTTGCACAAGAAGACTTCTTGTGATGTCGAGTTAGTCTTAAATGACAATGGTGCCAATCTCATGTCCAATATGGTCACCACAGTGGCCATCTTGAAAACCTTGTTATAGCTACTCCTCCTGAATAGATTGTTATATCGACATGGGGTTTTCACTAAGAGACTACTTATGATGTCTAGTTGGTCCTAAATGAAAATGATGATGTTTGCACATCCAGTATGGCTACCACAGCACCATCTTGTAAATTTTATTATTGCTACTTCTGAATGGATAGGCATATCATCGTGGGTTTTTTACTAAATGATGTTTTATAATGTCTAGTTGGTTCTATATGAAAACAGTGTTGCTCAGACATCCAGTATGGCCCCACAGTGGTCATCTTGAAAATCTTGTTACTACTACTTCTCCTGAATGAATGGTCATATCAGCATGGGGTATTAAATGAAAGACTTCTTATGATGTATAGTTCGTTGAAAATGAAAATTGTGCTGATCTGACTTCCAATATGGTCACCACAATGACCATCTTGAAAATCTTATTGCTACTTCTCGTAGATGGCTGATCATATCGATATTCTTTCACCAAAAGACTTCTTATGATGTCTTGTTGGTCATAAATGGAAATGGTGCCAATCTGATATCCAATATGGCCACCATGACAGCCATCTTGAAAATATTTGTATCGTTAATAAAAAAAAAACAAACAGAAAGTCGTATTAGCATGGGGTTTCCTCTAAAAGACTTTGTATTGTGTCTTGTTGTTCCTAAATTAAATGCAAATTGTGCCAATCTGATATCCATTATGTCCACCACAGCAGCTAATTTGAAAATCTTGTTATTGCTGAAGAATATCAGAGATGGTTGCAACACTCAGCAGTTAAAAGGAAGAAATGGTCTTATGTTGAATACCTGGAAATTCTTTTCAACCAGTAGAGCATCAGTCCCTTCAAGGGACTCTTGTAATATGGTAGGATTACTCACCTTGATATGCATCCGCATTGCAATATTTATGAGGGTAAGTGAAATAGGATTTAAAATATTGAAAGTGTAATGAACAAATATCTAAAAATACAAAAGTCACTTAGGCATGAAAAAAAGATCATATTGACCTGGTTTTTATATGGCTGAGTTACTTTCCTTGAGTTGCATCCACATACCAACTTGCATGAGTGTAAGTGAAATTAGGTCAAAGATATTAATGGCATAATGAACAGATAGCTGAATATAAAAAAAGTCACTAAAGTATGAAGATTGGGTCACATTGATTTAGTTTTAGTATGGTCAAGTTACTTTCTAAGATGCATCCAATTTTCATGAGTGTAGGTGAAATAGTGTAAAAAGATATTGAGGGTGCAACAAATTGAAAGATAAAAACAAAAGTCACTGTATTGTGAAAATTAAGACACAGTGACCTTGTTTTTGTATGGCTAAATTACTTTTAAATAGATTCATCCACATACTCATTTTTGTAAGTGTGTGTGAAATAGGGTCTTGGATATTGAGGGTGTGATGAACAGATAGCTGTAAATCCTAAAAGTCACTCAGGTGTGGAAGTTGGGTCATGTTGACCAAGTTTTGTATGACTGAGTTACTCTTTTTGAGTTGCATCCATATGGACATTTTCATGAGTGTAGGTGGAATAGGTTTTTAGATATTGAGGGTGTGTACTGGATAAACAGCTAAAAATACAAAAGCCACTCAAATGTAAAAATTGGGTCACATAGACATAGTTTGTAGCTGTGCTGGTCATGGACCAGAAGAGCTTATAGGATGGCCTGTTGTTCATAGGAAATGTCTTTTCCTCCCTCTTAAGGGTTCGGCTGATCTTTCAGCTTCCACCAATCGGAAGGTGGATTACATATACTATCAGGAGAGCTTATCAGTTTCTTTTTGAGAGGGACCTTTCATTCATGAAATTAAAGCTCATGAGGTTTGAGCCATTGCTACCTCATTGCTTATGTAACTCGTTATTGTCTGGAGGATGTGATGAAAGCCGCATTTTGGTGATCTCACACTACCTTCACCTCCTTGTACTTTCGCTCGTTGGCTTACAAAAGCAAAGGCATATTTTCCTTGAGTCTGATTGTTGTAGCTCATACAGTGACCCATGTGGATACCATCTGGCAGTAGTCTTCTATTCTACTGGCCAGTTGTGGGATCATCAGCCACCCACCAAACAAACAAATTCAACTGTGCAATAGAAACAGGTTTTGTATTACTGATATTAAAATGTAGTTTTTTGGGGGAGTAAAACTAATTTTAATGATGTAATAGTTACCTGTTGCTATTGCCAGATTCCCTCCTTTTTCCCCACACTGTTGTCCCACTAAGTTAGGCTGCATCCTAAAAAGAATGAAGGACAGTGTGCATGGGCAACGTATGTATGGGGTGGCCCAGGGGCGATCTAGTGTTCTTGAATCTTCTGGTTCACCCTAATGGGAGGACGAATTCTCATCATACAGTTGGGGTATTTTCTGCCTGGAAAAGTACCAGCTACGCAATAAGAAGTAAGTCTTGCATCATTAAATTAGTTTTATCTCCCCCCCCCCCCTCAATACATTTTTTGAAATTACTGGAGGTATTTAAGATCTAAGTGTACTTTAAAAACCTTTTAGTTGAACACAATGTTTGCCTTCACTGCATCAATCTCAGATTACACTTCTGAACTTATTTAAATGCATGTTTTCCAAGTCGACAATAACAGTACATTATATTTTGTTACACCTTACTGAAAATTGTCTAACTTATGGAAGAATATAGATTGCCTTACTGAGAAGGTCTTGTTAGGGTTGGCAGGTCTGCTTTTGGAATGAATGTATTGTGGGATTTTGTGAATCAGGTCATTGTGGACGACCATTTTTATATGTGACCTTTAATTAATTTCTTCAGTTTATCATATAAATGGATTTAAATTGTCAAGCATTATGGATTTCAGTGGATTTTATTACATGAAGATGGACAAAATGTAAGTTGTCAATTTACTTGTGACAAATTCCGCTCAGTAATATAATTGTATTTATTTTACACTGGTTTTGTCTTTATTTTACTTGTCTATCTATCTATACAGCCAGTTTGGCTTGTTTATTTTTCCAAACTGCAACTCCGACTCACTGATGAAAAGTCATTCCTTACAAACAGATTTAATTGGTAAAGTACACCACGATATGTAGGAAAGTAAAAGAGAAATTAGCTTTTTGCAGCCCTAGAACGGAGGGTGGGGTGGGGGGAGGGCAACTTGTAACCAGATGGGCTTATAAGCAAGTATATAAGGTACACGTTAAAAATTGTCCAAACTCCATCAATTTTTCCTTCTTTCTTTTCAGAAACATACTCAGCCACCTGTTTCCCTTCATGGTCAGTTACTGTGGCGTGAGTTTTTCTACACAGCTGGAGCAGAAACTCCAAATTTTGATAAGATGGAGGGCAACCCAATATGTATCCAGATTCCATGGGAGAAAAATCCTGGATATTTGGAGGCTTGGGCAAATGTAAGTCGTCTGTATCTGATAGCATTGTTGTTGTTATTGTTTTCATTGTCATCATTATCAGCAGTAGCAGCAGCATTATGATCAAACTTGTTTTATTACAGGACCCATGGTGGTTTAATAGGTAAACCTGACTCACAACCAGAAGGGTTGGGGTTCGAATCCTACCATCTGATCAACCCAGGTTACCATTTATACTCGTGTATAAACTGATACCAACTGCAAACTGCATAGACCCAGATCTGCCATCGCATAATGCACTGGCAGATCTGGGTCTATGCAGTTTGTAAGGGCTAATCAGTAGAACAAACAACATAGACCCTGATCTGCCGGCGCATTATGCGATGGCAGATCAGGGTCTGTGTTGTTTGCATTTGGACCCGGATTATATGCGAGTTCATACAGTAGCTTCAGTGGTGTATCCCTGGGCAGGGCACTTTACTCCAATGGTCACTGCCCTAAATAATCTTGAGGTGTTTCTGTGCCATTAGATACCAAACCAAATTTTTTACTACAAGGGAAATAAAGGTGTGATTTTTTTTTATGGACTCGACAGAGTCCATACAACTATGGTCTATGCTGTCGAGCCTCTTGAATAACAAATTTCTGCCTGTGTAGAAAATAATCTGACAGTTTTGAAGTCTGTGGAAGGAATCAAAGGACTCATTTTTCCATTGAATGAAATGTGACTGAAATTACAGTATTTTCAGTGAGTGCACAAGATTATTACCGTATATACTTGCTTATAAGCCATGTCCAAATGCAAACAACATAGACCCTGATCTGCCATCGCATAATAACGGTCTATTTTGTTTGTTCTACTGATTAGTCCTTACAAACTGCATAGACCCAGATCTGCCGGAGCATTATGCATTATTATAGATCTGGATCTATGCAATTTGCAGTTGGTATCAGTTTATACGTGAGTATATACGGTATATCATCATGGTCTTGGTTGGGTTTGATTATAAGCGAGGTCCATGCATACAATGAGGTCCATGCATACAATGAGGTAATTCTGCATCTGATTGGCTGAATTTGTTACCACTCTGGAGGCCTATTTCTGGTACGATTTTCATGCAACTTGGAATATGGGCTTATATCATCATGATCTCTTACAAGCTTGATAATAATAGAGAACCATGCATATTAATGAGCTGATATTGCATATAATTGGCTGAGCTTGTTAACACTCTTTGCAACTCTTTAAAATCAGATTTTGGATAAAGTTATTAAATAGTCTTAAATCATCAAGATGTTGGATGAGTTTGATCATGAGGAAGATCTACACATATTTATGAGGTAATCTTATATCTGATTGTTACTACTTTGGAGACCAAATTTATATTGGATTGTGCTTAAACTTGGTAACTGAGCCTATATCATCATGGACTTAGATTCTGTAGCAAGTAAAATCTGCCTTTATTAATGTGGTGATCTTGCATCAGATCAGCTGGGCTACTTCTCTGGAGACTGTATTTCTCATCTGATTTCGATACAACGTAGTAAATAGGTTTATATCACCAAGTTCTTGGATGAGTTTCATTGTGACCATGATCAATGCATTTTAATTATGCCTTTCTCTTTGGAAATAACTTTTTTTCCAGTAACAAAGGTAAAGTTGACATGATATAAAGGTTGGGAGATAGTTTTCATTGGGTTATGTTTTTACAATACTACAGAAGCCTGCTTAGTGAAATGGTCAACCGTTATGTTTTGTGAGCCAGGTGAGCAATATCAGGCCCACTTGGACCTCCAGTTCCCTTATATTATCATAAGTTTAAGTTAGTCTAATTGAACTGCATAACATATTGTGTAACAGTTCACTATTGAGGTCAGAACTTTTTGTATCATTACAGATGGCTTAATGGTGGTAAAAATATAGTTTTTAGGTCTGTGGTGGAATACAGAGCCAAAAGACCTATTGTTCATTAATATTGAAATGTTTTGCAAGGGCTGTTAACTCTCCATTCTTTATACCTTCAGTATATTGGACCCTATTTAACCCCCACTCATAAAAAATGGTATGTGTCTGCAGTAACTCAGTCATGCCAGATTTAGGTCACTGCGACCTAAGTTCCACACTTGGTGTCTTTTTGTATTTCAGCAACCTGTTTGTTACACCCTCAATATTTTGGACCCTATTTCACCTACACTCATGAAAATTGGTATTTAGATGCATCTCAGAGTAATTCAGCCATACTAACACCCAATTCTCATGCTTTACAGGGATGATTATTTTCCACAGATTCCAGCATATGGGATTCCGCTTGGGTACTTATTTTTAGATCATTGTAAATCTGAGGAGGAAATTCTGGGAGAAAGTTTATTTTGCAGAGGTAATAATGGAGTGTGATGGAAAGTGTTTTGTGAACAACAAGGAGAAAAGATGGCTGTTTTCTTTTGTTATTTCCAGAGATTTAAACCAATCACAGGACAATTTGCAGTATGTTCTCATTAGTCTAATGCCTACTTTTTTGAAGATAAATGTTTTCATAGACTTATTAATAGGGCATTTTACAGAAGGTAATTGATCTACCAATCAGAGCATCTGTCTCTCATCATGTAGTTGGCTTTCAAGGTACCTGTACTTCTTATGACTTGTTTATACACGATGTGTGAAATGTTGGAATCTTGGCATGGTTATCAAAAGAAGAAATTTGAGTGAAAGAGATTGACATGGATAAGAAAATAAGTTTTCATATGGCTGGCTTGATCATTGTGTGTACATTCGCTTAGCAAGAAGGAAACATTGAGAGTGAAACTTAGAGAGAATTTTATGAAATGTGATTTGTTAAAATGCTGATAACTTAGAATAACTAGTTTTAATAAGAAATCTTATTGTTTTTTTTAACAATAAAATATTGAAAAAAAAATAGAAGTTTTTTTCACCCTTGTTTTCAGATGGGAGGCTTCATTCCCATAAGACCTCCGACAGAGTGCTGAACTGGACCAGCAAGTGGGCCTAGGGGACCTCCTTGATCCTCAGCCACTTTACTCATTTTTCAAAAATATATATTCTCTATCTTGGCTTTAGTGACTTGTAATTTCTGCTATGTTATTACACCTCAACATCTTGGATCCTATTTCACCTACACTCGTGAAAATTGGTATGTGGATGCATCCCAAGAAGAATAATTCAATCATTCAAAACTAGGTCACAGTGACCTAATTTTCACACTTATATGACTTTTGCATGTTCAGCTGTTACATCCTCTGTATCTTGAACCAAATATTTGTCTAGATTTATCAGTCATTGTTTTGAGTCTACACCGATGAAACTTTAGTATATTGCTGTAATATTTCCTATCTTCATCCCTTAACATAGACTGAAAACCAGTGAGTAACAGGTACGAATCCTGTCCAGACCACCTGGGTCTGCTCTCATGGTATATATCTTTACAGTGCTCTTAACTCCCGTTTCCACAGCATCAGTTCTCTGTACTGAGCTGTACATGTATATTGTCACCTACTCCAAATGCAGTCCTGTTGGCAGGGGAATTTGTGTTTATGAGTATACACCTTGTTTTATTTTACTTCTTTATAAGGGAAGGACAGGATACCCTTTCATTGATGCAGTTATGACCCAGTTGAGAAAGGAAGGATGGATACATCACCTGGCTCGTCATGCTGTAGCCTGCTTCCTGACCCGGGGTGACCTCTGGATCAGCTGGGAGGAGGGTCAGAAGGTCAGTTTGCCTAGAGAAGTGCATGAAGCTGATGTTTTCCTTCATGTGTGTGCAGATAACAGTGCTTTTGGCTTTGCATGAGTGCACCCTGTTTTGTAATGTTTGTGATTGCTGGTTCATAAGTTCAAAATGTGAAGGACACAAAGGATCAGATTTGTTTTAAGTAAAATGATAAGTATCTGTTTAGCATGAAATTACTTGACATCAAATTATCAGTAACCTATATATTTCTTCCTGAAGAGATCATAAAGGTATTTTATCATGAGTTTTTAAAAGCTGTACATAGCAGTATATGTACATAAATTTTAGCTAAGGTTTGTTCGATGATAGTGTTTTATCAATACATGAGGACATGAGAGACTGTTTAGTATCAATGCAATGGCAATCGGAACATCCTCTGCCTTTTCCATTGCATGCTATAAAAAAATTCAGATGTAAATAATGGCCATTTTGAACTGCACTAAAGCCCATAGTTGGTATTACATAACTTCATAATGACACAATGAATAGATGACATGTCATCACTAACAGCAACACATGCAATAGTTGCAGACAATTGAAATTGAATGATTTCTTCAATCTTTTCATTACAAAGTTGCAGGAATAACATTAAAAATTAAATGTGCAGATATTTCATTGATTGTTGAAATGTTGTCATGTTGTTTTCATAATCTATCATATTATAAGACTGTTCTTTGCAAATCTTTTCAGATGTTCTTCTGCCAAAAACTTACCAATGTGGGAAGTATCACTATGATTAACTGCAAGTCTCTTTCAGAGAGTCAAAGTTATTCAACTTACATCAGAAACAGACATGGATTTTCCGAATTAATGCTATGGGAGTAAAGTGCCTTGCCCAAAGACACGTCACAATAGTTGGCAGGATTTGAATCAGCAACCCACTTATCATGAATCTGGCATGCAAGTCACTGAACTCCAATGGCTCTTATTCCTCTAAATGTAATAATACCAAATAATTTTTTATTTATTTAACAACTGAAGTTTTAATTGTATTCTGAAAAAGAAATAAAACTTCAAAGGTTTCATTCCACTGGATTATAGATAAAATTCAAGGAGTAGTACAGAAATTGATAAACATGCAACTCAATACTAAACATTTAGGTAACAAGTCTGTTTAGTACGTCACACTGTTTCCTTGGTTTTAGGTTTTTGAAGAGCACCTGCTAGATGCTGATTGGTCAATTAATGCTGGTAATTGGATGTGGCTTTCAGCCAGCAGCTTTTTCCACCAGTACTTCCGTGTCTACAGTCCGATCAGCTTTGGCAAGAAAACAGACAAGAATGGAGACTACATTAGGTATGAATGCATTTCCTTGAGGGTCCTGAAGTGCTGAAATTATGTCCTGTTCAAAATGTAGATTAGCCAGCATTCCAAAATAAAATATTTTTCTAAAGTATGCAGAATTCTCATTTGTAGCATTTTGCTCCATAAAGTTTTATAAATTTTATTACCAATGGATAAGATCTCACCCCCCCGACCCCCACCCCCCACCCCACCCACACACACATGTACACACACACATACGTTTCCAATCACTAAAGAAAAATATGATTATTTCCCCATTTGGGACATTGTTCAGCCACTGATTGATCAGTGGCCAAAGCATATGATATGGTATTTGCCAGTTTCCAAGGGTGTATAAAAGTCTTCCAGGGTTTTAAAAAATCGTGTGACATCAAGAATGTAGGATAGGCCTGATGCCCTCTCATGCATGTCGTAAGAGGCAAAAGGATCATTGTGCAAGCTAGCAATCCCAGAAAGACAAAAATTTTCATCTTTCCCATCTATATAACATGAGAACAAATCTTACCCATTACCTCACTTTGCGGCCACTAGGTGGATACCCTTCAACTGGATGTTTACCAGTTTTAAGTTTTCACTCAGTATGATCAACATTGTACCACACAAGGATACCTTTGTTGTTTTTACCCATTCATCAACAAAGTATTGTGTAAAAGGGTATAAGGACTTTGGTATTCAGACATTGTGCTTCAGCATAGTGTCATTGGTGCTTGTTGTTGGGTTGTTTGTTGTTTTTTCACACACACAGTGCCTGTAATATTGGCTTGTTTAAGTAACAAGTGTTGATTATTTGTGCATGTGAACACTTTTGGTTTGTTCATTTTTTTCATGTTGTCATTCTTGTCTTTTCAGAGTTGAACAATGATGATAGAATGTCCCAAGTGCAAGAATTTTAAAGCCAGTGAAGACATGCATGATACATGTGTAGCTTGCACAAAGTGTCTCTCAACTTTGACTGCAGTGTATGTGCGAAGTGGTCGGACGGGATTTGGCCCATGGTGTTGTACAAAAGTCTGAAGAGGAAAGAGAGATATGGTAAGTCGCAGTCCATGGAATGTGATGTATTGAGTCTTTATCTGAAGATGTCATCAGTTGCCATTGTTGTGGGGATGTCATGATGGTTCTTCTCCCCCCTCCCCCATCAGAAATGATGTAAACCATGCCTATTGCGACTTTTACATCTGGTCAACTGGAAATGGAGGAACAAGAGGTTGCAGAGATGTCTGTCCTGCATCCTTCCAAAGCATTGTTGGAGTCACAGATGCATCGACTGGCACAAGAAGAAACTACCTAGTTGCTGTCCTTGGGGGAAATTTGAAATTTTGTCCCTATGCCAGTCACAAATCTCCAATAATGGTTTCGAGTTAACAAGAGTGTGTCCACCCTTATTTTAGAAAGCCAGTGGACATAAGTCCCCCTGCATATCTGAGCATGGCCTTCAGCCTTGGAAGTCTGGGTGCATGGGTATCATTTGGATATTCATTATCTGTACTGCCATCCTTCCATGCCATACCCTGCAGCTTCGGGTGCCGACCAGCCAGTCCAGCCATCTGTACTGATGTACCTGTTGATGAATGACCAGGCATCCATCACATTCCATCCAGGCGTTCCCAACTGAACTGTCCAGCCAGCCACTGTGCTGACTCTCCCACCAGCTACCAAGCCAACTGTTCAGCATACTTCCCAGATGTCCATACTGCAAGACAAGCCATGGCACTTGCCTGTCTGCTAATTCGACCATTGGGTCAGTTAACCATGGCATATCCATTGGGGAAATATGGTGGCACCACCTTGTCAAAGTCACCAGGTATGTTCTTTGTGGACATGGACACAACACTGGAAGACAACTCCCACAGTGAGCATGGGAATAATCCTGACGAGTTTTCATATTCTGACTCCACAATGGCACATACAGAGTTTAGCTTCAAAGCAGCTGTAGAGGAAGTTTTGCCAATCCAAGTGCTCATTGCCACCATCTGTAAGTTAAGCCAAGTTCGGTGGACTTGGAAGATAAGAACGATCACCCCTTCTTCCATCTACTGCTGCACTCAGCAAAGATAAAGCTGATAACTTACCACCTGTCTGATAACAAATGGTAAGTTTATCTTTGGTGAAGGGCAGAAACAATCTTCTTTCTCTTTTGATTTAAATAGGCTTTATAGTGAACTGGGAATAATCAGATATCAACCCATCCCAATATTTTGTCCAGATAGGCATTGAATTTTGTACCAATCTCAACCTTGTTCACCTCCCTCACATATGCATGGCACGGATTATCAAGCCAGAGTCAATTTCCAACATGGAGTGGATTTCATTGAGAGTTTCTGCAACTCATTGGTTTGCCCAGTGCAGCAGTGGATTTGATATTTCTTGGCTGCCTTTTTATGCACCCTTTGCAGATGGCCCTACTGGCCCATTGGTGCCCCTTTTCCAGTTTACATGACGAATAAATTATTTTCTCGACCAAAATAGTATAATTTCGACATCATGCAACAAAAAGTGGATCAGGAATACCTCTGCAGAATCCCTAACTGGAACGATCTGCATGGATGCCAGTTTGTATGGTTGGGGAACCCACTTTTTTGCTTCATCATGGTCAATGGCAATGGGGGGCAAGAGGAGTTACCTCTTCACATCAACCTTCTAAAAATGAAGGCCATTGTAAAGGCATTTAATTTCAAGAAGGGTCAACTTTATGGAAAGGCAGTTCTGATCATGACGGACAACTTGGTGGTGGTGGCCTACCTCCTCAAACTGGGGGAGTGAGGGGGTGCCAAATCACCTGACCTATGCGTTCTAGTTTGGGACTTTGTGCACTGGTGATCCCATCAGAAGATAATGGTCTACATCAGGCATATCCCCTGCAGGCTCAATGCCCTGGCTGAATAATGGTCCACGTCGGGCATATCCCCTGCAGGCTCAATGCCCTGGCTGAATAATGGTCCACATCAGGCATATCCCCTGCAGGCTCAATGCCCTGGCTGAATAATGGTCCACATCAGGCATATCCCCTGCAGGCTTAATGCCCTGGCTGATACACTGTCAAGGAAGGACCAGACCCTTCATACCCAGTGGTCCATTCATCAATCTGTCTTTGATTAGATATGTGTGCTTTGGGACATCCAGTGATAGACCTTTTTGTGATGCTGTGGAATCACAAACTGCTCACTTTCCTGATAATACTGAAAATGAGGGGTCATAAATGCAGATTGATTCTGATAGCTCATCTCAAGTGGGACAAGTCTTGGTGAATGATCTGTTCAATCTAGCAACAGATGTCCCCAGGAAGATCCCACCAAGGCCCAAACCTGCCCAAACAGCCAAGTTGCAGGTGTTTCACCCCTGCCCAGACAGTCTTTTCCTTCAAGCCTGACTCTTGTAAGGAGATCTTTGTGTTGAAAGGAATTTAAGCCTTCAATCATGGAGATAATCTCATGCTAGAAGACTTCACTTTTAAAGGCTTACGAGGGAAAGTGGTGGGTTTGCAGAGCCTTGTGCAGTGTCAACAGCATCATCCTGTTGAGTGCCTCAGTACCACAATTGGCTAACCCTTTTTTTCTCTGGCTTTGTGAGAACAAAAGTTGGGCCTATTACTATCAGAGGCTACTGGTCCATGATCTGACATTTTCAGGCATCTTGGCAGAGGTGATAGTGATCACAGTTAGGATCTATCAGACCTGTTAGCCAGTTTTAACTTCTATTTACCAAAATTCTTCAACATGTTTTCTAAATGGAATCTGTCATTGGTTTTGACATAGCTCAATTCAGATCATTTTGAGCCTTCAGTCAGAACCTTGCTGAAGCTGCTATCATACAAAACGTGTTTTGTGACGGCTCTAGCTTTGGCGTGCCCTTCCATTAAACCTGAACTATCTTCAGTTCAGACTGGATGTTTCTGTGGTTCTAGTGATGCAACAGGTCTTTGTAGCTAAAAATAGGTTGCCATCACTGGGCATCAAAATGTGGTCATCTATTCCCTCTCAATTGATACATTGAGAGAGGCGGCAATGCAGACACAGTCCGCGCTCTCAAGCACTAATTGCAGTACATGGAGTAGGGTCGTGATGCCCAACAACATTTCTTTCTTCTGGTGAAGGTCGGGAAAGGTGATATAACCCCTTAAGCACATGCATCACGACTTAAGTCGGTAATATGATTGACATACTCTGTGATCTCAAAAGATCAAATTCTCCTCTTTTCTTTCTACTTGAGTTGGTGTAATCTCGGCCCATGGGATTACAGCGACTTCTGCAAGTCTTGTGTTTGAACATAACATTTTCATTAAAGACATAATTGAAGTCATTAGCTGGCATGCACATTCATCAAGCTTTTATGTACGTGAGCTGCATGGACAAGAATTGAATCTGGTTGGTCTGGTAGCTGTGTCCCAGATGACCACCAGACCAATTTGACATCAGCACAAATTCCACACCTGTGTGGGTTCAGTAGAAGGTTTTGCGCAGTAAGGAAAAATGTTTTTTTTTTTGTTTGTTTGTTTTATCTGGGTAGTGTCATCATGGATTATGTGACCATCACTTGTGCTGTCCTCATGTAAGGAGAGCAGTTTATCCTTCATAAAGGGAATCCAGCCATTCTTCCTTCAAATAGTGTCCATGGTAAAGGTAGGATGGTCATCCATTTACTCCTCCTATTACCTATTCCTCTAACTTTAATGTGATTGGGGAATGTATTCCATGGAGAAAGTTAATATTTTAGGAAACTATGTTTCTCCGAGAATATTTACCATTTCACATTACTATTAAATGCTCCCACCCCTCCCCACAAATGTGAGTGTCCTCGTTGATATATCGCTTAAACTGGTAAACATCTGGCTGATGGGTATCCAGCTATCAGTGGCAAGGATTGGGAATGGGTAAAAGATTTTTGCTATGTGTTATACAGTGGTCCTCTCTTATCAGGCCACCCCCTCTGCAGCAGGAAAGTGACCTTTCTAAAGGGGGATCACACAGATGTGAGTAATAATTACATATAAAGTATGAAAGGTATAACTAATTTTTAAATATTTAATATTTTCATTTATAAATCACAGGCATATTATGGAATCATTGTGATAAAACTTAAATCAATGTTATTTAAAATAATCATGAATAATCATCAATCTTGGTGCAAAACTACCTTGTCAATAAAATCAGGGCACAAACATCTGGCTGTAACTATCTTTGTCTGTCCATTCCATATTCCCATAGTCCAATTACATTAGACTTTGCATTCTAAACTTTAAATATTTTATGCTTTTTAAGATAATATTTTCATCACACTTCCCGTAAATAATAAAAGTAAATATCAGACTGTAAAATGTTGATATAAATGTGTGGTGGCTTATGTAATATAGGACTCATTTTCCCATGTTGTAAAATATATAACTGACGATGTTTATTTGAACCTTTCTGACATCAAATTTTTAGCAGTGATCAAAGAACATTCCCTTTTTTCATTTAGTTGAATTGCATTAACTTTGAGAATGTCTGATGACATTATGCACTTTTTGCAACAGCTTATTCCTTCATTGGCAATCTGTAGTTATTACACAAAATACTCAGTTTACAAATGAAGTGAGCTTTTCACATGATTGACTGGTTTTAGTTTGATACCCTTTCAAGCACATTTTGTAATCTATAATAGAAGCCACAATGGCTAACATACCATTTGTACTTTATGGCAATCAGATGTCACACTGACCTTAGCTGAAAAATACTGTGCTTCTCAGCGGTTAGCTTTTTTCATCTTGATAATTATCAGTGTTAATTATAGCCAGTAATTATCAAAGTGGCACAAACCTAACATCTAAGAAACACACAGCAGTAAGGATAATCGAATTACTTATCTCTTTGTATGGATTAAAGAAATCAGCAAATATTCATGAGATTTATATCTGTAAACCCTATTATGTGGCTGCTTGTGAGGGATAAATTGGGATAAATTTGACAGTTTTTGCACTAATATGCCAGCCACAAGCCACATTATAGGGTTGACCATCCCGGAGGGTACTTCTGAATACAAACTCATCAGTGCTAAGGGATTCTGGCCTACAAAGCAAGCCACTGGTCAGGAGGGGCCATTCAAGAGGGTGACCACTGTATTGATAGAAAGAAATTTTTTTATTTTTCTGAGATTGCTGAATTCGAGAGATAGCAGAATTTATTTGCTGATATTAATGTGATATAGTATGTATTCTCTGAGAAACATAATTTACTAAAAAAATGTACTTTCTTCTCGAGTTGCATTGTTAACCCCAGAGGGATGCAACTTGGCAAGTTGAGGCCTCTTGGTGTGTACAAGACCATTGTACCAGAATAAGGTCACTGACCAAAAATTCATGATTCAGTGAGTTTGGTTAAGTTTTGCGTGTATGTCAGTTTCTCGGGCAGCCCCAGTTATGCAACTTTGTATGTAGATGCACTTTGGTAAGTACAATACCAACAAACCAAAAGAAATTCAATGTGACCTAAATTTCATGCTTCATCGACTTTGGTTAAGTTTTGAGTTTTGGTTAGTTTCTTAGGTTTTGTTAGCCCCAGAGTCATGCAGCTTGGTATATAGATGCCTCTTGGTGAGTAAAACAGAATCATACCAGAAGTAGATCATTGTGATCTAAATTTCACGCATTAGTGACTTTGTTTAAGTTTTGCATTTAGGTTAGTTTTTCAGGCCTAGCAGGCGACAGAGTCATGCAACTTCTTATGTAGATGCCTTTTGATAAGTATGATGCCATCTTACCAAAAGCAGTCTGTATAATCTAAATTTCATGCTACAGTGGCTTTGTTTAAGTTTTATGTTTAGGGTCAGTTTCTCATGCACATTTTGCTGCTAAGTCATAAAGGGGGAGCGGGTGCTTCTAAATGTTTGTTGAAATGACCTTTATTAAATGGCTGTTAAAGACAGGTGTTTGCTTAACAGAAGTGACCTTTAGGATAGGTTTGACCATATATCATTCAGAAATCAGTCCAAAACTGCTAACAAAGCATGTAATATTTGTATGTGTCCACCATAAGGTTGAACATATTATGTTACAATGTTGTTCATCTATCCATCTGCAAAATAACTCTAGCTGTCCACCATCTACAATTACTAAACTTGGTAGATAGCTCGCACTTGGGGTAAGAAATAACCCTGTCAGTTTTTGGGTCAAAGGTCAAGGTCACTGTGACTGAAATAATACAAATGGTTTCCACACAGTAACATTAGTTCTACATCACTTGCCTTAACCAAACTTCCTGGATGGCTTGCACCTGGGGTGAGGAAGAGGCCTATTGATTTTGGGGTCAAAGGTCAGGATCACTGTGACTGAAAGGAGAAAATGGTTTTTGCACTATGCCATTAGTTCTACATCGCATACCTGGACCAAAACTTCATGAATGGTTTGCACATGTGAAAGGAAGTTGCCTATCATTTTAGAGGTCAAAAGGTCTAGGTCACTGTGGCTGAAAGAAGTAAAATGGTTTCTGCATGCAAATTTCAGAAGGTCAAAGGTCAGGGTCACTGGCTGAAAGAAGGAAGATTGTTTTTGCATATTACCTTTATTTCTAGACCACATTCCTTGACCAAAGTTTGTGCAGGGCTTGCCATTAAGGTATTAAAAATACCCATTGATTTTTAGGTCAAAGGTAAAGTCACTGTAGCTCCAAGAAAAATTGGTTTTGCAGAATAACTTTTGTTCTAGAATAAGTTGACCTTACCAAACTTTGTGGATGACTTGCACATTGGTAATAAAGAAACTTTTAGGTTCTGGAATCTAAAGATCAGAGGTCAAGGTCATGATAAGTGTAATAAGAAAATAATGGTTTTTGCATATTAAGTTTAATTCAAGACAACATACCTTGACCAAATGTTCAGGTCATTGAGACCCATTGGTCAATATTCTCCAATCAGCCACACCCAACAGGCGCCTACATAGACGACTATTAAATATTGGACATGGGTATAATGTGCTGGTAATGGTACTCTTGTTGAAATTTGTTTTATTATCAGAAAATACCTGCCCATCCTGAGCAAGTTTCCAGAGAAATACATCTACGAGCCCTGGACTGCGCCACATAACGTTCAGGAGAAGGCTGGTTGTATTATCGGGAAGGATTACCCTCCTCCCATCGTGGATCATGACAAGATGCGACAGATAAACATTAAGAGGATGGCAGAGGCATATGGCAAGAGATCTCATTCTGACCAAGATGACACAAATGGTAAGAACTTCTTGTCAATTTTTTGTGACAGTGGAAAGGTATTGGAGTTATAAACTAGTCTCAGAGAAGAAAATTGGATTGTTATAGTAATAATTGGAAAAAAAACTTGAGGTTTTTTGTTAACCATGTTAAACTGTGCAGATTTAAAGATGTTCCTTGCTTAATTAAAACCAAATACTCAAAAAAAATTGACATTATAGGAGTTACAAAAGACCAGGACTGCCTAATGAACAGTTTATAAACAATTGTCCCCGGCATGGAAGGTGCAGAAACATAAAATGGTCAGTGTCTGTCTGTCCATCCAAGCTTGTGAACACTGTAACTTCCACATTTTTTAGTGCACCTGGTCATTAAGTCAGGTGTGCTTATGGTATGGCCTTGTGTCCATCAACAATTGCTATTTTCAGCTTTGTCTCAAAAACCACTGTACAAATTTCAACCAAATTTGGCAGAAATGAGCCCGACATTGAGGGCTTTCAGGTTTTTACAAATAATGATGATCCATCATCAAATATGGCAGTTGCTACTAAAAATAGAAAACCTTTAAATGACTACTTTGCAAACACTGCTGAAGAATTTGACAGCATTCTGGCATGAAAGGCCTTCAGATTTATACAAATAAAGGCATTCCACCATAAATTACAGCAACTGTTACGAAAAATAAAAAATCCTTTTACTAGATTTTACAGAAAGCATCACGATATGAACAGTTTTCAAGATTTTACAAATTATGCCTATTCACTGTCAAATATGGCTAAAGGTATACAAACTGTTTAAATGACTTTTTAAAAATCACTTAACAGAATTTGACCATATTTGACAGAAAGCATCCTGGCATGAAGGACTTTTAAGAATTTTACAAATTATGCTGATCTACAATTAAATATGGCCACCATTACTAAAATGATGAAAACATTTAATTGACTTCTTCCTCAAAAACCACTCAACAGAATTTAACTAAATTTTGACAGAAAGCATCCTGGCATGAAGGGCTTTTAAATTTGTTCAAATGATGCTGATCTTTTTTAAAATATTGCTGTCATTACTAATAGATTGAAAAGCCTTTAAATGACTTCTCAAAGATCCCAAAATCCATGTGGCTTTTGCTGGTCATGTATTTTCCCGAAAATTAAATTATTGTGCATTTCAACTAATGAAGTTAGGGAAGTCACCATGAGCATAGCATTCCAGCACAATTGTTCCCTAATGGACATTATACAAGACATGAGATAGAGGACAGAGACGACTTTCTCGAGCTTACCTCAAAGATTTTTTATCCCATAGTTTCAATTTGACCTGGTGGGACCTATAGCAGCAGCGCAACAGGCTACCTTACCACTTTGTCGGACAGCTTCTCAGTTATTACCTAAGTGCAAGTCATCCACAAAGTTTGGTACTGGAACTTATTCTAGAACAAATGTTATTCTGCAAAACCAATTTTTTCATGAGCAGCCACATCTAGGCGTATGATGTTACTACTCCAGCCTATTTATATCTCAAAAGTTGAAGCTGCCTCACATGCCTTAGGGGACCAGAGATGGATCTTATCTGGGGCAAGGGGATGTAACTCCCTCCACCTCTTACCTATTCTCCTAAGGTATTATGATTGGGTAATGTATTTGAAGAAACCAATTTTTGGAGTAAAATATGTTTGATAATACTTACCTGATTATAATACAGATACACCCTCCCAACTTCCCCGCAGTTACATCCTACTGGCAGAGTGTGCATTCCACTCCAGTCAACTTCAGTAGTAACTGAAGTATGGATAGGATTTGGCACCAATCCCTCTGTCCAGTCGCATGTTAAAGTTGATTTCTATAATCAATTTAAAAAATTAAAGACTTATTGCTGTCATTTAATCACTTCATAAAAGAAACGGGACTTGTGTTGGTAAAGTGCCTTTCATCAATTTTATTGCATTGACTAGGTTTATTGAAATCAAAGGGTGATCTGCTCGTGAGTATCTGGGTTGAGTAAACACAATAAAGCAAGGTCGTTTAAAACACTGCTAATTACTCATACCGGATTTGTTATCTTTGAAGTATTTTGATTGGCTGATAATTTGGTCGTGGTCACTTAGCCCAATATGCATTCAAGCAATAATAGAACTCATGCACATGTGAAAGTTATCAATGACCACTTATTGTAGTATTCACAGGATGTGAAAGAATAAATGGAAATGGAGGGTAGATGCAAGCACTCAGTCGGCCCAGAGGGCATGAATGGCCAGATAAAGGTAGATAAAGTGATTAAAGTAGGAAAATTAGCGCTTTCCTGACTTGTTTTAAAATAGGAAAAAAGCACTTGTCCTGGACTAGTGCCTTGGAAAATTGTACTTGTCCGACTTCGAAAATGAATAGTCTGGGACATTGGATTATAGGATTTGATCAGCCTGCATTGGAATAAATTTCTACATAAAGCATCCTACTGACCCTGAGTCCTTGGCTACCTGCTCATGGACTTGGCTATTAGGCAGAAGTCAGTCAGGCGAGCAGTCTCAGGGCTAATTGGACCTCTAGTTTTAATCTGTTTTAATGAATGAATTTTGTCACTTCTTGGGAGATAATTTATAAATGGGTTTTATTTTATTCACTATATCGAAGTTTGAAAGGTGCTTGCTGTAGCATTTTTTTAAATTCAGGCGGATCACCTAAGAAGAGAAAATCAGCTTCCGATGGTGATGATGAAGCCCCTAAGAAGAAGAAAGGGAAGAAGTTCAACAAGAAGAAGATGACCGATTTCCTGATGTGAAATAGTTACATATTTGAGCATAAATTCTTCAGAGTACAAGGAATTGAGATGGAATTATTTTCAGGGTCTATTCTAGGACACACGATTGTATGATTGATGGTAATGTCTCGAAAAGTGCATCCAAACTTGAACCTAATGTGTAAAACAATCATGAATAATATTTGCCTGCCTTGCCTTTGTTTACTTCTTGAAATCTACTCTAGGTTTAGAAAATTCCTCACGTTTTTTCAAGTGGAAGAGGGAATTTCCCCCCTAAATTTTCACTTGTAGAATGTACACCCTGCATTTTATGAAAATTTGAATGGATTTGAAACTGCCAAGTTCAGACAAATTTCTTCCCAGGCATATTTATGACAGGATAGGGATATCCAACTTGAGTGGATGGATTTGATGGAAAACACAAGAGTAAAAATATTCAAGTCACATATATGACCAGACACTTGGATGGGAAACATATTTTCATGGTTGTACATACTGTAGTATCATTTATTTTCGTGGGTACTTAAATTTGTGGTTTTGCCTGTCAAAGTTTGCATATTTAAAGGTATTTTATTTCATCGATTAACCTCTTCAAAAACATAAAATAAAGAATACAAAAGAACAAAACTATGCCGACAACAAATGGCGGTTGCTTCAGTTGTTAAACCAATACTAATACCTGTATGAGCACAAATCAAATACCGGTCAAGATCAATCACTTTCACTCAACATCAAATGGAGCCGATGCAGCCAACAACACTTAGCTAATCAGTTATTAAAGTACATGTGTATGATCTCTTCCTTAAATCACTGTCCATAAAGTTGCACTATCAATTACTTTCTGACAACCCTGGCATTAACACTGGCTTAAGGGTGGTAAAATTCAACTTAGATCCCTGTCGGTTTGAATAATGTCATCATTCCAAATGTGAACTAAACTCGTGACCAGCTGCCCCTTGCTCAATGCAGTTGGCAAGTAGTGTCAACATTTGATGTATTCAGAGCCCATCAAAGTGCAAATATGCTAACTAAATTGAAAAACAATGGAATTACTCCTTTGTTTGAACCTGCCTAATGTACGAACCAACTTCAACAACTAGACTTTGCAATAGATAAAGACTACAAAGAAGAATTAAAATCACATTTTCACAACTGGTATATTAAAGAGGTCATGGACAGCATCAGGGAATAGGAAGACATGACTGGTGATGATCAGTGTACTGTATTAAAGGACTTTAAAACCTCATCATTCAAGTTGATTTATGATGACTGTATAACTATGGCTCACCCACACATGTGTGATAGATTGAACCTAATTATCCATGACTTTGAGAAAGCTGGACTTATTTAATTCAACAATTTCAGGACTATTCATCTGACAAACATTTGTGTGTACCAGCAGACTTGATTTACACGATGTTGATTCAGTGGTTTTGTCTGAAAATCAGTGAAGTGTGAGCTTCAATACTCTGAGATACTTAGTGTATATACATAGTGTTTTATTAGTAATTGTGCTTCAAGCAATAGTTCTAGTATTTTACAGTCATGTTGTTCATTTGAATTAGCATGCATAGATAAAATGAGACTTGCTTTCACAAGGATTTAAATTTTTCGACAACAGTTTTACTTAAATGAAGAATCAATTTGAATAAGTATTAAATCTAATTTTCATTTACTAGTATCATTTATTATTGTTTCGTTCATTTTCAGTAATACTAGTGTTTGAATACCTTATGCTTTTTCTTGTTTCTATCCTTCCTTATCTCAAAACATATTGATTTAAGGCATTGAGTGGAAATCACAGCTACCGTATAGATACGTGTGCATTGAAACAATGTAAAAAAAATTAATATTCTTTTTTTTTAAGGCTTAAAATATTTTTTAAAGCTTTTTTAAAAAACACATGTAAAAGCTAATATGTTATTACCAGATTACAGAAATGATTAGCTTTGTTATCTCTAGGAATGAAACACAGTAAGAAGATGGGGAGGGGGTGGGGCTTCATCATTGTTGGCTAATTTAATCGTTGGGTCCTTAAAATTTTGGTTTGGGGCAAGAACGAAATCAAAGGAAATTGGTACCCTATGAAAATTAGTGAAAACACAGTAGCATATCAGTAAAGTTCATATTTGAGATATAGCACTCTGTCGTTATAACATGCTAGTTGGGGTGCATAACTGCTGATCACTTTAGGTTCCTCTCTACAGTTATTAGGTAATTCTGAAAGAGAGACAGGTATAAGGTGAAGTTGTGTGCATTTGCAACAAGCACATTGAAGAGAATGTTGGCATACCTCTATCCTAATTTCGTGTACTGTGACTGAGATTTCTTTATATGTGGTATTAGGGAAACAACACACTGCCTAAAGCAGACAGCTGATCGAAATGGCTGCTCCAGTGTGCTCGAGAAATGAACATGAACGAGTCCAAAGTATGCTAACTTTAGCAGTTTATTAAAATAGGGAAAGTGAATTTTGCCCGAGTAGTGAATGCTAACTTCTGAAAGTGCAATAAATGAATTATAAAATAAATGTATGTAAAAAAAAAAGAAAAACAGTTATCAACAAGTGTTTTCCAATTGACCTTTAAAGTCCAGGAAGTGAAAATAACCAAGTAGTCTTTTGAGAGATGCACATCTTCAGTAAGGACATGCTGTATACTTCATAACCCATATTACACCCATCAATCATACACCAAAATAAAGGGAATTAAAAGTCATTTTATCAATACCAAAAATATACAAGGTCTTTCTTAAATAACCAGGATAACCAGTGAGGAAATCCTGGGAAATTGTTTTTATTTAAAAATCAAACACTCTGCAAACTACAGAACTGTACAGTGGAACCTTATATACTGAACTCCTGTATAATACAGAAGAAAGATTGTGGATCAATATTTGCATTTTTTTGTATGTGCAAGGGGGGTGGGGGGGGTAGAGTATAGGTACAGAAAACGGCAAGCCAAAGGAACATTTATATTATTTATGTACATAAAAATATATGTACTGTCATAGTACTGTATTTTCCAACCTATAAGTCGATGTAGAGTGCAAGTCGATGAGGAGTATAAGACAAGGCCAGATCAACATCTTGGCCTCATCTTTTTTGCTAGCAACTTCCAGTATCATGACTATAAATGGTATCACTGTATGCTATTCCAGATTAATTGGGAAATTACAGTCAACAACACTAACATGCTTTTTCCACAGTTCATTATGGAGAGAGAAAGAGAGTTTTCAGGGTGATTGTAATCTTTATTGTTCGGTTACCTGACGATTGTGATCTTCCTTATGTACGAGGGCACTACTGTATTCCATTATCAATTGACACCTCTGAATAAACAGTTCATTCTTGTTTTAATTATTATATCCATTGTCACAAGAACCACATAGCTATGCAGTGTTATTTACATGCTAATTAAAATACCTAGAGCTTTGGCCAGGTTATTCCAGCTGACACCTATTTGAAGGCAAGATTTGACAGAAGAGATCAAATTAGTGAGGCTACCAATACAGAAATGAGGCTACGCATAGGGAAATGAGAAATGTTCAGAAAATTAATGATAGAGACAGAAAAACAGAGAAAAGTTACATAAAAAGAATAAATAAAATACCTTTTTGTATAATTCTTTAATGTATCTGTGAAATACTACAACAAATTTACACAAATGAACAGTTTCATAATACATATTCTTTAACACGTTATCAATTATAATTGAAAGCACCTCATTGTTCTGATTTATTTTATTACTGTTGCATGCTTTAATCAATAAAAGAATGGGCATCATTTCTTGTAGTTCTCAATCCACTTAAGTTCATAAAACTGGTCAATTGATGTGGATTAATGATAGAGAACAAAGCGGGTACCAGCATTGCCTATTACCCAAAGTCAATATTGGTTGTTTAAACAGTTATCTGGTTTGGAGTGTTGTCAGAAACAAAAGACCAATCCATCAATTATAATCAGAGAGAGATGCTGAAACAACAGCTTGTTGAGAATGAATACTGGTATTGTGTTGACATTACATTTTGCTGAAATGCAAAACTAAAAATGGATCATTGATGATCTATAAGTAGTCCATCTCTATTCTATTATGGGCATTCTTTAGTGAATATATGACAGTATTGTGATTATATGATAATTATGTGCTTAATCTACTGTGTTTTATAAATAATCATCGAACATTCGAGTTGTTAATATGGATTACATCCCTTTGTAGGATGAACTATATCGATAAAAAAGATGTACCAGTAATCGCTTGGGTGTGTCAAATAAAATACTAGTAAATCAAATATCAAAGGACCTATGACAAAAATGTGATCAGGAAGAATGAGATATGGTAAAAAAAAAAAGATTAATAAATTAAAATACGTTCATTGTTTGTTTTTTTTTAGGAACAAACGATAAGCTTTGCATAAGTACAGTACACTATATAGTATAGACCATAAGTACTATGTGGCCAGTGAATTGTGAACTCTTTAATTGTTTTCTTTTATTTCATGTTGGAGAAATCAGAAAATACAATCACATACAAATGCATACAAAATAATGATAAAAATTATAATATAAAAGTAGTCATATTAGTTTATAACAATATATTGACATGGTAATTGAACAAGAATTGGTACAGCTATGTGACCTGTTTTCAATTTTGCCAATTAAATCTCAAAATCACAGTATTACCAGTACTTAAAGCAATTTCAATGCCATAATCCATATATAAGTCGATTCTGAATACAAGATAAAGCCCAGACTTCCAGGTAAAAAAGTATCAACTTATAGGCCATAAAATACAGTATTTGAGTTTTCAGGTTTATCAAACATCATTATTGAAGAAAACTATCCTTCAGAAAATTGTCTTCAGTGGCACACAGATTGTTACTATTAATAGTGTACAGGTAGAAGCAAAGACTCGGCTGAATATCGCTTGTGAACGTTACTTACTGGCAATGCACATGTTGGCTTTAATAATATGTGGGCTTCACATGCACTGGCAAGCTGTATTTGATGCATTACATTTACTTGTCTTAATAGCCAAAGAAAAATTGCAATCGTTTACTTAAGCGCTGTATATACACAAAACTACATAGGTGTTTTGTTCCGAGTCCGCGGAAAGAATGAGTTTGATGTGGTGTAAGGTTACATCAGGGCCGTTAGGCTGAAACATATTCATTAGACGTATAAGATGAGTTCTTTCCCCCCAAAAAAGGCAGAGAACAACTTGTTTACTGTTTTGCAGCAGAATTCTTATAGAGTTGTCATCCCTGTTTGACTTAGAACTTTGCCCTTCTATTTTGTTTCCACTCAGTAACTTTTGAAAGATTTGAAGGATTAGAATAATCAGATTTAGTCTAATGGCTTTACATTAAAAAGACAATTTTCTATAAAAATTTTTTGCCTCACCTGGCTGTAAGGCTAAGTGAGCTTATGGTATGGCATACAGCTTCAAGATGTGTTGTCCATCCAGATTGCTGTTTTCAACTTCTGATCGAAAACCACTGAGTCAGTTTCAGTAAAACTTGGTGAGAATATTCCTCAGGATATGCTCTACCAAAATCATGTTTGTGATGGCAGCCCTAGCAACAATGTAGCTTCCAATGCAACAAAAATTGAAAAACTATTTGACTTCTTTCCAGAACAGCTGAGCCAATTTTGATCAAATTTTGTAAGAATGTTTCTTAGGACATGCTCTATCAAAACTCTGTTCAGACTGTTCCCACTAGCAACACTTTGGCTTTCTTAGCAACCATATGGAAAACCTAGTTTTTTACCACTTCTTTAGAATGGCTGCACCAATTTTAATCAAACTTGGTAGTAATGTTTGTTAGGACATGCTCCATCAAAACTATATCTTGGTTGGCTCCACTAGCAATCATTTGGCTTCCATAGCAACCAGACCTATTTTAAACTTCTTCAGAAATTTTAGACAGTTTCAAGGAAACTTCATAGGAATGTTTTTTTAGGATATGCTCTGTCAAAATTGTGTCCAAGGTGTCTCCCTTAGAAAAGTTGTGGCTTCCATGGTAATAATTTGGAAAACCTTTTTTCAACTTGTTCTCCAGAAAGGCTGAGCTATTTTTCACCACACCTGGCAGGAATATTTCTTAGGACATGCTCTGTCAAAAGTTTGTTTGTGGTAGCAACCAGGTGCAAAATCTGTTTTTGAAATTCTTCTCTAGCACTGCTGAGCAATACATATCCAAGAAGGGTGAATCTCTTTTTACACACACACACACCTTAATATTTTAAGAGTCTTAAAGACAATGTTTTTTTTAAGGTTATATGCATATTAAAAATGCTTGTTTTTTGACACAATAAATGTAAGGACTTGTAAATATATATTTCTTCCTAAATTATTATTCAAGTTATTTCCCTTTTCATAACAAGAATTTTCTTCACAAAGTTATTTCATTTACTACGACAGACATGCAGTACAACTTTGTTAGCAAAATCTCAACAGAGGCTTGTTGATGAACAATATGCAGAAAATAAAATTATCTGTACTACCATATACACTTGTGTATAATCCAGGTCCAAATGCAAACAACATATATTGCTTGTTCTACTTTGATAGTCCTTACAAACTGCATAAACCCAGATCTGCTGGTGCATTATGCAATGGCAGATCTGGTTTTATGCAATTTGCAGTTGGTATAGGTTTATACGCGAGTATAGACAGTGCTTTTGCATGCATACTCTGAAACATTAATATGTAGATAACACTAAAACTGAGGTAATCTAACCTTTTGTTTTTAAGTGTTTCTAATATGGCAGTGTTTAACTTCAATACAATATTATAATTGAAACTTAATTTACTAATTAATTTAACAAATTTACTAAGTAGTTGATGTTAGAACTCAGAAGTACCTATTCCCAGAATAGGCTAGTTTGGGTTCCCTTCTAATCAATTGGCAAGACTCTTTAATCTAATTGCCCAACAGACCCTAACCAAAGCTACTTGGCAAGACACTTTGAAGTGGGGTTAGCCAACAATCCAGAAAGGTTGTTGTACATCACTGATGCTCACCAATCATTCATTTAGTTCAAAAAAAAAAAGAAAACACACACACATGCATATTGCATGTGGAAGAGCAGTGTCATATAACATCGTGGTCCCCAAATCCAGCCATTTATAAAGAATTTTATCGTTCCTGTACAACGTTTCATCAAGTAGGCAGCTATGCTGTGATGGCAGGCGCAAGTACCCAAACCTGGCACACCATCTATATTTCAATTATATGGGTGCGGGGTGGGGGTAAATTGTTAGATTATTTGCTATATAGATTCTAATATGCCTTTTCATGAAAATTTATAAATATTTGTTAAATAAGGAAAATTGTTCAATATATTATCATCTGCATCTACATCCTACTGGCAAAGTCAACAACAGCAGAAATTATTAAATAATGAAGCAATTTGGAAAATCAAAACAAACAAGCTTTTAAAGTAATATCTGCTTTTTAAAAAAAATTATTTTAGACTTCAATATCTGTTACAAATCAACAATAATGGCTAAATAGCCAGATATGCATTTTTTAGGTGACAAATACACCTTTTCTGATAGTATAGGGGGCATCTGCAGGTACCACAGTTTTGTATTTTGGGTGCAATGTGAAGAAACCATGGATACATTATATTATCAACTCCAGGTCAGTAAAAAAGCAGATGCCTATTGTCATTTTTTTCACTTTAATTATCAACTGCAAGTGATTCATCGCTCTACAGAACATTCATAAATAGATATAGGCCTTTTAATTGCTGCACCAAATGCAAACTGGCTTGTTTAAAGTAGACCTGTCACTTGGGGGTCATGAAGTTTTATGCCTTTTTGCAAGATTGTCCAGCACATATGTGCAGCATTACTACCATTATGGCCAATACTTTATTTTTTATTTTAAAAAATCATTAAAAATGGCTCATGTGGCCAGTACGCCAGAGCAGCTTTATCACAGAAAATGATGGTACTAAAAATAGAAAAGGAATTTGACCAACTTTGACAGAAATCATCCTGGCATTGAGGTCTTTCAATATTGGACAAATGGTGCTGAAGTGCTATACTGATCAATAACATTGGAATAAATTTCTTCAGAAAGCATCATTATTCCTACTAACCCAGATTTCTTTGCCAACTTCTCTTGCAGTTGGCTATTATGCAGATGTCAGCGAGGTGAGAGAACTCATGCTCACTTGTGCCTCTTGTTTAATTTTAGCTCACATGGCCCAAGGCTGCTCTCAATAATTCATTGGAGGGTTTGAAGGTGATACAACTTTTATTAGTGTTCATCTTTGTACTCTGCAGAGATTGGATGATAACCTACTGGTGTTTATGCTTCCCCAGAGGTATTGTTGAATTTTTCTGAGCAATGAAAATGATCTTTCTACATCTGTATTTTTGTGAGGAAGTGTCAAACATGCTATGGCCACATAGTTGTCATATCAGATGTTGGCATTCATGATGGTAGATGCTCTATTTCAAGATTGCAGCATTGTCCCTTCAAAACAGAATCTCACTTTTGTATTTTTCTAACTTTACCATTCCAATCACCAAAATAATCACACTTTGCTTTTTCATGATTACATGCCTTGAGTAAAATCCGACTTTAAGAACCTTTGCTGCTGATCACGAACTAGCCAATACATTTTAACACAGATAGCTTCAACTGTCTCTCATGGCAACAAAGTGTCATAGTTATTGTTTCTTCAACACGCATCTCTGATTTACATAACTTCCAGCGAATTGTGTTCTTTCACATCATGTACTTTACCTATGCAAATTAGCCTAATGGGCTCTCTAACAGCATGACTGGCAACACAAATCACCTTGCTGTAGTCAAATCAATAAGTAATCCATGAAATGGTGATTATCTCCTACTTCCTTTTCCTTTTAATTACCTGTATGACAAATAACTGTATAAATTGTCCAGATGTGATAGTATTCAATTAGCATTAAGTGTAAAACTCTGCGAATCATTACTTTTTATAAAGGCTACACCTTATGGGCATATATTGTAGTGTCAAAAAAAGGTCTCTCTCTCTCATAAGATTAATTGGAAATTACATTTTTATAAACAAGATTGTGTCAGGTGGTTTGGGAATCAAAAATCATGTTTTCTTGTGACATGGTGAGTATGCATATGCAGTATCCTTGTTATTATTTTCCCCTGCTTTTTCAAAGAAAAAGGATACAGAATCGGCGCTTCCATCTGGATGTCATTTTGTCACATTTTGTCTTCTGCCCTATACCTTTAAATTGCTATGAGATTAAGGGATGAAACTTTGTATATATATACATCATCACTAAGAGGTGTTTTGCATACCACATTGGGGGTTCTATCTTCAGAGTCAAGATCATGGCTCAGTATTGTATGTGTTCCATCACACTTTCTTTTCCACTCTCCATGTAACTTTAGAGCTGTCTGAGATTAAGTGATGCAGCTTGGTATACATATAAGTAAAACATTAAGGGTGTTGTCTTCAAAGTTAATATCAATGTCTTGTTATGTTGAATTTCTCTATTACTCTTTCCTTTCCACTACAATTTTAGTGCCATTTGAGATTAAGGGATGAAACTTGGTATAACTATATATCATCACTGAAAGGTGTGTCGTTTACTACAATGGGGGGTTGCCCTATCTTCAAGGTCAAGGTCAATAGTTTAGCTTTCAGTCGCATTTACCCTTCTGCTTTACAACTTCACAGCTGTTTAAGGTAAATGGCTGACGGTTGGTATACATCTATATTGTGACTAGAAGATGTGTTGCATTGCACATTTGAGATCTTATCTTCAATGTCAAGGTCACAGCTCAACATTTTAAGGTTTTTTTTCACTCTACTGGGATAGCCTGTTGTCCATTGTCCATCCGTCCATTACCTCAAGTTTGTTATCACTACTACTCCTAAACTACTTGGAAGATTGGAATGAAGCTTTATATTCAAATTCATCCCATGCTATAGTTGGTCCTAAATAAAAATGGTGCTGCTCAGACATCCAATATGGCCACTAAAGTGTCCATCATGAAAATCTTGTTATCGCTACTCATCCTGAATGGATGGTCACATATCAACATGGTGTTGCCACTAAAACACTTCTTATGATGTCTAGTTGGTCCTAAATGCAAATGGTGCTGATCTGATGTCCAATATGGCCACCACAGCAGACATCTTGAAAATCTTATTATCGCTACTCCTCCTGAACAGAAAGTCATATTGACATGGAGTTTTGACCAGAAGACTTTTTACGATGTCTAGTTGGGCCTAAATGAAAATGGTGTCACCCAGACATCCAGTATGGCCGACATAGTGGCCATCTTGAAAATCTTATAGCTACTTCTACTGAATGGATAGTCATACTGACATGGTGTTTTCGATACTCCTCCTGGGACGGAGAGTCATATTGACATGGAGTTTTGACTAGAAGACTTTTTATGATATCTAGATTGCCCTCAATGAAAATGGTGCCACTCGGACATCCAATATGGCCAACACAGTGGCCATCTTAAAAATCTTGTTATCAATACTTCTGCTGAATGGTTAGTCATATCGGCATGGTGTTTCCATTAACTCATTAACCCCTAACGCCACGTTTACGCATCATGAGGATGTACCCTACTTCCGAGCTCTGTAACATCAACATCAACATTTAAGATACACTAAAGTGGATGGTATTGCAGAAAAGTAGACAGATGTAGCTCTACAATGATACCAAATAATGTTTGACTTTCTACTCGCATTAAAAAATACAGCGAAAAAAATGCATTTTTTAGACCTGATTTTTTTTAGGTCAAAAATTGCCAGTTTTGAAACCGGAGTTTGCGTCCTGATTTTAGACTTTTTTGCCTTAGATCTAAAGCAGACCGGTCTGAACTGTGCACAGACAGATGAACCTTTGCAAAAAGTAGGATAAGTTTGAGATTTGGAGTAAAAAGGGGCCAGGACACAAAATTGGGGGTCCAATATGAAGAAAAAAAAAAGTCCAACTTTCACCCTTCTGCACATGTGCAAGCGTAATAGCCAATCAGAAACAATGTTTCTGATACACCTAAGCATCCGGTTAAACGAAAAACTTTCTTAAGCAGAAGTGTTTTGCTGCATTCAGAAGTAACCCCCAAAATGCATTTCCTACCACCATTTCAGGCGAACATTTAAAAAATCTTTCGGGGTTAATGAGTTAAAAGACTTCTTATGATGTCTAGTCAGTCCTAAATAAAAATGGTGCCAATCTGACATCCAATATGGCCACCTCAGCCACCATTTTTTAAAATCTTGTTATCGCTACTCCTCCTGAACAGAAAGTCATATCAGCATGGGGTTTTCACCAGAAGACTTCTTATGATGTCTGGTTGGTCCTAAATGAAAATGGTGCCGAACTGACCTCCAATATGGGAACCATAATGGCCATTTTGAAAATCTTGCTATCACTACTCCTCCTAGATGGATGGTCATATTAACATGGGATTTTCACCAAAAGTCTTCTTATGGTGTCTAGTTGGTCCTAAATGAAAACAGTTCTGATCTGACATCCAATATGGAGCCATGTCAGTCATCTTGAAAAGTTTGTTATCTCTAGTCCTCCTAATTGGAAAGTCATATCAACATGGGGTTTTCTATGGAAGACTTCTTATGGTGTCTCAAATGAAAATTATGCCGAGCTGACATCCAATACAGCCACCATGGTGGCTAATTTTAAAATCTTGTTATAGTTCAATAATATTAGAGATGGTTTCAACACTGAGTAGTTTCAAAGAAGAAATGGTCTTCTCTTGAATTCCGGTAAATTCTTTTTGGCCAGTAGAGTGTCAGACCCATCGAGGGACTCTTGTTTGTTTCTGCTTTATATCATAAAAGCTGGATGAACCATTGTACAGTTATGCTTCTCACTTTGATGGCATCTCAGCTATGATAGTCAAGGTTTTATCTACATGATCAAGGTCACTGATCAATTTTTTTTTACCCCTTTTCTGCACTTATCCACTAATACTCTTTAAGATAGGGCAATGAAATTTTTTTACTTTTGATGTCTGTCCAGTAACTTTACAGCACTGTCTTAAAGGTCATAGAGTTCATGATTGTGAACTTTATGACCTCACCTTGGTAGGCAGATGACAAAACTTCACTGAATTTGCTTGTTGTCATTGTTTGTATTTCCAAACTACAAGGGGTATCTTCAGTAGCCATTATACTTGTACATGGAAACCTGTATGCTTGGGAAAGCTACAGGATAGGGCAAATATTGAGGCATCATCACCTGAAGTACTACCCTACATTGATTCTTCCCTAGGTCTTCACTGGTTCTTCCACCTCCAGATATACTGGCTGCCATGTATAGCCTATCATGTGCTGAAATACAGCATTAAACCCCACAAAACCAAACCATACATTTCTTAACATACACAGACATACACACATTTTCTGGCATTATTCAACAAATTTAATGTCTTAAACTGCTAAAAGAAATACTGGTATTTTTTTGGCACCTATCGAAGCAAGTCATCCAACATGTGATAAACATATTGATTCACCTTGAAAAGGTGACCTCCTAAGATGATTGGCCTATTTTTTTAGAGGGTGGGGCTTATAACAGAAGGACCACTTTATGAACAGCTACAAAATGACATTCAAAAGCTGACTTGATATCAGATCCGTAATATTTGAAATTAAACTTTTTTTTAAAAATTGTATTGACATAAAGATGGATGACACATGCATACAGTAACATTGGAACAGTATCCTCATGTCAATAAAACAACAAAAATGTAGGTAGTTCTAGACAGTTATATTGTGTCACAGCAAGACAACAAAAATGTAGGCAGTTCTAGACATATTGTGTCACAGCAAGACAACAAAAATGTAGGCAGTTCTAGACAGTTATATTGTGTCACAGCAAGACAACAAAAATGTAGGTAGTTCTAGACAGTTATACTGTGTCACAGCAAGACAACAAAAATGTAGGCAGTTCTAGACAGTTATATAGTGTCACAGCAAGACAACAAAAATGTAGGTAGTTCTAGACATTGTGTCACAGCAAGACAACAAAAATGTAGGCAGTTCTAGACAGTTATATAGTGTCGCAGCAAGACAACAAAATGTAGGTAGTTCTAGACAGTTATACTGTGTCACAGCAAGACAAAAAAAATGTAGGCAGTTCTAGACAGTTATATTGTGTCACAGCAAGACAACAAAAATGTCGGTAGTTCTAGACAGTTATACTGTGTCACAGCAAGACAACAAAAATGTAGGCAGTTCTAGACAGTTATATTGTGTCACAGCAAGAAAACAAAAATGTAGGCAGTTCTAGACAGTTATATTGTGTCACAGCAAGATAACAAAAAGAAGCTAAGAAAAGAAGAGTAGAAAAAAAATTAAAGGAAATATTGTTTATATATATTTTTGCAAGAAAACATACTATTATATATGAAAAATATTAACATTTCTACAATACAAATACCAGAGCATGCATATAGGCACACTCATTCACAAAAATCACCACTAAAGTATAAGATATTTTCTTTTCCCATGTTGATACCGGTGATATTTCATACTGTGGTACAATAAATGTAATATTTTAATGAGTGGCAAAACCATGAGTTAAAATGTCATTTTTTGTACCACAAATTGAAATATATGCAGTATTTATGCAGGAAAAGGAAATTTTCCTTTAATTATATACCAGACTTGAATCAAAACTTTGAAGATTCAATTCACTCTTTAGCTCACCACCCCACTTTATGTAAGTTGACCTCAATTTCAGTCACATTTATATGCTGATCATAAATATCACTGATGTGGGAGAACAGTAGGTTTGGGATATATGTTGAAATAAATTAAATTTTACCTTATCTGACTGCAACAGCATGTCCAGCTGAGTGATGCAGCATACCAGATTATTCATTTGGACCACACTGGCTATTTCTAGGAGACAAAACTATGCTGTAATTTACAGAATAATCTTATATTTTGTTTGCCAGAAATTTCGAAAAAGAAATTGCAATCTATTTGGACCACCTCCACTATTTCTACAAATGCTTTGACTGAAAGATTGACTGAGAAGTTGCAAATGAAAAATAGTTTGATGCATTCCCAACTTTCGGTTAGGCCTTGTTTCATAAATAGCTGAGGTGGTCTGAATGGCAGCTATCTGCATACATTCAAGGTGTGATCCATAAGATTGACCTTGAAATTGCCAATGCAGTTTTTTTACATTGTTGTCAAGATTGTTAAAGAGACATAACTTTGTAAAGAATCCAATAGTGGCAAGTCATGATATCTTCAGCAAAAAATAATTTCCTTGCCTGAAAGGTAATGCAGTTTCTCAAGCTCACAAAATGCTCATTTTTCTAGCAGCAAGTATAACTTGGATATAAGGATATATTTTTCACATTGAAAAATATATCCTTATAATATGAAAATATTTATTTCACCAATAATTTCCTTTATTTCACACTTGGGTATGTAAGATATATATATATATATATATATATATATATATATATATATATAATTTTAAATATATGACAAATAATAACCTTTGCAATACACTGGATTTTTGCAGATACATGCTGTGATGAGCAATTTTATAAGCTATTCAGACAATAACAGTCCTGGTGCTAAACGTTTTTCAAAGTTCTTCAGTTCAAATTTGTAAACTATGGCAAAGTTTGCAACAAGGGGAGTGTGGAAAAGCATTGGCTCCAGCAAGGTCCAAAATCCATCATAGTATACATTTCTTTAATAACAAGAACTCTGTCAATACCAAATTCTTTAATAACAAGAACTCTATCAATACCAAATTTAAAAAGGGCAAGAACTCTATCAATTCCAAATTCTTTAATAACAAGAACTCTATCAATACCAAATTTAAAAGGGCAAGAACTCTATCAATACGAAATTTAAAAAGGGCAAGAACTCTATCAATACCAAATTTAAAAAGGGCAAGATGACTAAGCATTGTAGTGTACTGACCTAGGGATCCATTTTAGTCAGCACCTTGGCTTATGGAGCAAGAATGTGTAAAATAAAATGTTGACACTCTAATTTTGCTCCAGTAGATAAGACTGAAAATTCCAGCTTAAAATTCTAGTATAAGGAGTGGAGAAAACTAAGTCATATATTGATTCAAAGTTGTAGAAAATTCAAGTTTCAATTAGTGGTCCAACTGTTGGCTTTATATGTCAATGGGTATTAAAGCTATGCCAATTTCCAGCCACTCCACAGCAGCTTTTATTTGCAAGATTCAAACAAGGATGATATAGAAAATTTCCTTACATTGTCCAGAATATAATCTTAACTGGGGTTGCACTGAGTTTGTTGTATTAGGTGTAAAGTTTTCAACTAAAAATTACAACTCTTAATTATTCATCTAAAATTCAGGAAATTAAGAACCTGCTAATTCAGTGGACCATATGGTTTTTAACTTAATCATCATTTATTGCCATTACCAAATCTAGCTATGCAGGTTCTCATTGAACAAAATTACACATGTAAACTCATTAAAATTTTGTATGGCATGGGTCAAAGTACATAATCAAGAGAAATATACTTCTGAAGGATTATCATAATGGGGGATTAAATATGATTACATGTACCAATAATATATTTAATTTGTGAATATTTTGCAACTAGCATGGCTTAGAAGAATTTGGTCAGATGAGTTTAAATGTAAAAGTTTGTTACAATTTTCAGTACCAAATGCTGATAATTTCTTTTTATTTGGAATAGATTTTCTCAACTTGATAAAAAAAAGGATCTCAGTCCTTTATTGGATAGAGGTTTCTGAAGCATTTTTCAAATCACCAGATAATTAAAAATGTCACAGATAAACATATTTTAGAAACAAATACAATTTAATCCTATATTACAGTAGATAGAGAAGTGTATATTACAAAACATGGTGTCTGAAAGGCATTAGATTTGTGAATGATTTTGTTAATGAGGATGGTATCTGGATAGGTTTTGATAGTTTAAAAAATAGATTTTCTATTAATATTTATTTCATAGATTTGCAAAACAACCTTGCAGTTATTAAGTTAACGGTATACAAAAATAAATTCAGTATCAGTTATGACTGATTTACTACAATCAATTATAAAAATTGTTGTGTATACTGTTATAAAGAAAGTAAGAAAGGATGTAGATGTATATATGAAAATTTGATTGGAAACCACGAAATACCAACTTCTTGTAGGAAATGGAAATTTTAGTTCTCTGATTTAGACGATGAAGACTGGCAGCAATCTTTCTTTCTATTATATAAAACAACAAAATGTCCAAATGTCAGATGGTTCCAATTAAAAATAAATAGAATTTTGGATAAAAATGTATTTTTAAAAAGAATTAGAATTTATTTCAAATGAGCTCTGTTCTTTTAGTATGTTACATGCAGAGACAATTACCAGAACTTTGTTCTTTATGGCAAATTGGGAGCATGTAAAAATTTTGTCCAAATTATAAGGGTGCCTATAAAATAGGACAGGATAGTTGTACATACTTTTTATACGCATGCCATTAGCTGGTTTCATATCAAAAAGTCCTGTGCCATGTCTCTACATCTGTATGGCCCATAGATTTATTTCCTATTTCATTTCTTCATAATGACTAGAGTTCTCCACCATCTGCCATTACCAAACTTTGCAAGTAGCTTGCATTTAAAGCAAGAAAGAAACCTATCGATTTCAGGCTTGAAAGGTCAACAACCAAGGTCACATGGTATGATAAAGGATTTGTATTCTTCCAAACTTTGTAAAAAGCTTGCATTTGAGATAAGAAAGACACCTATTAATTTTAGGGTCAAAAGTCTTGGTCACAGTGACTGAGAAGAAAAATTATCTATGCACAATAGATAGTTCTTATCAAGTTCTTATCACATTAGAGTTCTTATCATTTTTACCAAATTTGTGTGGATAGTCTGCATTTGAAACAGGGAAGACACCCATTCATTTTGGGTTCAAAACATCGAAGATCAAAGTCACATTGACTGAAAGAAGGAAACTTATTTCCATAAAACTACCTAAGTTCTGTACCACTTGTATCGCATTCTCCCTATTTATTCCTATGCAAGATAAAAAAATCCCCCATTTTTTAAAAATTGTCCATAATTTCTATATTTGACATTTTCTTTTTAGCTATGCCAGTTTTACATTCACTTCTCTGTAACCTGACAAATTTTAAATATTGAGAAATCAGTCAAATATAATTTGCATAATACAATGTATATTTTGTCCTTGTATGTAATAAATGGAAGCATGGTGGAGAAATACAGGTGAGGAGTCTGTCAATCTTATGTTGATTCTGTGGTGTGTTTTTCTTTTTCACTTTGGAAAAATAATAAATTTGAATCCATAATTATCCTATATTTATGAAGAAGTCCTTTAAATATCCTTTATTTCAAGTAAGAAATTCCTATTCTTTTGTACATTGTTTGCACTAGAAGTGAGTATGATCCATGCCCTAGCCTTGACTAAACTTTCTGGATGGCTTGCATTTGAGACAAGTTACAAGGGAAGAGGGATGCAAAATAAGTCCTGTGCCACAAACCATGACCAAACTTTGTGGAGGGCTTGGATTCGAGACAAGAAAAGGTACCTATTAATTTTGGGGTTGGTAGGACAAAGGTCAAGATCAACAAGACTGAGAAAAAATTGTTTCTGCAAAACAACTTTACATGGCAGGTGTATAATGTACTGCTTATGCAGTGGCAGTGCAAGGGTTCAAGGTGCCTGGGGGCAATGTTCTTTAGCACACCCTACTTTGCCACCGAAAAGTTATTATGTCAGTTACCAACCTCCCCCCTCCCCCACTCGTAAATATAAGTTTTGTGAAGAATTGCCTCCGCTACACTAAGATGAGGTGAAATACTATGAAAATTTCAGCAACAAAAAAAATTCCCTGGCAACTGGGGGCAATTGCCACCCCACCTCCACCCCCCTCCCCACATGCTGCTACTGTACTTATGATACGGTTGTCCAGGGGTGGAGTGACATTCTTATATGCTAAATCTAAAAAGCCCTTCTTTAGGAAAAAAAAAAAATCTAACATGTCAGTATGTGTATTTATGGACCTTTTTCCAGCATGTAAATCAATGCTTTTGCCTTTATTCTATTCTATGAATCTGCATGTGAGTTTTAAAATTTGTTTTCTTTTATATATGTTAATGTACCATAATATATTATAGAATAAATGATCAGATAATAGAGTAAATCAATAATTATATTTTTTAAAATATTCAATCATGTTTTCATGGTTAAAGGTTCAAGGCTGCTATGTAAAATATTGTTTGCGCGTTGAATCAATAAATGTGTTTAAAAAATTATGAACTTTTGAAAAGTATATGAGAAGAAAAATTATCGCTGCGAGCAGGGTTCGAACCTGCGCGGGCAATGCCCATTGGATTTCAAGTCCAACGCCTTAACCACTCGGCCATCACAGCTTGCTTAAAATCATTGGTCCAAATAAGCGTCATATCCGTTAAAATAAATTCTGTGTGTTGTCATGGATTTTGTTGACTGTTGTAATGTCTTGTTAGAATCTTACCAAATAATATTTAATCGATATCGACATTACTACTAAATTTGTTTTCAAAGGTTATTCCAATTACAGCGATCAACATTTAGAACCAATTTTAATTTTAACACTCTGAAACAAGAGGAATATGTTTTTGTAACAAATCATGTTTACTGTGAAATGAGACCGAATCCTTCAATATTTTTTGTGCATTTATACTTTTTCTGGTGTAACTGAATAAACATCCCAATAAGTGCAATCCCGGGACATCTCGTGTCTTTTCTACAAATCATTGGCGGAAACATTCGGACCACATCGGCTATTTCTGCGAGACAAAAATATGCCTCGGATGAATGTCGACGCAGTAATTTACAGTCATACATTTTGTTAGCCAAAAATTTCTCCCCGCAAAAAAATAAGGGACATGCTCCAAACGAAACTTAAATATATTCGGACCAACTCGTTTATTTCTATGATTTACTGTAGGATTGCAAACTTCACAAGTTTCTGTCTTTTTAAAAAGCGCATTACTTAGGGGCGATGGTGGAGAGTGTGTAGGATTGATCAAGAAGCTTGGAATAACAAAATAGTTTGATGCACTCTAAACTTCCATGTCTCGTAAATAGCCGAGGTGGTTCGATTTGCAGATTGACGTCAGTCGGAACACCATCGGCCTACCCGTCAAATCGAAAAAGATCTGACGGAAATAGCCGAGACAAGTTCCATCGATATTGGCACAAATCCTAGGTATGATCCGTACTGTTAAATCTCAAGCTGCGAGTGTGGCGGAAAGGCCCGAATAAGTTTTGATTAATTCAGGGAGTATTTTAATACACCAAATAACTTCTTACCGAATTGCAAAGATATGTAACTTTTGTACAAGATAAACACAAAATCCTGCAGAATATTTAAAGACATCATTATTACACGGATCACCCTAACCGCCTCGTCTTTCATCACTATGCAATGGATAGTCAAACTAGACCGGGGGGGGGGGGGGGGGGGGGGGGGGGGGGGGGGGGGGGGGGAGTGACAAAAACGATAAATTGGAGCGCCAGACGATTCTGTAAATGGTGATTACGGTAAATTATATTAATACAAAAAGCAAAGTATGCCAGTTCACACCCTTAATGTAAAGAAAATTCAAATATAGATCAGTCAAGAAGAGTGTTGTAAGAACAATTTACTATGTAGAAACCTTGCGACTTTTTGGCGTCATGTACATGATGCACATACATCTATAACAAGCTGTTAAAGATGTCCCTGAATTATATAAATACTTTCTCGTGAGATGAGATGATTCAGTACATCCTAGTGTATACCCTATTAGAGTCGAGTAACTTGAGGGTAATTCAAAATGGTCATTATTTACACCCAAGGTTTTTCTGGTATGAGATGGAAACGGTCGTTTTGATTATGGATGAGATCTATGCACTTGATGTTAACAAACCGCCTTAGTTTTTGCCGTTTTATCTCAAAACTGATCAATGGTCTTTGCAGCTACAAAATATACGGTCTGGGCATGTCGAAACTAACATTTTAGTCTCGTTCAACAAGACTCCCGCGAGGCCCCCAATCAGAACATCTTCGGCTTGTCATTCGGACCCCACCCCCCACCCCTGGATATTTCTGCGAGACAAAAATATGCCTCGGATGTATGTAATTTACAGAGAATTCATACATTTTGTTCGACAGAAATTTCTTTTGCAAAAAAAGAAACCGCAATTTAATTGTACCACCTCGTTTATTTCTACGGTTGGATTGACCGTAGGATTGACCGAGAAGTTGCGAATGAAAAAAATACTTTAATGCATTCTCAACTTCTCGATCAATCTTTGTGTCGTAAATAACCGAGCTGGTTCGAACGGCAGTTAATGGCAGGTATCGACATACATCCGAGATATCATCCGTATGATTGACCTCGATGTTGCTAATGCTCAGATGTAATTCGCCGCCATTGAGAACTATATTCGGAACTACTTTTGTTTACATGGCATAAGATGGCGGCGGAAGGAGAGAAAGTCACAATCGGAACATCATTGCCCTTTTCTGTCGCAAAATATGAGGTGCACTCCGCCAGAGTTGAATCACTAAACTCATCAAATGTAGGTGCATTTCTACAACTACATCCGAGGTTATTTCTCGACTCAACGGAAATGGCCCAATTATATTCCGATCGGCGCCTCGCATCTCATACTCTTTCAGAATATATCGCCGCCACACATCTGTTTTGATCTCTAGGTCATCTAAACGTTAGTCCATCGTCCCCGCGCATTAGTACACGTGCACATTGACTGGATCCTATTTCCAATCACAAATTTAAATTAAATCAAAACGAGGGGTAAAAGAACATAGACTATGTATGGTGGCTGAAATGCGCTCTGTTGTGACGTTATTGGTATCGTGTGACGTCTACCGGGTGCTATCTTGTGAAGTGGTCAGCCCTGTGCCCCATCTCTGCAAGTAAAGAATTCCTGATTCTTTCCTACTACGCATTAGGTAACATTTTTAGCATTCTGCAATACAGCCATCGTAGAGAAAAGATCGCAGGAAATGCAATATCTATTTAGTGCGATGCGGTTATCAAAGAGTACGGTTTTCACCAGGTTGCATGTTACCACCCAGTTACAGCGTCGTGGCAGTGATAATTATCCATCCAAAGGGAGGTAACACACTGTGAGGATTCTGACTATTGCCACACAGCTGAGAACACTTCTCACAGTGGATCACCTCCCATCGGATTAATAACGCACTGCCGTAACGCATTCGCAAATTCGAGATCAATCCTACAGATCATACCTCGAAGGTATGCCAATTGTTGCCATTCAGATTACCTCGGCTATTTACGAAACAAGTATTGACCGAGAAGATACGAATGCATCGAACTATTTTGTCATTCGTAACTTTTCGGTAAATTCTACGGAAAATCTAATAGTAAATATAGCCGATTTGGTCCGAATATATTGCGGTTTCTTTTTTGCAAAGAAATTGCAGGCAAATAAAATGTATTATTTTTCTTTAACTTACTGCGTCCATATATATCCGAGGCATATTTTTGTCTCGCAGAAATAGCATAGGTGGTTCTAATGTGCCGCAGCGATGTAAATTTGGTGGGAAAATACTATTTTGTTCAGTAATTAAAGATATCCATGTACTTGTGAATTAGGTGTTTCGGGCTTGTGTTGTTCTTGAAACTGATGTGAGGCATGTACACCTGACATAGTTACTACACAGTATCTAGACAGTAAAATACCAATAGTCGGCTAGGAAGCAGAGCTAGCCACCTATAGCAGTAGACCTGTGGGTTCAAGGTATGTAGAATATCTCTATTTCGAATTGCATCAAGCTGTTTAGTACATAATGTTTTTCAAGATTATCACATAGGGAAAGGGCTTGCATTTGCACTCTAAGCATCATTTTGTGTCAAACATGACCTTCGGACATGAAAAATGCATGTATGAATTTGGGGCTGGGGTACATAAACTTCTTTTGCTACGAGCTTCCATTGCCTTGTCACATTAAGTGAATGATATTCTTATTTTTTGCTTTATTTTAGCTATCCAAAAATATGGAACTTTTTTACCTTACTGGTGTGTTTTGTTTTGTATAAATTTTTATATTAGGCAGGTTGATGCAGCATCATAAATTTCTGCATACAAACTGTCCCTTGCGGCCTAAACACAAATAGTTGGCTAGGAAGTAGTGTTAGCCACCAGTAGGAGTTAGGAAAAACTGTTAGCCACTGGTAGTAGTAAACACGTTGAATTCAAGGCAAGCAGAATATCTCAAAAATGGCCTGATGGCAACTATTTTGAATGGCAGCAAGCTGTTTAGGCCTAGTACACAATATTTATCAAAATTATCACGTGAAAGGAAGAGCATTTATTTGGACGGTGAGCGTCACTTTGCTTCACATAGGACCTTCGGACATGGCAAAACGCTTTTTTTTTAAATTTCGGACTGGGTTGCATAAACTTTTTTTGCTATGAGCTTGTATAGACCTGTCACGTCAAATCAATCCTATTTTTGTTTTTATTTATTATACCCATCCAAAAAATACGGAACTTTTTGTGCAACTAAAGTACTCTATTTTTTTTTTAAATTATTGTTATTTTTGTATTATGCAGGTTGATGTGGCATCAAGTTTATGCATTTTAAAAAAAATGTCTAAATAAAGCGTTTTTTAAAAAAACAAACAAAAAAAACAACAGAAGTTTGAAATATTGAAACAATAGAAACCACATGTAAACTGATTAAGCAAGACCCAGTTAGCTTTTGTAGGATATACGACTTCGCTTAAAAAATTAAGTCACCATATTTTACTGAAGAGCAATTTACCGATTCTGGCATCCTCCATAAGTGTTACTATGGCAACTAAATACGTTCACATTGTAGCAATATAAAAAAAACAATATATGTTCAAAATGTCAAAGTACTAAATTAATGAGACAAACTGGAGGTGTTAATAGAAATGTTTTAATATGGTATGAAGCTCAATCGTCAAATTAAAATTTGTTGATTTGTTTCTATTTAAATATTAAATGTTCTCCCATATTCGATTATTCTTTTACTTAAATACAATGTGCATTCAGTTTTGTGAGTATAAACATGATGATATATTCAGCGTTTTGTTGATTTTGTATAGGTATGGTTAACTTCGGTTTATGATTCAATTTATTACGGTATAATAAACGATTTAATGCGCTTTTTCTTGCGGTTAATAAAATGTACCTTTCTGAAACTTCGATCCACTTCTCTTAAGCTAAAAGAAAGTCATCTTACAAACTGGAGCAAAACCAAAATGCATTAGTTTCTGAGATATTTTTGGGCTCAAAGTTACGATATATTTCCTTTTTGTCAGGTTTCCCAACCCTATGTAACATGATGAAACAACTCACACCGGTCTAAGCTAATGGCCCTTGCATTGTCCATAGGCAATTAAGTAAACAGGTGATAATAATGAATAACTGAAATATCGGAAAGGTATATTACAGATAAGATAAGATAACTGACCTATCGCCAGAGCAGAGATAACCACGCCTATCCATTACCATACCACATCATACAAAATCAAATTTGTTTCATTTGAAAATTAAACCAGTAGGAACTAGCATGAACGCCAGGTATAAACTAAAAATTTCACAAAAATTGGTTGAAAAATATGACGAAGTTATGTCCATTTGAATTTATATATGTTATAAAATGCCACTCATCTTGGTGATGGACATTATTCGTCAAGCTTACCACTGTATTTTGGATAAAGTAATGCTCCCTTTTCTAACGATAGTATTGGTCAGCGTCCAAATAGTATCCGCACGTGTTTGACTTTGAATGACATTCAGCGATAGGTTCATTTATTGTCTCTCGTCCAACAAATAGGACATGACAATGACAACGCAATGTACACGTATTACTAAATATCTAATATAAAATGCTTTCATTCAGATCTCTCTCTCTCTCTCATGTCATCCATCCCTACTTTACATCAAGGGGTTGATGTACTTGCCTCATAAACTGACTTTTTATTGTTATTTTATATTTCAGAAACAGATATGTGATGGAAACACCTGTCAACTACCGCGGGCGAAAAAAAAAAAAAAAAAGGAAATTATCGCCTTTGTGGTAGAAAGTGACAATTTTGGACAACAAACCAGTGTACAAAACAAAAGTATTGAAATTATATATATATATATATATATATATATATATATATATATATATATATATATATATATATATATATATATATATATATATATACCAGAAAAATTAAAGCTTGAAAATTTTGGAGACAGTATTATTGATGCATAAGTAGTAAACCGTATCATTGAAATACATACTGTACATGTAGATACATTTTGCAATAACAATAGTATCTAAGAGTTTAAAACACAGTAATTACAAAAATACAGTGAGTTTTGGTCTAACGAGTGCTGTTTACAATCAAAACAGCAAACTACATTCACTACATCTGTATTTCGGATTTGTCTCTTTTCAATCTGAATTGGACCTTGAACAAGAATAAACATACTTTTGGTATTTCAGTTTGGTAATGTTGATGAATGTGTGCTAACAATTGGAACCTGGTTGCTTCACCTAACTAGTGTAGAAGCTTGGCACACCTCCGTCTCAAATCTTACATCAAAGTAATCACATAACTAGTGTAGAAGCTTGGCACACCTCCGTCTCAAATCTTACATCAAAGTAATCACCTAACTAGTGTAGAAGCTTGGCACACCTCCGTCTCAACTCTTACATCAAAGTAATCACCTAACTAGCGTAGAAGCTTGGCACACCTCCGTCTCAAATCTTACATTAAAGTAATCACCTAACTAGCGTAGAAGCTTGGTACATCTCCGTCTCAAATATTACATCAAAGTAATCACCTAACTAGCGTAGAAACTTGGCACATCTCCGTCTCAAATATTACATCAAAGTAATCACCTAACTAGCGTAGAAGCTTGGCACACCTCCGTCTCAAATATTACATCAAAGTAAAAAATCTACCAACAAGATTCAGCTGCTTAATTATTATTATGTACATAATAAAATGGAAATGTCCATATAAATACTAAAAGGGAAACGTCCAGACATTTACATGGTTATATAAATACTACAAGGGAAACGTCCAGACATTTACATGGTTATATAAATACTAAAAGGGAAACGTCCAGACACATTTACATGGTTATATAAATACTAAAAGGGAAACGTCCAGACATTTACATGGTTATATAAATACTAAAAGGGAAACGTCCAGACATTTACATGGTTTTATAAATAATAAATGGGAAATATCCAGACATTTACATGGCTGTTAGAAGCGGGCGGGGCAGGGGAACTGCAAATTTTAATCTGAAACTTTAAGTTTTACTTAGTCAAATAATGCACACACATACACACACACACACATGCACACGTATATATATATATATATATATATATATATATATATATATATATATATATATATATATATATATATGCATGCACACACACAACTATTATGAGGCAGCGCGATGCTCTGCTTGCCCTTTTAAGAGCAATAGATGCAAGAACCAGTTAATACAAATGCTCATTTTGTGTTTCTTGGTGTCCTGCAATGTCTCTTTGTGAGTAGTATTTTATGTAATGTTCACTTCTAGAGACGTTGAACAACAAAAAGATGAACAAGATTCTTATTACGTTTACTGTTCCAATGTGTCGTATATTCTATCCAATGCTAACAAGAGAAACGGTTGTATTGCGCATGCTCCGACGATCGTATTTCGTATGTTCAATTTATCAACTAATATTTCCTCTATACTTTACAATTTTAAACACATTTGTCATCGTAAATTACAGAATATAAAGCAAATAATATATCATTTGGAACTACTGTACGAGTATTAGACCATTTCTATAACCGAGTAAACCGTATCGTGTGAGCTTGCACAATTGTAGGAAACTGTATCCGAGCAAGACACACATAACGTTCGATTTCCCTATAACTACTGTATATCATAGTGTAAAACTCTGTCATAATGAAAATAATAATGCCCTATATATACAAATATCAACAAACATCCGGCATGAAGTCGAACGAACTGATATTCTTGTTTTCTTCAAATAATGCACACACACACACACACACACACACACACACACACACACATATATATATACATATTCTTGTTCTTTCTGTTAAAAATTGCAATAAGATGTTTTTTATGCAAAAAAGGAAGACAGCTTATTTTCATCCATGTTCTATTTTAACGGTACAAAACCGTATCAAACCGAACTTAACTGAGTCTAGCGTATTTAATGTAGAAAAAAGTGTTTCTTACACGTTTGAGTGTTACACTGATTTAACCAACTCTCCTACTTCATGTCGATATGTTAGGTTTCATTGATATTTTGAAAGATGACGTTTCTCACACAACTGGGTATATCAAAACTGGTAATCATCTACTGTAATAAATCAACGAAATATTGCTCCTGAAGCCAAACTAGCAACGTAACTGTTAATAGTGCAAATGGGCATATTCTAATAACCTACTGTATTATATATTTCTTATATATTTGAAATTTTGTAATATATGTATTCATGCATATCTTGTTGTTTTTTTTTAAATCTAAGTTTGACAATAATGGGACACAGGATAACATAAAGTTGAGTGGAATATTAATGGGGGAAAACAATGTATGCAAAGTTTATATAAATAGAAGCAGCAAATACTCTGTAATTCACACAGATTTTTCATGACCACCAGCATTACATCAATTTTGAACAAAAAACAAACACAAAAAAGATGTCGGCATCAAAAGAAGCTTGTTTTTGCAAGCCCCGTGTAATTGGAACTGATAATAAAGAGCAGATTTAGTCGTAAACACCTTTGTGGAGGTTACAGGTATATCATAAAAATTCCCTAAATTCCCTTGTTTTGTGTGGAGCGTAAATTCCACAACAGTTTGATGACTTTCCTTTACCATGACACCTCACAGACGGCTGCAGATATATATATATATATATAATCATGCAGGTTAGAGAATTTTTAATTAGTACTACACGGAGATTCGAACCCGGGTCCACTGGTTACGGCACCCATCGCCTTGCCTGTAAGCACCAATCCCAACATCCTCTGGACCATGCACATGAATCTCCGTAGAGTACGAATACAAAATTCTCTAACCTGTATGATAATATTATATCTTTGTAGTTAACAATTCTGTTAATGTTATCAAGCATTCTCCTGTAGGATCGAGGGATAACACTTTCCGCTCTGTTCAGGGTATATTTGCATTCGCTCTCTCTCTCTCTCTCTCTCTCTCTCTCTCTCTCTCTCTCTCTCTCTCTCTCTCTCTCTCTCTCTCTCTAATTTTCGGGGGAGAAACGGAAATTTAAGACAGGCGCCATCTTGAAAGGTATGTTTTGTAACCGTGTAGCATGAGGTGACGGTCTGCACTAAATTGGAAATACCAGATGACATCAATTGAGTCTGTCTGTTTGTGTAACAGTGTAACGTGTGTTTGGCAGGAGCTGTGAGTGTGCCTGCACTCTAAATGAAATGCTGTAGACGAGTCCTGTGTTAAATAGGGTAGAACATTTATAGGGACAAACGGGAAATGAACACGGGAAAATTAATGGTCGAAAGGTTATAGGAACAAACGGGAAATTAACATGGAAAAATTACTGGTCGAAAGTTTATAGGGTAAAAAGGTCGAAAGTTTATGGGGACAAACGGGAAATTAACATGAGACCGCCATGTTGAAAGATGTTTTTTGAACAGTGTAGCATGAGGCGACGGTTTACTTTCTAACTGATCTACCATATGACAACATATGTTAAACAAGAAGAGTTAGTATGTTGGTTCTTTTTAGGACGGAAATGTAATGAGTTATGGTTTGTCAACCGGGAAAAGGTGAGTGTGTCTGCCCTCTAAATGAACTTCCGTAGAGAAGTCCTATGTTAAATAGGGTACAAACTTTACTGAGACAAACGGGAAATTAACATGAGTCCGCCATGTTAAAAGGTATGTTTTTTCTCGAACTGAAATGCCGTATGACAACATACATTTCACACGAAGAGTCTGTCTGTTTGGGACATGTTGGTTCTATTTTGGAGGGAAATGTATTGGGTTAGAGTTTTTTCAACCGAGAAAATGGGAGTTTGACTGCACTCTAAATTAAATTACTTCTTTTGTTTTGCTTCATAACAAAACTAACTTCTTCAACTCCTCTTACTACCGTATGATTCCCCTTATAAACGTTAAAATCCTTACATATCAATACTTAATTATCTACTATCCACCTCCTAGTTGTCTAATATCCAGCACCCAGTTATATACTATCCACTAACCAATTATATAATATCTACTATCAACACCTAGTTATCTACTATCCACCAACCAGTGATTTACTATCCAGCACCCAATTATCTACTTGCAGCACCCAATTATCAACTATCCACCAACCAGTTATTTATTATCAACACCTAGTTATCTACTATCCACCAAACAGTTATCTATTATCCAACACCTAGTTTTTTACTATCCAAAGCCCAGTGATATACTCTCATCCAACCCGTTATCTACTATTTACCAACTGATTAACTACTATCAATACACTGTTATCCACTATCCAACAATCAGTTATCTACTATAAAGAACCCAGTAATCTGCTATCAGCAAACCAGTTATTTACTGTTCAGCAGCCAGTAGTCTACTACCCAGAAACCAGTTATCTACGATCCAACAACCGGTTATATACTATCCACTAACCAATTATCTACTATCAATATCAAGTGATATACTATCCAGCACCCTGTTATCTACTATCCACCAACCAGTTATTTACTATCCAGCACCCAGTTATCTACTATCAGCACCTAGGGATCTAATATCCGGAGCCCGGGGACCTACTATCCACTAACCAGGGGCCTATTATCCATCAACCAATTATGAACACAAGGTTATCTACTATCCAGTACCCAGTGATTTACTATTGACAAGCCAGTTATCTACTATCCAGTACCCAGTAATCTGCTATCCACCAACCATTTATCTACTACCAACATCCCGTTATCAACTATTCATCAAGAAGTTATCTACTATTCAACACCTAATATCCATAGCCACGCGATCTACTATCCAACAACCAGTTATCTACTATCTACCAACCAAGTATCTACTATAAACACAAAGTTATATACTATCCAACAGCCAGGTACCTACTATCCACAAACCAATTATCTACTATCCAGTACCCAGTTTGTTACTATCCACTAACCAGTTACCTACTATCAACTCTCCTAGGATCCCCCTTATAAAGTTAAAATCTCTAGCCCTTTCTATAATATCCCAATCCAACATATTCCCTCCTTTTTGAAAAACAAGATCCTCCTCCTCATAATCCTTACATATCAACACCCATTTATCTACTGACCCTACACCTTTAGATGTAGAAGAAGCAGTATAAAAGGCAATTTAAATCGCTTATCAGCAAAACTAACTTCATTATCTCCCTTACTACCCTATAAATCCCTATTATAAAGTAAAAAGCTCTACAACCATCTATAATTTCCCTACTCTCCCCCCCAACCCCCTAACCCCCCATCATCCCATGTATACAGGGTAGGATTTAAAAGGTGTATAAAAAGAAATAATTACTGCCCACCCCAACCCCCTACAAACTCTACAAGTAAAAAACAATCTAGTCTCTTATATCATGACCCTTAGTTACATCTCTCTATAATATTCCTAATCGATGCAACTATCCTGTTTTAAACAAAACTACCATCCCATTCGCGTCTGTCTGTTTTTTGTTTCGATTTAGGTAGGAAAATGTGCGTTTATTTGCACTCTAAATTATGTTTCAATTCTGCTAGCATACTGTGAGGCAAAAGATACATTCATCAAATTTGATAAAAAGTTCAAAAAAAACATTTTAGAGTGATAAATACACTGACCAACTTTTTCACTGCCAAGGTCAGTATACTTGTAACATTTGGAAGTTTTAAAATAATAAATTTCCAACTGTCACAAATATACTGACTTTGGAGATAAAACAAAGTCGATCAGTGATTTTTGTTTTCTTTCTTAAATTTGATGAATGAAACTTTGACCTCACAGTACGCTAGCAGAATTGGAACATATTTTCGATCCAGGACACGTTTTTGCCAGCTATTGTAACATAATTTAGAGTGCAGATGAACAAAGATTTTTGCAACTAAAATATTTCAGACAGACGCGAATGGGATGGTAAGGATGGTAGTTTTGTTTAAAATGGGAGATTAGTAGCGGTTAGGAATATTATAAAGGGAGGTAACTAAGGGGCATTATACAAGAAGCTAGATGTTTCTTTTTTAATTAATTTACAAGCGGAATCATAGTGATATGAGGGACAGGGATGTTGATTTATTTAGATGGGATTTTAATTCTTTTTTTATACCCCTTCTTTTACATCCTACCCTGTGGTACTGATAGTGGATAATGGGGTACTGGATAGTAGATAATGGGTTTGTGGAAAGTAGGTAAGTGAGTTCTGGATAGTAGTTAACCGGATGCTGATATTAGATAATTCATTGTTGGATAATAAATAACTGATTGGTGGATAGTAGATAAATGGGTGTTGGATAGTAGATAAGTGATTGGTGGATATTAGATCACTGGGTGATGGATAGTAGATAATTGGTTGGTGGTTAGTAGATAACTGGTTGCTGGATAGTAGATAAATGTGTAGTAGATAGTTGGGTGTTGGTAGTAGATAACTGGTTGATGGATAGTAGATAACTGGCTGTTGGATAGTAGATAACTGCTTAGTGGATAGTAAATTACTGGGTGCTTGATAGTAGAAAACTGGGTACTGGATAATAAATCACGGGGTACTGATAGTAGATAATTGGTTGGTGGATCGCAGATAACTGGTTGGTGGATAGTAGATAACAGGATGCTGGATAGTAGATCACTAGGTGTTGATAGTAGATACCTGGTTGGTGGATAGTGGATAATTGGTTGGTAGATAGTAGATAATTGGTTAGTGGATAGTAGATAACTGGGTGCTGGATAGTAGACAACCAGCTGGTGGATAGTAGATTACTGGGTGCTGAGTAGTAGATACCTGATTGTTGGATAGTAAATAATTGTGTATTGATAGCAGTTAATCAGTTGGTAGATAGTATATAACGGGTTGGTGGATAGTAGATCACTGGGCTTTGGATAGTAAATAACTAGGTGTTGGATAGTAGATAACTGGTTCTTGGATAGTATATAACTAGGTGTTGATAGTAAATAACTCGTTGGTAGATGGTAGATAACTGGGTGCTGCTAGTACATAATTGGAGTGCTGGATAGAAAATAACTGGTTTGGTGGATAGAAGACCGCTATGTGTTGATAATAGATAATTGGTTAGTGGATAATATATACTAGACAACTAGGCGGTGGATAGTAAATAATTAAGTATTGATATATAAGGACTATGAGGATGGTAGTTTCGTTTTCAAAAAAAGAAGGGTATATTGGGATGGGGATATTATAGAATGAGGTAGAGATTTTAACTTCATAAGTGGAATCATAGGATAGTAAGGGGAGAAAAAGAATTTAGTTTTGTTATGACGCAAAATAAAATAAGTCATTTAATTTAGAGTCCTGGCTGACAAACTTTAACCCGTTACATTTCCCTCCAAAATAGAACCAACATGTCCCAAACAGACAGACTCCTCATGCGAAACGTATGTCGTCATTCGGCATTTCACTTCGAGAGCAGACCGTCACCTCAAGCTATACTGTTATAAAACATACCTTCCAACATGGCGACCTCATGTTAATTTCCCCTTTGACCCCATAAATTTTCGACTCATTGTCCTTATAAAGTTTCGACCATTAATTTTCCCATGTTAATTTCCCATTTGTCCCTAGAAACTTTCGACCATTATTAATTTTCCCATGTTAATTTCTCGTTTGTCCTTATAAATTTCAACCCTATTTTACACAGGACTCTCCTACAGCAGTTCATTTAGAGGGCAGACAAACTCCCTTTTCCTCTGTCAACAAACTCTAACCCTTTACATTTCCCTCCAAAATATAATCAACATGTTGCAAAAACAGACGGCCTTCTCATGTGAAACGTATGTAGTCATACGGCCTTTCAGTTCGAGGGCAGACCGTCGCCTCATCCTTTACTGTTAAAAAAGATACCTTTCAAATTTGAGACCTAAAGTTAGATTCCCGTTTGTTCCTAAAAAATTTTTTATATCTTATTTAACACATGACTCCACTACTACATTTCAGTTAGAGGGCAGACAAACTCACATTTTCTGCCAAACACATGCTACACTGTTACAAACAGACAGACTCACCACAAATGTTGAAACGTATGACGTCATAGAGCATTCCAGTTAGAGAAGAAACCATCACTTCATGATACACTGTTACAATGTAGCTATGAACCAAGATGGCGCCTATGTTAAATGTCCGTAGACATCTATAATCTTTTGACCCTATTTAACATGGAGCCCCCCCCCCCCCCCAGTAGACACCTAAAGTGCCCCATACTACTACTATCATGGACTAGAAGGCTTTGAAATTTGTACAAGCGACGATGATCTGCCATCACATATGGCCGCTGTTACTAAACTGTGGAAAGCAAAATGTGACCAAATTTGACAGAAAGCATTCTGGCAATAGGGGCTTTCAAATTTGTATGAGAGATGTTCTTTCGCCATTTAATGTGACCGCCGTTATTAATTCACCTGGACATAATGCCATGTGAGCATGTGGTATAATTCTTCGTCTGTCCGTTCACAATTTTTTTTTCTTCTCAAAATCCGCTTGACCAGTTTGCAAAATGATTGCAAAGAGGGCGTTCTGGTATCAAGGCCTTTAAATGTTTTCTCCAATATGGACATCTTTACTAAATATAGAAAAATTGTTTTGGTTTGTAACAACTTCTTCTTGAAAATTGCTCAAAAGAATATGACCAACGTTGACAGAAAGCATTATGGATGATGATATTTCAAATTATTTCAAATGATGAAGAATCCACCATCAAATATGACCGCCCTTACTAACAGTATAAAAGATTTAAACAACTTCTTTCCAAAAACCGCTTAACAGAAACTGGAGAAAATATCTGACAGAAACCATTATATCATGAATTCAGGTCTTTCACCTTTATACAAATAATGACAATCCGCCATCAAATATGACGGCCGTTAATACAATTATAAGAACCATTACAAATCTTCTCCAAACCCGCACAAGGGAATTTTACCAGATTCGATAGGGAGCATGCTGGCATGATGGGCGTTCACATTTCGGATACCATATGCTCCACTAGATATATAGCCATAGAAGAAAAATAAGCATCCCCCCCCCAAAAAAAAGATAAATGATATATATATATATATATATATATATATATATATATATATATATATATATATATATATATATATATATTGGTAATATCGGAATTATTTCCACTGAGCATATATATAAAGTTTCATGGTCACTTATTTATTTATAAATCAATGAGGTTCTGAGTCTGCTTATTCGACAAAGTGTCTCTCAATTTGTACCAGTTGAAAAACATAGAAAAACATAGGCAACTAATTTTTCATAGTCATCCATTTTCCTGAAAGAAGGTACTACTATACCAACTATTTTTAGAAAAAATAAAAAAATAAAAAAGGTTTGTCTACCTGGCAGAAGAAGAGAGCATTCAACTAAGAAAGCATCTTCATCTTTTATACCCAATTTATATAACTGACAAATCTAAACATCGAACTTTGTACGTGTAAGATAATTCTGTTAATCTTGTATCAACAAAATTCCATTTTTAGATTTATCAGAGCTGACCCATAGCTTAAGAAAACTGATAATTTTTGTATATGATTTAAATTACCTAAGAAATATTTTTCAAGTGAATATGAATTTTTACATTTTCCGTCATTTCGAAGTTTATTACCGTTTGAAGAATTATTTTTGTCGTCAAAAATATTGCTTTTCAATAATTCTTCATATGAAGAAATGTTATTTGCTGTAACAAGTCAATTTGCCGTTGAGCACACATACAATATTAACTTAGCTACATCGATGTTATGTAGTATTATAAATTGGTTTTACCATATACAACTAAACCCAGTGTTACATACAGACATTACAGTTATATCCAAATCGTTTAGATATAAATATACTGTTTTAGTATGCTTTCCTAACCAATCTATCTTGTTTAGAATGTATTACATGATACCAAAAGTTGGCACTTGATTTGAAAGCACATATTGCCAAATGATATATACCAAACTCAGCTCTCACGGCATTATTAACAACAGTTTTATGAACTCCAAGAACAAAATTTAGAAACTTTAACTGAATATTTGTCAGAAAGAATGTTGTCATACTTGTTTTGTAACTGTTCTGATTCTGTCATTAAGAAATCTAAGGACCAACTTTCACTACAGTACAATAGGATCGGTTTGACACAGTGATCATACATTTCGAGGTGGATGTTTAACAATCTTGGTTTCTGATGTAGAAGCTTTTCGGATACAATAAATAGCTTTATTCGTTTTATAACATATGTATTTTAAACCATGTGCATAAACACTTGAAATCTTCAAGATAATACTCAAGTATATGTATTCACCAACCACGTCAACTGTCATATTTACATATGATAATTTGAATACTTTGAGCATTTTTCAGACTTTTTCACAATAATAGCTTTAGTCATATTTATATTTAAATTCCATATGAATGAGATCACTTGGTTCTGCAGAGATGCTGGCACTGATACCTTATATAACCAAGTAAAAGTAAAGCACTGTAGACATAGTACTGATATCTTATATAACCAAGTAAAAGTAAAGCACTGTAGACCTAGTACTGATATCTTATATAACCAAGTAAAAGTAAAGCACTGTAGACCTAGTACTGATATCTTATATAACCAAGTAAAAGTAAAGCACTGTAGACCTAGTACTGATACCTTATATAACCAAGTAAAAAGTAAAGCACTGTAGACTCCAGTACTGATACCTTATATAACCAAGTAAAAAGTAAAGCACTGTAGACTCCAGTACTGATACCTTATATAACCAAGTAAAAGGAAAGCACTGTAGACCTAGTACTGATACCTTATATAACCAAGTAAAAGTAAAGCACTGTAAACCCCAGGACTGATACCTTATATAACCAAGTAAAAGTAAAGCACTGTAAACTCCAGTACTGATACCTTATATAACCAAGTAAAAGGAAAGCACTGTAAACCCCAGTACTGATAGCTTATATAACCAAGTAAAAGTAAAGCACTGTAGACCCCAGTACTGATACCTTATATAACCAAGTAAATGTAAAGCACTGTAGACCCCAGTACTGATACCTTATATAACCAAGTAAATGTAAAGCACTGTAGACCCCAGTACTGATACCTTATATAACCAAGTAAAAAGTAAAGCACTGTAGACCCCAGGACTGATACCTTATATAACCAAGTAAAAAGTAAAGCACTGTAGACCTAGTACTGATACCTTATATAACCAAGTAAAAGGAAAGCACTGTAAACCCCAGGACTGATACCTTATATAATCAAGTAAAAGGAAAGCACTGTAAACCCCAGTACTGATAGCTTATATAACCAAGTAAAAGGAAAGCACTGTAAACCCCAGTACTGATACCTTATATAATCAAGTAAAAGGAAAGCACTGTAAACCCCAGGACTGATACCTTATATAACCAAGTAAAAGTAAAGCACTGTAGACCCCAGTACTGATACCTTATATAATCAAGTAAAAGGAAAGCACTGTAAACCCCAGTACTGATACCTTATATAATCAAGTAAAAGGAAAGCACTGTAAACCCCAGTACTGATACCTTATATAACCAAGTAAAAGTAAAGCACTGTATACCCCAGGACTGATACCTTATATAACCAAGTAAACGTAAGGCACTGTAGACCTAGTACTGATACCTTATATAACCAAGTAAAAGTAAAGCACTGTAGACCCCAGGACTGATACCTTATATAACCAAGTAAAAGTAAAGCACTGTAGACATAGTACTGATACCTTATATAACCAAGTAAAAGTAAAGCACTGTAGACCTAGTACTGATATCTTATATAACCAAGTAAAAGTAAAGCACTGTAGACCTAGTACTGATACCTAATATAACTAAGCAAAAGTAAAGCACTGTAGACATAGTACTGATACCTTATATAACCAAGTAAAAGTAAAGCACTGTAGACCTAGTACTGATACCATTATATAACCAAGTAAATATAAAGCACTGTAGACCTAGTACTGATACCATTATATAACCAAGTAAAAATAAAGCATTGTAGACCTAGTACTGATACCTTATATAACCAAGTAAATATAAAGCACTGTAGACCTAGTACTGATGCCTTATATAACCAAGTTAAATTAAAGCATTGTAGACCTAGTACTGATGCCTTATATAACCAAGTTAAATTAAAGCACTGTAGACATAGTACTGATACCTTATATAACCAAGTAAAAATAAAGCACTGTAGACCTAGTAATGATGCCTTATATAACCAAGTAAATGTAAAGTACTGTAGATTCCAGTACTGATGCCTTATATAACCAAGTAAATGTAAAGTACTGTAGACCAAACTAGTGATGCCATATATGACCAAGTAAATGTAAAGTACTGTAGACCCCAGTACTGATGCCTTATATAACCAAGTAAATGTAAAGTACTGTAGACCCCAGCACTGATACCTTATATAACCAAGTAAATGTAAAGTACTGTATACCCCAGAACAGATAACTTATATAATCAAGTAAAAGTAAAGCACTGTAGACCCCAGCACTGATGGCTTATATAACCAAGTAAAAGTAAAGCACTGTAGACCTAGTACTGATACCTTATATAATCAAGTAAAAGTAAAGCACTGTAGACTCCAGCACTGATGCCTTATATAACCAAGTAAAAGTAAAGCACTGTAGACCTAGTACTGATACCTTATATAATCAAGTAAAAGTAAAGCACTGTAGACATAGTACTGATACCTTATATAACCAAGTAAAAGTAAAGCACTGTAGACCTAGTACTGATATCTTATATAACCAAGTAAAAGTAAAGCACTGTAGACCCCAGTACTGATGGCTTATATAACCAAGTAAAAGTAAAGCACTGTAGACTCCAGCACTGATGGCTTATATAACCAAGTAAAAGTAAAGCACTGTAGACTCCAGCACTGATGCCTTATATAACCAAGTAAAAGTAAAGCACTGTAGACCTAGTACTGATACCTTATATAATCAAGTAAAAGTAAAGCACTGTAGACATAGTACTGATACATTATATAACCAAGTAAAAGTAAAGCAATGTAGACTCCAGCACTGATGGCTTATATAACCAAGTAAAAGTAAAGCACTGTAGACTCCAGCACTGATACCTTATATAACCAAGTAAAAGTAAAGCACTGTAGACCTAGTACTGATATCTTATATAACCAAGTAAAAGTAAAGCACTGTAGACCCCAGTACTGATACCTTATATAACCAAGTAAAAGTAAAGCACTGTAGACCCCAGCACTGATGCCTTATATAATCAAGTAAAAGTAAAGCACTGTAGACATAGTACTGATACCTTATATAACCAAGTAAAAGTAAAGCACTGTAGACATAGTACTGATACCTTATATAACCAAGTAAAAGTAAAGCACTGTAGACATAGTACTGATATCTTATATAACCAAGTAAAAGTAAAGCACTGTAGACATAGTACTGATACCTTATATAACCAAGTAAAAGTAAAGCACTGTAGACCCCAGCACTGATACCTTATATAACCAAGTAAAAGTAAAGCACTGTAGACCCCAGCACTGATGCCTTATATAATCAAGTAAAAGTAAAGCACTGATTCTGACAAGTAGACCCCTGCACTGATACCGTATATAACCGTATAAAAGTAAAACACTGCTTTTGACAAGGAGTAGATATCAGCTCATGAGTGTGAGAATACTGCTAAATTAGTGTATTCAAACCAGAGTGAAAAAAAATGCTAAAGTTGAAGATCAAGAATATCTTTATTGGCAGTACTGAGACTAGGTTATCGTTAAAAGATGTATGTATAACGGCATCTTTGAAGATCTTCGCAGAAATGGAATATACAAGGTGTTGATCCCAAGTCTTGGCAGGTTAGGACAATTATGATATATTGTTTTTCGTCATGGATCAGTAGGTGAATTAATTGTATATGTTTGTGTTAATTTACAGCAACTAGCATCAAATACAGTATACATTATCTCCATTACTAGTGATGTATTCAGTTCAGCTATTGCTAGAATATTATTAGGTTTATAAATGTTATACAATCACGTTTTTGTATATATATATATATATATATATATATATATATATATATATATATATATATATATATACTGATCTGAATTTAGTATTTTATCTGTAAAAAAAATAACTTCTCATTTTATCACTAAACACATAAATAGGGCATATTTAGAATTAAACATGGAGTAGCAGGTAGCAAAATTTTGCTAACTAATTTTTAATCTGGTAGCAAAATGACTAACCACGAGGCAAATGTGTCACTTTTTTTTCTTCTCTCTTTCCAAATTCTTGGTATCAAAGATTTTATACAAGATTGTACATCAAGCATCGAAACTATAAAGTAAATTTGCTACTTGCTAATATCTATTTGGAACCCTGAAGCGGATAGAATATTTTTGTAAGTTTCTTCGTTACAATTAGAACATTTGAATATTACACGAAAAGAAAGTAACTCACAATGAAATTGTCTGTATTTTCTGTGTTACTTAAATCCATGAACAAATGATAAACTCTTCAGGACAGGTGATTTTTCAAAAGTCATTTGTTTGGGACAAGTGGATCAAAAACATATTTGCTCAGACCTGCTTTTAATATTGGGCAAATAACGTTGACGTGGCATCAAATATGTATGAAGATAAAACAAATAAAAAAATAAAATAAAATAAAGAAATCTTGCAGCAATTATTTCATAACAAATGCAACCAGCAGCATTTGAAGAAATGTCTAAAGAAGGCATCCAACTGACACATATTATTTGGCCAGCTGTTTATTGCATTTGACTACTAGTCACATGTTAGCCAGGTGATCGATCACAGATCCACTTGGCCCCCTTGTTATCGTTGGGTCTCCTTTTCGTTATTTCTTTCGTTCTCTCTTGTTTAATTTATTCATTCCTCTTTTTTCATCTCAATTTGAATCACCTGCGTGCATCATGATATGGTAATGCCAAACCCAGCAGATATTATCGTTCACTATTCACATAACCTTTTACCTTCGCAATGTCAACATGTGAGTTTGTTAGTACTCAAAAGAACTCGACACCGCCTTTATCAACATCAGATTGACAATAGTATAATATTTACGGGCATATGTGTGTAGACCAGTGGAACTGGAAGTGTAACTGGTCACGTATACAGCAGGTCTCATACATCGGTCAGGTTAGCATACAGGTCTTGTAAACAAAACTATTAACACGCGATATGCTGGAGATTATACGACGCTAAATCCCGAGATAAAACGGTATACCTAGCGCAGCTGTTTAATCCTGAACAAGGATATTTAATGACTCCTTTAATTACTGTAAATGTATAAATTCGCTCTTAAGGTAATTCCGTCAAACATTTTTGTCACGTGACACTGGTCCATGCAGGCTGGTTGTCATTCCATGCTAGATACGCAAAAATTAAATGATAGGCATATATATATATATATATATATATATATATATATATATATATATATATATATATATATATATATATATATATAAAGAGAGAGAGAGAGAGAGAAAAAGTGAGAGAGACCTGGGCTGATTCGAACCCGCGCGAACCCAGCACTCGAGTCTGACACGCAAACACCTTAGCTATCGCGGCTGATTTTCCCAATGTCATTTGGACTAGTCTGAGTTTCCTCTGACCTTTCCCAACCCGTGTTAGATATTAGGATAGGAGTAGCCTGGGTTACAGTCCGGTCAATTTTGTTAAAATTTTAGATTAGATTGCCATTAATTAACGATAATCTAATTTTGACGGATTATCAGCGGGTCGACGACTGCATCCAGGTTAGTGTGGTAGATCAGATAGCGCATTTCCTATTGAAAAGTTTAAATTTGCCGCTTACTACGGGGCCTAGAAAGTTTAGCTACCTTACATCGAACCCTACCTGCATGAAATCGAATGGAGGATGATTTATTTTCTCAGACGTAAGAACTAAAACATATTTCCTCACTGTAATAATCAGACACTTAAGTCAAACGTACATTGTTTACAAACACATTGCTTGCTCACGTGATCCAAAATCTCGCACAGGAGGGTAAATATTCTACTTAACCAATTTCAGGCATGTAGGGTTCAATACAATGTCGCTTAATGATGGAAGTCCTACCGGCAGTTTTGGCGAATTCTAACTTTTAAATAAGGGATGTGCTCTGACCTCTCGTCCAAGCAAAAACTGTCCAAATATTTATCACAGGGTGCGAAAGGTCAGTGAAAACTCAGACTACATTTGGAAATAACACAGACCAAGTTGTTTAGTAATTTAGAAAATAATAAACAGTGTCGAAGAACAACTTGTTGGTCTAGACATAACAATGCATACTTTATGCACATATTAACGTTAGCAATATTTTAATACACGCCCAGTGTACATGTCAATAGAAAGTGAACGAAATCTAAAACAAATATCGAGGGGACATATGGCAAAGCGACACTCACCTTGGACAAGTCATTGTGGATCCTGAGTGGACAGAAGGATATCGAAAAGTAGCCAGCAATAACAGGTAATCTATAAATGAGCAATCACGTCAATGACTTAATAAGGATTATGTATCGCTGATATTGTTTAATGCAGAGAAAGCAAAAAAAGAAAAGAAGTGTATTGGAATAAAGATAGAAAAATCACTGATTTTTAGCGTCAGGGGAATGGAGCCTGAATCATCTTTTGGAACTTTCTTGCCGTGACCGTGACTATCTGCTGATGTTAATCATTTATCGTAAGAATACAAGTTATAATGCCAGGATACCAAAATGCCGGGCGACCAAATTGCCGGGCTACCAAAATGTTCAAGAAGCTTAGAATTAAGAAGTGTCTCAAGAAAGTTTTTGTTAATCATTATGAAAAACGTCTTTGGACATCAAGTTATACAGTATGATATTCTAATGGTGAATCGTCATACTGATACGATTTTTAAGACCTTTCTGTTGTCACCAACAATCGATTAACAACTTTCTTTTCTGGACAAATCATCAGTTTTTCGTATCATAAAGTTTTGCTGATTTATTATGATCGGTGAAGTCCGTCTGTGTACGTGCGTGTGTCGGTGCCTCTGACCGTCGGTTCTCTTTTTGACCTGAACTCTGTCTATAGCAGTTAAGAGAGGGTGATTATGTTTGGTTGTTTCATGAAGATGCGTATCTCGATGACAAAGGAGGTTTCTTATACTCTTAATGTAGCCCCAGATTGTGGGAGCAGGGGTCAAAAGTCATATATTCATGGGTAATGTGGAATCTTGCTTCCAAAATATGAATACATGACAATCATTATAAATTTATATCAAGTTTTGTTATGTTATGGTTTATCTGACAATGGAATACATGGCAATCATTATAAATTTATATTAAGTTTTGTTATGTTATGGTTTATCTGACAATGGAATACATGGCAATCATTATAAATTTATATCAAGTTTTGCTATGTTATGGTTTATCTGACAATGGAATACATGGCAATCATTATAAATTTATATCAAGTTTTGCTATGTTATGGTTTATCTGAAAATGGAATACATGGCAATCATTATAAATTGTTGGAAATTAAATGCTATGATAACAATGCATTGTTATAACAGGGTCATCATAAGTAGGTCAAAAGGAAAATTGTCCAGAATTTATGTATTGCGATACGTATCGTATCGTGACCTCTGTATCGTGATACGTATCATCTGATTGGAGATTAACTGCTATAATAGAAATCAATTCATATCTGAGAGGTGATACACAGTCCTATATGGACGGCGTCTATGTTGAGGGAGGAAGATTATATTTGCTATGATATTTCACCGGGATGTGCAGATGACAACCAACAGACGAGGGGTATTTACAAAATGTTGAATATTAGTGCGCTGTACAACAGTGTTTTTGTATTAGTGAACAGTACGTCATCCTCTCAAACGACTCCTCATGACCTCTACACACGTTCTCAGTCTGCGTATCCAATTATTAAATGCCATTTTGTATTCACTTTTTGGTATGTTGTTCAAACTCGGGAAGAATGCACTTCCAACCGCATGGCGGCTTTCATATAGTCTGCCCCTCAGCGAATATTTGATAAGGGAATTCAGCCAAAAATGACTTGGAGCTAAATCAGGATGTATCAAAGTTTGGATACTGTGCTCCTTCAGGTAATCTGTCACGAAGTAGGATTTATGTGCCAGTGTGTTGTCATGGCATAGATGGATATTTCGGGTTCTGGTGCGTGGACGGGTGGTTCGGTAGTGTTCAACAACATTTGGCAACACTTTGGAGGCATAAAAATGTCACGTGACACGAGCAGAGTCAGGCACAGGTATCTGGCCGACAGTGTCTTTTGCATCGGAAAATAATGCGTATAAAACTCTCGTGAAAGTCCGACTACGTCGAGAGATTTATGGTCCCTGCTCGTTTTCTCTGATCCAGACTTTATTATTTCTCTTGAGTGGGGTTCAAAAAAGTAAATCGATGTTTCATCAACTGTGACAATCTCATTCAAACGTCTCTGGCCACACTTTTCATAGTTGTCGAGTAGCTGTTTGGCAATTTCAGCTCGAGTCTGTTCTGGATCAGACGTCAACAAATGAGGGCCCCATGCTGTACAAACCTTGTTGAGCATCAAATAATTCTTAAATATATTAAAACAGCTGACTAATTAATACCCGTGATAATATAAATGTTTTCCACTGTGTATCGAGTATCTTTCTCAATTGCACCCTTCACCGCAGCCACTTTCCGCTCACTAAAAGCAGACAACGATCTTCCAGAACGCGGGTCATCTTCCATGGATTTGCGACCATCTCAACAACCTTGAAACTACCTCAAAATTATAGGATATGACAGAGAATTGCATCGACAAACTTCATCCAAGTCTGCATTGATATCAGTCAGAAAGTATTCAAAGAGCCCTCTGATTGTACAGTATACTCTATGCACAGTAGCAGAATTGTTCTCTTTCTCTAACATTTTTACGTCACACACAGATATCTGCCGGTTTCCGGCGTTCTGCACGTGCAGCTGCAGATCATTTTATAGAACGTAATTTTGTCTACCGATGAGCATTGAATTACTCACAGGTTCAAAGAAACAAAACAAGTTATACAAAAATATTCTGAACTTTTCAAATACCCCTCGTATAATCGGATTCAGGATGTAGCCTCTAGGCGCGGAAGAGTGGTGGTCAAAAGTCAAATTGTACATAGTCAAAATGCAGATATTTGCGACAATGGATCCATCTCTCTCTCTCTCTTTGGCAAACTTTATTTGTTTTTGGACGAAATGACAGGGAATGATAAGTTAGCTCCTCTCTGAGTCCAAAGATAACGACACAAAAGCTATGATTTTTCTTTAACAATATAGAGACTGCTAGTTTTCTTAAGCCACCAATGTAGTCGGAAACTAGTTACTGACGGTAATTTTGTGTCTTAACACTTGGATAACTTTTGACAGCTATCCTGTTTGGTAATGGGATGTGTTGCATCAAATCCTTTGTCGACACAAAGAGTGAACTTGTGACCCATTTAATTTCACTTGTGCAGTTCAGATGAATGCTTGATAAAATCTCAGTCCACAAACAATGGCGTCGCCTAAAATATGGAAGGCAGAAGAGCACACACCAGGATCATTTGTCGAGGAGAAACCGGGTGCTCCTTGAAATACAGAAGTATAATGTGTCTGGTGACAAATAGCGGCTACACATCGAGCTTCGTTTTAAGATTTATTAAAAACTGCACACGTGTTCATAGAAAACGAATGCCCCTTCGCTCACTTCACATGCATTTTTGGAGAAAAAAAAATAAATCATTTTTTTTTCTTCTACTTTTTTTAATTTTGTGCAATATGGGAAAATCACGACATGATTAAATAAAGTGTGACAGTTGGACGGTCAGACCAGGGTAACAACAGGGCCGTCGTAAGGGGTGGGCGATAAACTGGGGGGGGGGGGGGGCATTTCGAGGAGTTTGCAGTATTTTTCCAAGAGTGGGGGCGCCGTTTCGTACAGCGCAAACATGCGACGGCCCTGAGTAACAATATTCCCCATTCCACATTCGTGGACACACACACACACACACACACACATACACACATATATATATATATATATATATACGACAAAATCGTTATCAGCAAAAGTGTACTTCCTCGCGAGCAAACATAGAAATGATCAGATTTTGTAGTTTACGTCAATGACAAAGAAGAAGAAATGAGGAAGAGGGTGAGGATAAGGAAGATGATGATATAATACGGCAATAGTGTGTACCCATTTATTTTCTGTCCTTCTCTGTAATGAAACTAGATAAACAAAAGTAAACTATATATGAAAACAGAACCAAACGAAGACTACACGTATCCAAGTTTGGAGAAGTTACGCTAAGAAAAATAGAGCTAAGATAAGCAAAAACCACACTGTATTTATTTATTTATTTATAATCTTTGTTCTGGCATTTCTGGCTGTGTTTGTAAAAAAAAAAAAAAAAAAAAAATACATTCAGGAGAACAGGTTGTTGGTTAATTAATAATACAAATTAAGCCGAGTTACAGTAAATTAGCTCAATCAGACAAAACCAATCCAACTAATAAAAGAAAACAAACTATAATGTGTCGGTAAAATACAGATACCCCTGTGTCGGTAGAATACAGATGCCCCGTCACAGTGCCTGAAAACCGACCTAAACGCAGATCCCAACAAAGGTGCGACTGACGGACAGATAAGGGTAACACTATGGTTGACTTTGGGCTATCGGTTTGAGATTCTCGCCCAAACGCCAAGAACACGTATTCAGATGTTCGTGAGTGTGTTCGCCCTAAAACTCGAGTTGATCTTGAAACAATATGTCGCATCAGCGCTCGACATGTTCCTCAGAGGGGGCCCATGGGTGTCCGAGTGGTCTAATGCGCTCGCCATTACAGATGACTGACATCTCACCTCTGTCCGCGTGGGTTCGAGTCTCGGCTCGACCAACGTGGGTATGTGAGAAAGCTTGCTAGTAGCTTCCCGTGTGTTGGTGGTTCTTCTCAGGGTCTCCTCGGGTTCTTCCTGCACAAAATGTAATGGCCGCCATGTATAGCCTATCACGTGCTGAAAAATGGCGTTGAACCACACAAAAACCAAACCTGCCTCAGAGGTGGTGTTGGTTCTCGACCCGAGAACGATGTTCTTGACGGTTCTCGAGCAAGGTTCTTGGCGTTAGGGTGAGAAGAACAAGAAGGACATTGAACTCGTGTCCATAACCTTGTTCTCGTGTATCGTCCAAGGACACCAATATGGCCTACAAATGACGTGCTGGGTCATAACATATACACTCGAGCAACTTTTATGCGCACCATCGTGACTCCCCACACTTTCTATTCCATTTTGTTTTCACTCCCCCTCCCAATCCAAATACGACCCTTCCTACCAATCTCCCAACCCCAGGGGTCATAACCCAAAATCCAATATATATCCTATGTTTCTTCCTGCTCGTGTAAAGTTTGGTTGAATGATATAATCACACAAGTATTTAAAAGTAGTGTTCCTAAACTTGTCTATATAGGAATTAAAGTGTTGAAACACTGAACCTTTGACCCTCTCCTCTCTCTCTCTCTCTCCCCCCCCCCCCCCGTCCTGGACCCTGGGAGAGGCAGCCCAAATGTATACCCCTGTTGCATATGGTTACCATATGGACAACTAATGACCGAGTTTGTTGTTTTTTCAACCCAGCAGTTGAGGAGATGTACACTATAGAAGACGACAAATTTTGCCAAAATTCTGATAGCATTCGTTGAGTTTTTATTAATTACTTTAATTGTCAAAATATAACTAAGCATTTACACACAAAAAACAAAAAAAAAAAAATATGAAAAATACAAATCGCATATCAGACGTCGACTGTGGATCTTGTTCAATTTGCTGTACAATAATTAGGTAGGACATCGGTAATAAGATAGTGTGTACAAGATTGCTCCTTTACTCCCCCCTCGTTCTCTCTAATGTAGTTGCTACACTTGATAATGAGTCTTGGTTAAACGAATGTAGCAAAAATTTTAAACATATCAGGAAGACTTTGTATTTAAATTGCATGCTTAAATCCTGTAATATTCTAATTTTTGAATGCTGATATCCCATAAGATGTATAGATTTGTCATTTGTATATTTTGTGTACTACATAAACAGTTATAGTAATGTTTAATAGGTAAAATTTTGATTTACTTTATGAAATCAAAGCGATTTTTAAAAAGAAAAAAGTTTTTTTTTTGTGTCCGTGCATGCATAAAACCTTGCTCGAAAGCAACAGTTACAAACAACAATCTCATGCTAAATTTTATTTAAACTTACAAGGCAGCTTTTTTTTTTTTTTTTTTTTTTTTTTTTTATATATAATTTAAATTACGCCAGAACGAAGACATATGACAGGGAGATAATCATCATTTTATAATTCTACAAAACTAATTCAACAACATTTAAAATTCTGTTTACACGTTATCTGTAGCTCTCGTTGAGAACTTAAGCTGTTCTCTCTCTCTCTCTCTCTCTCTCTCTCTCTCTCTCTCTGCGATACATTCTGAAGATGTGACGTAGAGGTTTTAGCATTACGGAATGTTATATGACTCATTTTCAGGGATATGCTTACACGCTATCTCAATTTATCTTGAGAAATTAAACTGTTTTCTCTCTCCAAAAAATTCGAAAGATGACACTTGTGTAGGGGTTTTAACAATATGGAATTTCAAATGTCTCAATTTCAGGGATATGCGTTATCTATCAAATTTTGGAATGCGCGTACTTTTAAGAATATTTTAGTAAAGATTTGTGAGGATTTTGTTTTAAATACCCCCACTGCTTGCAGAGGGGGCATCCTGATTTGGCCGTGTCCGTTCGTCCTGAGAAGCTCGTTAACAAGGTTGCGTAAAAATCACTTAACATAGACAAATGAAATTTGGGATGCATATTTTGTATGCATATTTAAATGACCTGATTCGATTTTCAAAACATTAGAGCATATTTAAAAAAATAAAATTAAAACACAATTTTGTCTTTTTGGAACTTGCCTCCCCCCCCCCCGAGCAGGAGAAATTAAAATTGGTTGGCATGTTTATACGCATATGTAGATTACCTTATTAGATTTTCATTCCATAATTTGATATAAAAAAGTTACGTTTTTTAAAATTTTGGCTCAGACTTTTTTGGTTTGCACTGGGGGAATTTTTGTTTTGCAAACCTACATCGATTATTTTTTTTTTCAAACAAGGAAATAAAACAAACAACAGAAGATTGAAATTGTTGGGAATTTCGATCGACGGTTTCAGTTACAAATTTCAGTTACTTTTGTTAAAATTAGAAGCAAAAAAAAAAAATAAAAAAAAAAATCTTCCATCTGATTCAAAATATGACTCACAAAATAGACGAATAATTACCGCAAAATGCATTAGAAATCAGTTTATTTTTGTTTTGCTTCGTGTTGTTTTCTCTTTCATTTTGTTATGATCATGCATCATCTCCATAAGAGGGGCACCTGCTACGAAGATACAAATCTTGGCACTGAAAAAAACAAAAAACAAACACCAGGTGGAAGTTGCAAAGAGTTAATCGACTAACATATATCAATTTATTTTGGTTTTGTTTGTTTATTGTTGTGTTTTTGTTGTTGTTTGTTTGTTTGTTTTTTTTTTTAAATTAAATTGCCACTGTCTAACATTTAGCATAAAAGGACGGTATGACGTACGCAGTCGGCTTATATGGAGTAATAGCTTAACTCTCATGTTCATTGGTTGCTATTTTTACCATCCTCCACACAGGTATCCATGACGTCACGTGACGAGCAAAAGTTCGAATGGGAGGCTAAAAGTGAAAGATATCATAGAAATAAGTGTTTTACTTCAGTTATTTAATAAAGCATCGTGATAAACTTGGAACTGTATAATAAATTAATCTTGATATAGAAAGTGAAGGTAATTGCAGGTGTCTGTAATAAATGAACGTGCCCCATTCGAAACTCATAGTTTGTGTCGGAACTATCCAATATATCATCCCTTTAGATCCTCCCACCTGAACTTCTGTCGATCTCCCTCACCAAGCTTGATATGTTCAACGTATTACGATGGCTCTTATAGAGCCAAAATTTCGGGGGTATAACTTTTCCTGAGGATATCAGAGAACACGAAGTCAGTAAGAGAATAGATCGAAGTACATGATTGTGAACTACAACGACGATTACAGATAGTCAGGCGAATAAATAATAACAATCATTTCTGATATGGCGGGACAGATGGATTCATAGAATGTAATACTGTCGACCAAGAAAATAGCCTGGAAATAAAACATTTGAAAGGTGATATGTGGGAAGCTGGAAGGTAAGTTTTTTTTTTATATGTAATAGATGTGGATTTAATTGGAAACCTCTACTTCTTTGGCATATGAGTTTGTTTTCCCGCGATCGACATCCATATTTTCTTTGTTAACATGAATTGAGGTCAGAAGCGGCGAGCCGCATGGGCTAAGTTCCTGTAAAAGTCAAGGTTGTCTTGTTCGCACTAAATAAACGCATTTGATACGGAAACAAGCTGGATTATAAAAAGTTAATGCTTTTAGCAATGAGGAATAAGTTATAGATCATATGTTTGATATTTTCCAGATCAGCTGAGGTTTGTGGTTATGTTGGTTTACAATCCCAGTATAGTGATGTAAACAAAAATGTGGGTCACCAGAAATGTGGAAAAACTACCAGCGAGTTTGTTACACTACAGTATTATTTACATTTTTAAAGGGATATAATTATGACGACAACTAATACTTCCCCTCCCCCATGATTTCTTTCCTGTACATTCCAATCATAGTTTCAGATTGTCAACAAATCACATACAGTACGGGGCCAACGTTGAGTATCCACTTGGCATTTACATCATGGAAAACTATCATTGCTATTTTGGACGAGTTCCTGAAGTCAGATGCCTTGAAGCACTTTGTTTCTGAATCAAAATATTGTTAAACTCTTGTCATGTTGCAACCTGGGATGATCTTAACTTCAGCAGTTGCATAGCATCCATCCCTACCTCTGTTGAAACATCTGACACCAGAAAATCTTGTCTCTTGAACACTTTTGATAAATGATGAGAGAACTTCTATCTTATCAACCATACAATGAAGCATTTGAACAAACTACAGTGAGATGAACTCTCGCAAGTAACCTTTTGCTTTACTGGCCTCCATCCTTGTTTCTCACATCTGCGCAAGAAAATGCAAGAGTGACCTTGTCATTGATTACAATATTGAAATATGTACTGTGGCATTACAAATGGAACCTGACCCCTTTCTCCCTCTCTCAATTTTTTTTTACTTGCCCATGGACAAGTGACTTGGAAACTTGAGCTTGTCCCTGGAGTTGGGCAAGTGGATTTGTAAATCCCTGATAAATAACCAACTTGACATGATAAAAGTATTTAACCCTTTTGCAGCGGGATACGACTCCAGTCGTACTTTACCTTTGCTAGCGGGATATGACTCCGGTCGTATGTTCACTTTATTCCGTTACCAACTTAACAGAAACATACTTTTAACTGTTTAATACGTCAGCAATTTACGTGTACTCATTTGAATAGAAGGAAATAAAGGTAGAAGGTACACAACATTACCAGATTGTGTTTAAAGGACGCCAAAACTGGCAACAATTCGCTTTCAAAATCGAGTTTTAACGTGCGGAGATAAAAAATGGCAGTCATATTCTGAAGAGGGAAGTGAAGACAGTTATGTACTTCCTGAATTAGTTGAAAATAAAGACATTCTAGGCAATGGTGATCGCCATCTTTACTTCTTCAAAATGAACAGAGCTGATGATAAATGGTTATTTGAAATTTGAAATTTGATTTCAAACACGAGTTTTAATGTGTGGAGATCAACATGGCGGACAGCGCTGAAACAGCAAGTTACGGCAGTGATGTTGATGCCGATTTTGATGAAAATATAGATCATTCTGTGGGGAAAATTTATGTTTTAGGCAGTGCAGATCGTGAGCTTGACTTGGACAAAATGAATGGAGATGATGATAACTGGTGGGTAGAAAATTTGATTTCAAAGCTGAACTTTAATGCATGTACCGTAATCACGGTAAGTCTTGGGACACCATAAGTCTTGGGACACCCTTAATTATTTTCAAAAGTAATTTTTTTATGACCTATAAAAGTTGGGACACGAAGTTAAAGCAATTTTTTCATGTACTATAAGTCTTGGGACACCTAAAACATTTTTATTTTCTAATGATCGATCGGAGTATTCGATCGTAACCTCGTGTAAAATAAACAGGACTTCGTGGTTGTTAAGGGACTCTCATTATGAATTATTACATGGAAATATTATAAATTATTACAATTTGTTTGAAGAGTCAATAAATATATTGAATTTTCTCTGTTTTCTTATTATTTCTATCAAATTAAAGTATGTATAATTTAAGCAGACTATGACAAGAACTGAGCATTAGCGGTATGTTATACCCATTCAACATTAACTTCTCCCTATTGTGCCCTATTTTACTATTGTCAGTTTATGCATTATTGCATTAAAATTGTCGAAAGTCACCTGTAATAATTGGGGAGTTTTTTCCCCTGAAAATGGAAATACCTAATTCATTACAATGTGATACCAGAATGAGAACAATGAAAATGGTGTTTATTTCAACTCTAGCATTTATTGTACGCATGTTTACATCATGGCGTCACCACATGCACATTGAAGATTTTACTTGTGATGAATGAAGTACATACATTTGATTCGAATCATAGGCACCACTGCACTCAACTTAAATAATATCTTTAAAATACGATAAAGAAGTTTAAGAAATAATCCTTTTAAAATAAAAACTCCGTGGTAGTTTGCTTTGATGTAAGCGACCTTAAATAAGCCATGTTTACTCAGTTACGGTAATCGTGCTAATATTACGCAATAGAAGCCAATCATACATCAAAGTACAGGCATTGCCGCCGGACCAAATTCCCCTTTACCAAGCCAATTTCAGGGTTTTAACAATTAACTGGCCTGGATGGCTGTCGGAAAACAAAAGACAAATCCGCCAATTATAAACAACGGAGACGCCGAAACAACCAGCTTGCCAAAATCAAAAGTGGAATGAATATGCTTGGAAAATTATCATTTTTGTGAAGCCGAAACACTAAACTAAAATGGATCAATGATGCTCTTAATCGATCTATATTCCGAATTTTAACATATATTATATATGACAAGTTATTTGAATTTATGCTGGTTATGTGCTTTATAAAATTAAATACACGTGCCTTTTCATATAGATTACATCACTTTGTAGGATCGCTTATACCACTGAAAAACAGTAACTGTTGAGCGCGTGAATACAAATAAATGAAACAGCAATGAACGTGTGGCTGAAATGTAATCTGGAAGAATGCGATTTGGTAAAAATGATGAATAAAGCAAAATCTGCATCGAATATTTTTGGGAATAAACAAGGATATAAGTGACGCCAAGTACGATTTGCATTGTGTAAGTACTGTACACTATAGTACAGGTCTTCCCTTAAATGTAAGCGGCCCGTGAATTATGAAGTCTTTATTTACCTTTATTTTAAATCATGTTGGAGAAATCTTAAAATATGCACATTCAAAATAATAACATAAACAATCATAGTAGTGTATAACAGTTTATTGACGAATGACGTGGTAATTGAACGAGCTGGTCACTGCTGTGTGACGTATGGCGATCTTCCCAATTTTGTCTTTACATTTTTTTTTGTCTACAAGTTTTGGGACACCGAAAATTGTATATATTTTAAAGGCATATAAGTCTTGGGACACGAAAAAAAATAATTATTTTTTCGTGTCCCAAGACTTACCGTGATTACGATAATTCAAAATGGCAGACAGTACTGAAGCGACTATGATGTTGATACAGATTTTGATGAAAATATAGATAATTTTGTGGGGGAAATTTATATTTTAGGCAGTGGGAATCGTGGGATCATGATCTTGGTTGCATCAAATGAACTGAGCAGATGAAAAATAGTTAATTGGTATTTTTGACTCGGATAAAGACGTGGATGCTTTTCAAGCTAACTGGACATTTTGAGAACTTCACTACTCATAAAGTTCGCACATATACTGATGTTGGGTGTTTGCATAATATTATGAAATTTTTCTGCATCCCTGGAAATGGAATATAATACACCCAACATAACTGATTGTGGCGTGGGGGTGATGGTGGTTGTGGTTGTCGTTATCTAGAGGATGATCGACCTCGGTGTTATTGCCCGGATCGAGTAAATAATAATTTAAATTGGGAAACTTATAGATGGAATGAATAGAGATCTGAGCAGATATATAGAACAGACTAAAACGAGCCCCCGTATATGAAATATAACAATTTAATCAATTACACAAACAACTATGATAATGCATTACATTAGGAAGATACACTTCTTTTGAAATAAATCATTCACCGAATTGTAAACACAAATATACTTATATAAATAGCCGATCTGTTTAAATGATAGAATTAATTCATCATAGAATCGAGTGAACAATCGAAGTCATTGCTTTGTACAGCTTCATAACCTGGTTTCCTTCGGTTCACCGTGCTGTTCAACTGGTTCCTTCGCTTTCTTCTCACTCCGACTATCTTGCCTCTGTCGGCCCTCAAACTTTATGTGGGTAGGTGGATTCGTAGATACGTAGGTACGTGGATACGTCAGTGGATTACGTCAGTGGATAGGTAGGTAGGTGGATGGAGCTATTTCCCCTTTCAAAATAAACAGAGAAGCAACCTAAATCTTCTGTCAAATACCCTTCTGGGAATAGATCATTACTCCACTCTCGTTATGTCAGATATCATCCTATCGGAAGTCAAACAGATACCAAAGGCTATCTGGTCAAGCCAAACACGGCAGGCCATAAACAAACAAACCTAGTTTCATAAGATTAATGTATTTCCTAACGGCTATTTCATCACTGACTCACATTAACATCACACGAGACATTTCAGTTTCGGTCTCAATTATACAAATGAATGAATGAAATTCACTTCATGGCTTAACTACATTAATTTCAGTGAATACATACACTCAAGTCTTTAACATACATGAAATTTCACTTCATGGTTTAACAACGTTAATTTCAGTCACTATGCACTCAAGTTTTTATCATACATGAAATCATCTAAGATCGGTGAATTCACACGGATTCTCGCAACTCATATCAACTAAAGTAATGCATGAAATTCTTAAAATACATGACTCCTATAACACTCAAGACAACAAATTCAAACAATCTGTCCAACTTATATATAAGAAGATCACTGTACGAATTCAGATAATGAACTCAAACACAGTTATACTCATATCAAGTAATTTCAAAAAATTGTCCTGTAAAGCCAGATTGACCAACGTCACTGCATTCTCTCATGCTGCTACACCACTGACTGAAAATATTTCCAGTTCTATACAACTGCCTGTCAGATTGGGCTTCAGTATGAAAAGGGTTAATAATTCAACAGACTGGTACACACATAGTACATATTTACAGTGAAACAATACAGTGACATATATATAAATGCCAACAGCAACCACAGGTTAAAAAACCGTACAACAGTAAATAACGTGACAATATAATAATAGTCTTTTTTTATTCGTATGAACATATATAAGATATAATAAGAGGAGTACTCTTGATAATTTGAGTAGGAAATATGACAGTTTTATTTTTGAAAGCATGCACAATGTCAACACTAAGAGCAGATTAAAAGACGAGACAACAGTATATAGTATGCAAATAAAGGTGTACATGGGATGAGAAATACGACATCAGGACAATGAGGGTGCTTAAAGTTGTAAAAAAAATCTATATAAATAAATCTAAGAAGGTGAGTAATTTAAAATAGGCATTATGGGTGTTCAGGATTTAAGTCGGATTACCTCAGCGAAGTTGGTAACCTTAAAGCTGAAAAGCTGCTGACCACTAAATAGAGAGATGTATAGCACATGTACAGTGCGGCCTGGACCATGTCTAAATCCGCCTGCTGAATTCTTTCACTTTGCTGAAATGTGTATTTAACTGTAATAAGTCGTCATTTTACGTTTACTCCGCTGAAAAGAGGAAATAAATGTTGAAAGTACACAACTGCAGTCACCGAATGATTTTAAATGACCCCAAACTGGTAACAATTTGATTTAAAATCAAGTTTTAATTTGCAGAGATCGAAAATGGCGGTCACTACTCAAGCAGTGAGTTATGGCAGTTATGTGCTTGCAGAATTAGTTGAAAATAAAGACAATTTCATGTGGAAAATTTACATTTTAGGCAGTGCGGATCGTTATCTTTACTTCATCAAAATGAATGGAGTTGATTACTGGTAATTTGAAAATTGATTTAAAACACGAGTTTTAACGTGCAGAGATCAACATGGCGGACATCACTGAAGCGGCGAATTGTGGCAGTGATTTGGATGAAAATATAGACAATTTTGTGATGAAAATCAGACTTGTGCAGTGCAGATAGTGACCTTGACTTTTTCCCTGAAATGAGCAGAGTTGATGATAACCGGTTAGTTGAAAATTTTATTTCAAAATTGAATTTTAACATGCAAAGATCAAAATGGTGGATAGTACTGAAGCGGCAAGTGATCACTGATGACTGTTGTGAGTGTCAGTTATGATGAAAAATGATGGGGGAAAGTTATATTTTAGGTAGTGGGGATCGTGATCTTGACTACATTGAAATGAAGTGAGCAGATGATAATTAGTTCATTGGTATTTTGACTTGGATATTGACGATGATGAAGACTTGGATGGTTTTCTAGCTAGCTGGACATTTTGTTGACTTCACTTCTCATAAAGTTCACCTGCATACCGATGTTAAAATGTGTGCATAATATTATGAACAGCTTTGTCGACTTTCCAGTAAAGATCTGTTCTGCTTGCTTTCCAATTCTCATGCGAGTAAATTTAATAAAATTGAAATAAGCTTTGACATTCTTGATGGATTTTTATTAATTTTCGCCATCTTAATATAAGATGTTACTCGTCAAGGGTTCTGTTAACTCTTTAACTTTGACGTGTATATCAGCTGCATAAATGTGCCGTGCCTCCCCAGTGACTGATAAATCCGCTTGTAAACAAAGCACTACTACTCCCAGTGACTGATATATCCGCTTGCTGGTTATACTCCCTGTACCCCGGTGACGGATAGATCCGCATTATGTTCATTTTAAAATCGGTTCTATTGGTCAATAATTGAAAGTAAAAGGACATTCAACCAATCAAAATAGAGTTAACAAATGATTGTTCTTACTAAATCCGGGGATTTTTTACAATTTTGTACCACGTGTTAGTTAATACATGTGTTTGTAGTTGACAGTGGAAACAATGGTTTTTGCTTACGCTAGCGATTGAGAATCCGAATTTTTGGGTTTTTCCGAGGACGAACTTAACAATATTAAATTAAGAAGTGTTGGTAGTGACATTGAACAATCTTCTTTGTCAAGTCGGTCCGAAATTGAGACAGAATCTGATGAAGAAGACAGCCAAATGTGGACAAGAGAGCCACGTGCTCCAAAAGTCAGTGTTTACCGAAAGTGTCGGCCCAACTTCAAACAGTGCAATGTCTGTCTGTGTATAAAGCATAACTGATTCTATAAATACCATGCAGAACTTAAGAAGTAGTAGAACATAGTGACTAGTTAAACATTTTTTAGTAATTACTTGTATATATTTGACGAATATCTTTGTATAAAAGACGGACATAAATTTTAGTGTTTACAAATAGTGTTTTGTGTTCTATTCATGGATTTTATACCAATCTTGTGGATGTCAGCAGGATAAAATAATAAAACAGACGCAAGGTAGTTATAGCTTTTATATATGCATGGTTTTAGTCTCTAAATCAGTCTATTATACAGAAAATAACTAAAACAATTAGGCCATATCCCCAAATCATCAGCTAAAAAGTTATCATTTGGCTGCAGCAGCATCAGACTCTGGTAGTCAGCCCCCAAATCAGCTGCAGTAGTGACCCCAGCAGCTAGGCATAGCAGTGAGCCACTTCAGTAGCGCTAGAAGTTAAAGAGTTAATGGACATTGTTTTCAGAGGTAAATACTGGTAATGTCGTTTTTAAAAAATATCAGCAATGTCAGCCTGTTGTGTAATGTGAGGCACAACCAATTCTTGTCAACTTCAAATTTTTTCCTAGTGATGAACATTTGATACAAAAGTTTTCATTGCTTTGATCAAAGAATTAACATACAAGTCTTATTAAATAGTTGTCTTAAGTAGATATGTAGAAGTACGTAATTTAATTGGAACAAGTCTTTGCACAAAAAAAGCTACATGTATATATTGAGAGGTACCTTGGTAACTCCTACCTTCACTGAGGTCTATCTTTTTGGACCCCGTTGTGCACAAGTTGTCAGTGAAAATGTGTTCACAAGCAAAAAGAAACTGCACAAAAAATAGACAGTAGAAATCTATGAATACAATATTAAAATGCCAAAATTATGGTCTCGGACAGAAAAAAATATTGTGAGCTAGGCAGACAAGTATCAAGATTTACTAGCCATTGGACTAGTGGAATTCTGATAATTTCGAGCCATTGTGTATTTAATTCAGGTAGCACAGTCAGTTGCTGCATGATGTCGTGACTTACCCTACATTTTTATTTACAACAGAACTATATACAATTATTTCACAAAGGAGTTTAGTTACAAATTAATCAAAACGAGCAAATTGGAAGTCTTCAAGCAAACAGTTTCATACTCTTTCCTGAGCAAGTGCTTGTGTGAAAATCGCACAGTTGATTTGCTGTGAGCATAACAAAACCTGTAACATTAATTAATATTAGCAAAGCTCAATCTAATCATGTCAGCACTAGACTTCTGCATAAACCGTCATTATCAAGTGCTTACTAAGGCCAAAAAATAAATGTGTTTCTGGTTGGCCGACCATCCCTGTTTCTTGTTGCTGACCCTAGCAATTTTCCCCCGCCCCCCCCCCCCCCCCATAATTATTTACTTTTTAAAAAAAAAAAAAAAAATCACATTGCCGAAATTGATTTCTGTATCTAATTGAGCCGGTTTTGTCCAGTACTTTGAAGCGCTTGAAATATTTGATTTATATATAATGTAAAAAAAAAAACAACCTACCTGCCTACCCTAAGTTTAAAACCAGTGCAATAGGAAACACACAATTTTTTGTTTATGGCCTAAGCAACATTTTTATATGCCTGCCTTAAGGTGGAGTATATTATGTTATGATGTCCCATGTGTCCGTCTGTTACCAAGTTTGTCTGTGCTCAGTAACTCTAGTTTTTTAGCATTTACAAATGCCAAACTTTGAGGATGGCTTGTACTTGAGTAAAGAGGAAGAACCTTATTGATTTTGGGGTCAAAAGGTACAAGGTCATGGTCGCTTAATGAAAGAATGAACAATAATATTAGTTCTACATCATATACCTTGACCAAACTTTGTTAATGGCTTGTATGTGGGGTTAGGAAGAAGCCTATTAATTATTAGGTTAAAGGTCCGGGTTACTGACTAGGAAGGAAAATGATTTTTGCACAAGGACTTGTATTTACTTATGCATTTAAGAATATATGGCCATTTCCATCATGGGCATTCATTGTACCTCATCTGCAGGGTCTTGGCTGATGCTTGGTTAACACAGTAAACAGATCAATTAACCACAAAAACAGAATGCCACCCCATGTTTTGTGAGGTATATTTGATACAAGACCATTTCTTAGTGATCTGTGGATATTTTTACTGATCCAGTGGATTTAGTGATCTGTTGACAGATTTACAGATCTTCAATTAGCGTCACTGATTTTTTTGACCATCGATTAGCACAAGTTTGTTGAAACTTTACAAACACATTCATCACATTATTGTCTAATTGGTTCTTAGTGAAAATGGTACCACTCAGACATCCAATATGGCCACCACAGTGACCATCTTGAAAATCTTGTTATTGCTACTCCTCCTGAATGGATGGTCATATCAGCATGGAGTTTTCACTAAAGGATTTCTTATGATGTCATTTTGGTCCTAAATAAAATGGTGCCAATCTAATGGCCACCACATCAGCTAATTTGAAAATCTTGTTATCACTGAAGAATATCAGAGATGGTTTCAATACTCGGCAGTTAAAAAGTAGAATATATCATATCTTGAATTCCTGGAAATCTTTTTGTTAGTAGAGCGTCAGTCCCTTTGAAGGACTCGTGTTTATAGATTGTGCCCATCATTGGCAGTAGATTCCTTGCATTGACCTTTACTGTAGGGACATTTGCCCCAAACTTGTCTTGCTGCGGGTTTACAGTCTATTCAGGTTCAGCAGAATGGTAATATGATCATACATCATCTAGTATCCCATGTATTGAGACAATGAAGAAAAGATGCCATATACATTATGTATATGCAGGTGTTAGTTTGGGATATTGAGCTCAAATTACTGCCATCAACTGCAGATATGGGTGGTAATGAACTTAACAATGGTTTTAAAAGAGATCTCAATAATAGACGCTGGTATTATTCACCATAGAATCTAGATAAAGTATAACCTGGGACACCCATATTATTTTGAGGGATTTGGGATGCAAACATTACTAATTGTTGATTGATACATTAAATATATATAGAAACAAAATTGTTTGGTGTGACATGATACTTACATGATTGTTGTGGTTAATTGATAGTTACAGTGATAATACAATTATTGATTTTGGTGACCATTTCACAGAGCAATGTCAGTATTGCCATATCAACAAAGCAGACCATTTAGCAGAGGGCATGTTTTTAAGCCATTAGAACCAGAACATTTTTCAGCAAGAAGGATAGATCAGGGTTGTGTTTTTTTTTCTCCACATTTAATCCCTCCCCTTTTTTTCTCTTTCATGAATTCACTTGGTGAGAGAGAGCTAGACACCCGAGTTCCAACTTTCTAAATAAAATCGCAACTTGGAACTCTCCATGATTTTGCAAACTCCAACTTGAGTTGACTCTCCTCAAACTGGCTGTACTTTATTAACATCAAGAAGACTCGGTGTACATTACACTATAAAAATATCCATATATATATATATATAACCATGTTGCAAATTAAAATGAAGTGCTAATTGACGATTGATATTGATGGTTTTCCTGGCCAAAGACTGTATGAGTTTCAAGTATGGTCCTGCATCCACAGAGATGCTGCCATGGTGCGCGAATCGCGCAACATTTGTACACATTCGCGCACTTGGAAAGCAGTGATTCGCGAGAACTCCTGTGAATTAGTTTAAAGTCGTGCGTACAAAAATGTACTCTGCGCAGTATACAATTATTTTTTAACTGTTAACCCTTAAAGTGCTTGTCATGGCATAAGTCGTGCTGCCAGTAGAGGTCTCGTAGCGCTTGTCTCGTTATCGGTCTTTTTTCCGGTAGGCAACTGTTTACGCATTTTAGTACTTCAGCTTGACATGAATGGTTGTTAATCTATTTGATTGGCACTTTGGGCCCTGGAACAAGCATTGACGACATTGAACCTTGCATTCATGAAGGAAGTTTTACAAATGCATGTTTCAAGTAAGGGCCTCTAGAAAATCCAAAATGGCCGACTCCCAGCGTGGTTCATCTTCAGATGACGGTTTCGTTCGGAAAATACTGGCCAATGATAGCGATGATGACAGTGATTTTAAAATTTTTTTAAGTATATGAGAATATAGTAGCCTGGAAAGTGTTACTGGAAATACCAGTGAGTAATTTTGAACCTGAAAATGATGCTGAATACAAATCTGATGTACATGGTGGATGGACAAAAACAAACGGCATGCTGGTCAACCCCCAATTAAGTGGTCCTTCGAAATTAAATGTCAAAAAGGCAGAATACTAAGCCTTATTAAAGTACAAGCAATTTAAAAGTAGAGAGCAATTTTTCATTTCTTTTCTCAAACAATTCTGCCTTGAGGAAACTCACTAGCTCTCTAAGGGTTAAGATAAATTGAATAAATAAAAACCTAAAGATAAATTAAAAAGTAAGGATATTTATTTTTAATCAGAATAACTCCGTCTGAACAAGCTGACTATGGCATTGATGAAATTAAAACCCTAATACAAAATTGTGGAACATACAAGAATTCTGGCATACATGTAGTAATCAGCACTTGTTCAAGCTGTCTTAGCTAGCTATGCATTTGTGAAAGGGGGGTTCTCAACACTGAACACTATTTATACACAGATAAGGAACAAATTAAGCTCAAAAATGATCAACAGATTAATGCTTACACAACTAGAGGTGACATCTTTTGAAGATTTTTATTTCAATAGAGCTGGAAGAAAGAAAGAGACGGATATTTATGTGTTAGGTCAATATCAAACTACGACCTTTTTATTTCCTCCCCCTCATTTGTTTGCTACTCCCCCCTTATTTTGGTGACAAGGGTGAAACTCCCCCTTTAGATAAAATCCTGGCAGCATCTCTGCATTCATTGTTCCTATTTTCTGTGATGTTAATCAATACTCACCCAAATAAATTGTATGGGGATAGCAAAGATACAAATGCGGGTGCACACATTTTTTTTCAACACAGAAAATGATGGTGAAAGATGTTGAGATTAAAGGAACAAAAAGTGCTGATAAATGGAGAGATGAAACTGAATTAGCATTATATGCTGACTGGAGATGTCACCAGTTGCTGTATGTCTGTATGGATGCCAGACATTTGCAAGTATTTTGGCAGTGGATGCCAGACATTTGCAAGTATTTTGGCGGTGGGCAGGGAGATTAAGTGTGTTATATAGGCAAACAAAATACAAAACTGGTATCGTGTTAAAAAAAAATAGCATGGTTGGTTGGAAAATAATTTGTACTTGTTGTTCCTCTTCCATTTACCAAAAGTGAACCAAGGTAAAATTCCCTGATCTTATTCCTTTGAGAAAAGACCTTATTAGTATTACTCAACAGGGACGATGTTGTTGGTAGTATTACTCAACAGGATGATGTTGTTAGTAGTTAAATATACCGTGTCTATATAATTACATAAATAATAATTTGCATTTGTCTGATATAACTTGTTGTACATTTGAAACTAACCATGATTAGCAAACAATGCAGAGGCAGCCATTGTTGAATCATGCTTTCTAGTCCGTGTCCAGTTAAGTACTTAAAAATATTATGAGAAATAGCATCATATGATCATGATGTCTAGTACCTTTTTATGGTTGGAAAATTTTTACAAGGTTGGCATGCAATAAACAAGGTTGGTCAGGAAACTAGCTATTTTTTTAGCTCTACTGGTCATAGACCACAAGAGTTTATGAGATGGTCTGTTGTCCATCATCTGTCTGTTAGCACATTTGTTATCACTAGTCCTCCTAAACTACTTGGAGGATTTCTTTGAAACTTTACACACACACTCATTCCTTGGTCTAGTGGTCCTAAATGAAAATGGTGCTGCTTGGACATCCAATATATCCACCACGGTGGCCATCTTGAAAATCTTATCACTACTCCTCCTGAATTGATGGTCATGTCAACATAGAGTTTTCACTAAAAGACTTCTTATGATGTCTACTTGGTCCTAAATGAAAAAGGTGCATATCTGGTGTCCAATATGGCCACCATGACAGCCATCTGTAAAATCTTTTTATTGCTACTCCTGAATGGATGGTTATATCAACATGGGGTTTTCACTAAAAGACTTATTATGATGTCTAGTTGATCCCAAATTTAAATGGTGCCAATCTGACGTCCTATATCACTGCAATGGCAGCCATCTTGAAAATCTTATCGCTACTCCTATATGGATGGTCATATCAACATGGGTTTTTCACTAAAAGACTAGTTAGGATGCCTAGTTGGTCCTAAATGAAAATATTGCCAGTCTGATGCCTAGGAGCTAATTTGAAAATCTTGTTATTGCTGAAGATTATCAGAGATGGTTTCTACACTCAACAGTTAAAAGGAAAAAACGAACAGTTAACCCTTTTCATACTGAAGCCCATTCAGACAGGCAGTTGTATAGAACTGGAAATTTTTCAGTCAGTGGTGTAGCAGCAAGAGAGAATGCAGTGACATTGGTCAATCTGGCTTTACATGACAATTTTTTGAAATTATTTTTCAATGTTGTATACCATTTTAAAAAGCATAATATTTTCCTTAAGGTCATATATTTTTTGACTGAAAATTTTCAGACATAAAACTTCAGTTGAAAGTAAAGTTATGTAAGCAAAAATAAATGCTTTACATTTTTTTGTAATAACTTACTTTCAATGCAATTTTCCTATCTGCAATATTCATTTTACCTCCTCTATGTAATTGTATGAAATGAGGGGAATTTTATACCATTTAAGAAGGTGACAAAATAGTAAAAATCCATCAAGAATACCAATTAACTATCTATCATCAGATCAGTTCATTCGATGCAACCAAGATAACGATCCCCACTGCCTAAAATATAAATTTCCCCCACAAAATTGTCTAAATTTTCATCAAAATCTGTATCAACATCATGGTCGCTTCAGTACTGTCCGCCATTTTGAATTACACACGTTAAAATTCAGTTTTGAATTCAAATTTTCTACTAACCAGTTCTCATCATCTCCGTTCATTTCGTCGAAGTGAAGCTCATGATCTGCACTGCTTAAACCATAAAGTTTCCCCACAAAATTGTCTATATTTTCATTAAAATCGGCATCCACATCACTGCCGTAAATTGCTGTTTCAGTGCTGTCTGCCATGTTGATCTCCACACATTAAAAGTCGTGTTTGAAATTAAATTTTCAAATAACCAGTTATCATCAGCGCCGTTCATTTTGAAGAAGTAAAGATAACGATCCCCACTGGCTAGAATGTCAATTTTCCACGTGAAATGGTCTTTATTTTCAGCTAATTCAGCAAGCACATAACTCTCTTCAATTCCCTCTTCAAAATATGACCGCTGTATTTTATCTCGGCACGATAAAACTCAATTTTGAAATCAAATTTTTACCAGTTTTTGGGTCTTTTAAACACGATCTGGCAATGCTGTGTGTACCTTCTACCTTTATTTTCTTCTTTTCAAAAGAGTACACGTAAACTGATGACGTTTTATACAGTTAAACACGTGTCTGCAAATGTTGGTAACGGAATATAGTGAACATTCGACCCGCTGGCAAAGGTAAAGTACGACTGGAGTCGTATCCCACTGTCAAAGGGTTAAAAGGAAGAAATTGTCTTATCTTGAATTCCTAGAAATTCTTTCCGCCCAGTAGAGCGTCGGTCCCGTGTTTTTTTAATTTTTTTTAAGGTCCAATGTTGTTTTACAACTTTTAAATATTACGTAAAAGTGCAGGGCAAGTTAATGTTCCAAGTTTTATGTAATGCAGGAGAATTGGCTAACTGAAAATTTGTTGAGGTCTGTGCAGAAATGTTCACGACTATTTGGTTATGAAATCTGTTTACTGGGTCTTCTCACTGTATGGTACATCATTATACAAGTGTACTCATCTAATCTGACTAATTTTGTTACTTGAGAGATTGGCCAAATATGTCGTAAATGACAAAAATGAAGGATTAACATTGATGCGTGAGTATTTATAGATACATGTAGCAGTAGTACTGCTTGTTATCTGCAAAATTGTCATGTGTTGTACATCAAAATGCATCTTGATGAATCTTTCCAAAAGAAAACATCATTCATTATTTGTCATCATTGCGGTGACTGCAGCTTTTGCTGTTATACCCTGTAGTGACAACTTGCCTTAATAACTTGCAGGGTTTTCTCTTAATGACAAGTTCCTTATCCTCAGAAGTATGAAAATCTGCTTGGGATCCCCCACTGTTTGAAAAGAGTGATAAAAGAGAATACAGTAACATTGAGACTCTGGACTGGTCAGTAATAAAAGTCCAAGTAAATCCAGGTTTAATTCTTGTACTGCACTCCCCTGTCACAGGAGGTCACCTTACCTTAGGACCATGTGTGCACATTCACATTCTGACTTGTAACATTCCTGTTCACACTTGCACATTGTCCAGGGCTGTCCAAATTTTGGATGCTCCAAGGACAGACATTAGCCAACCTTCTTCATACTGGTATTTTTTGTTGGTACACCTAGACTACCTTAACCATTTTTTTTAAAATTAAATTTTCTTCTCTTAAGGTAGACATCAATGCTGAAGCAACACTATCCCTTTTCATACTGAAGCCCAATCAGACAGGCAGTTGTGTAGAACTGGAAATTTTTTCAGTCATTGGTGTAGCAGCATGAGAGAATGCAGTGATGTTGGCCAATCTGGCTTTACGGGACAATTTTGTAAAATTTATTTTTCAATGTTGTATACAGTTTTAAAAAGCATAAAATTTTCCTTAAGGTCATATTTTTTTTTACTGACAATTTTCAGACAAAAAAACTTCAGTTGAAAGTAAAGTTTTGTAAGCAAATAAACAGGCCTTACATTTTATTTTTTTATAACTTACTTTCAATGCAATTTTCTTATCTGCAATATTCATTTTACCAACATGTAAGTGTATGAAATGGGGGGAATTTTATGTCATTTAAGAAGGTGACAAAATAATAAAAATCCATCAAGAATGTCAAAAGTTATTGCAATTTTATTAAACTTACTCGCATGAGAATTGGAGAGCAAACAGAATAATCCTTACTGGTAATTCAACAAAACTTTTCATTTTGGTTCAGTGTTTTTATTCCACAATAAAGTTTAATATACTAATATCAGAGTTATGTTGGGTTTATTTTGGTCCATTTCCAGGAATACAGTAAAATTTCATAATATTATGCACACACCCAACATTGGTATATGTGTGAACTTTATGAGTAGTGAAGTTCTCAAAATGTCCAGTTAGCTTGAAAAGCATCCACATCTTCATTATCATCAATATCTGAGTCAAAAATACCAGCTAACTACTTATCTGCTCAGTTCATATGATGCAACCAAGATCATGATCCCCATTGCTTAAAATATAACTTTGCCCCACAAAATTGTCTATATTTTCATCAAAATCTGTATCCACATCACGGTCGCTTCAGTACTGTCTGCCATTTTGAATTACAAGCATTCAAATTCAGTTTTGAAATCAAATTTTCTACTAACCAGTTATCATCTCTGTTCATTTCGTCGAAGTCAAGCTCATGATCTGCACTGCCTAAAACAGAAATTTTCCCCACAAAATTGTCAATATTTTCATGAAAATTTTCATCCACATCACTGCTGTAACTTGCTGTTTCAGCGCTGTCCGCCATGTTGATCTCCACATTACAACTCGAGTTTGAAATCAAATTTTCAAATAACCAGTTATCATCAGCTCCGTTCATTTTGAAGAAGTAAAGATAGCGATCGCCACTGCCTAGAATGTCAATTTTCCACACGAAATGATCTTTATTTTCAACAAATTCAGCAAGCACATAACTGTCTTCACTTTCCTCTTCAGTATATGATCGCCCTTTTTTTATCTCCGCATGTTAAAACTCGATTTGAAATCAAATTTTTACCAGTTTTGGGGTCTTTTAAACACAATCTGTTAATGCTATGTGTACCTTCTACCTTTATTTCCTTCTTTTCAAAAGAGTACACGTAAATTGATGATGTTTTATATAGTTAAATACACGTTTCTGCAAAGTTGGTAACGGACTGTAGTGAACACGCTACTGGATTCGTATCCCGCTGGCAAAGGTAAAGTACGACTGGAGTCGTATCCCGCTGCAAAAGGGTTAATAAACATAACACAAGAAACACAAGGTTAATTTTAACTGCCCCTAGATGTGTCCTAGGCTTTTCACACATGCAGGTTAGCTTATAGGCTACCACAGGGCCTGTTGTGCTGGGTTTGAAATTGGCAGCACCTTGCTAGCCAAAGGCAAGTCATTTTCCTGTCAGGCTAGTAGTTTTCATTTTGTCGATAGTCCTATGTGTAGTAAAGTTTCCGTTGTCGTCGGTCAGCATTTATGGGAACAACTAGTGAAGATTCCACGTGACAAGTGAATTTCTCAATCTACTAGTCCTTCTGGCTACACAGAAATTTATTTTAAATTCTGGGCTCTCGCATTGGCAGTGCTAAACAGTCCATGTGAAAAGGAGACTGAGAATTCATTTATTTTCATGTCTGGGGAACCAATTTTTTTTATTTCATGCTTTCTACAAGAAATTTCAAACTCTGCAAACTAGAATTCATCTGTTTTGTCCTTCGTTTATCATAATACAACACTCCCACACTATAAGGCCCTTCCTGTTATAAGGGGAGTATGATTATGGATCTCATTTCATTAATTAGTAATAAAATTATAGTATCATATACCTTATTACAAGGTAGGATCTCTATAAGTTGCAGGGCTCAGGAATATCACTTGTCCTCATTCTGACTGAGTAAATATTGGCTGAGCAGAGTAAAACTGCTACTTACTCGTCTCTGGGACGAGTAGATGCAGAATTGTACATCAAGAATAAATCTGTGCATTTTCTTGTATCAACAAACACAGAAAATTCAACATTGACCAACCTCTTGCGTACATCAGTTATCAATTTTTTTTCTAATATTTTGCCTCCTTTACAGTCTGGAACATGCCACAAAGAGGAAGCTGACTTTTTTGTTTGTTTTTTGTTTACATAGGTATCCGATACAGTCTGTGTAAAAATCTTGAAAATATTATGTTCTGAGTGAAGACAGTGGGTTTATAAACCCTTCTAATGCATTGCCCTTGATAAATAAATACAATATGAGACATGGTTTGTACACTTACTCAAGAAATTGCAGTTTCACAGCTGGCCCTCAAATTCCTAATGGTGTTCATTTTTACAGTGACACTTTTAGGTAATCTAGACATAGGTGAATGTTCCCTTTTAACAAGCTATACACATCTTTACGAGTTAGACCTGTGAGAAGTCAAGAGCCAAAGAATGCCAAATTGTTTTTGATTTTTAGCTCTACTTGTCATAGACCATTAGAATTTATGGGATAATCTGTCGTCTGTTAGCACAAGTTTGTCGTTGCTACTCCAAACTACTTGTAGGATTGCCTTGAAACTTTACACATGCATTCATCCCATGGTCTAGTTCAGGGGTGTCAAACTCATTTGCAATGGTGGGCCAGATTTGATATAAATAATAAAAAATAATAATTATAAAGAATGAGTCTGGCGGGCCTTATGTTTGACACCCCTAGTCTAGTTGGTCCTAAATGAAAATAGTGCTTAGACATCCAGTATGACCACTACAGTGGCGTTCTTGAAAATTGTATCACTACTCCTCTTGAATGGATGGTCATATCAACATGGGGTATGCTCTAAAAGACTTCTTATGATGTCTAGTTGGTCCTAATTGAAAAGGGTGATCTGACATCTAGTAGGTCTGACATGGCATCCATCTTGAAAATCTTGTTATTGCTACTCCTTCTGAATGGAAAGTCATAAGATTTCTTAAATGAAAATGGTGCTGATCTGATGCCTAATGTGGCCATCAAAGCGACAATCTTGAAAATCTTGTTATCACTACTCCTGAATGGATGGTCATATCAACATGGGTTTTCACTAAAAGATTCCTTATAGTGTCTAGTTGGTCTTAAATGAAAATAGTGTAGATCTGATGTCCAATGTGGCTGCCATATCACCCATCTTGAAAATCTTTTTGCTACTCCTGAACAAAAAGTCATCTTGACATGGATTTTTCACTAGATGACTTCTTGTGATATCTAGTTGGTCCTAATGAAAATGGTGCCACTGGCATATCCAGTATGGCTGCCACAGCAGCCATCTTGAGAATCTTGTTATCGCTGCTTCTCCTTAATGGATGGTCATATCAACATAGGTTTTTTTTTTTACTAAGACTTCTTATGATGTCCAGTTAGTCCTGAATAAAAATGGTGCTGCTCGGACATCTAATATGGCCACCACAGTGGCCATCTTGAAAATCTTGTCACTACTCTTGAATGAATGATGATATCATCAGTGGGTTTTCATTGAAAGACTTGGACATAAATAAAAATGGTACCAATATGGCTGCCACAATGGCCATCTTGAAAATCTTGTTATGGTTACTTCTCCTAAATGGCTGGTCATATCAACATTATGCTTTCACTAAAAGACTTCTTATGATGTGTATTTGGTCCTAAATCGAAATGGTGCAGATCTGATATCCAATATGGCCACCATGGCAGCCATCTTGAAAATCTTGTTATTGTTATTCCTTGAAATTGGAAGTCATATCAACATGGGGTTTTCACCAGAAGACTTCTTATAGTGTCTTGTTGGTCATAAATTAAAATGGTGTTGATCTGATGTCCAATCTTGTTATTGTTACTCCTCTTAAATGGAAAGTCATTTTGACATAGGATTTTCATCAGATAAGTTCTTATGGTTTCTAGTTTGGTCGTATATCAAAATGATACAAACTGACCCTCAATATTGCCACCCTGTTGACCATCTTGAAAATATTGTCGAAAATGGTACCATTTGTACAACCAATATGGCTGCCATGATAGCTGTCTTAAAACTGTTGCTGTCACTACTCACCCTGAATAAATGGTGATAATGACACTGGGTTTTCACCCAAAGACTTCTAATGATGCCTACTTGGTCTGGAATGAAACTGGTGCCAATCTGATATCCAGTATGTCCATCACAGCAGTTAATTTAAAAATCTTGCTATTGCTGAAGCATATCGGAGATTGTTTCAACATTCAGTAGTTGAAAGGAAGAAGTGATCTTACCGTAATGACGATAAGTCTTGGGACAGGAAAGAATAATTATTATTAAATTAAAATTTTCATTGTCCCAACACTTGCAGACACTAAAATGTCAAAAATTGGCAAGACCAGCTCTTGTTCCTGTCAATAAACTGTTATAAACTACTATGATTGTTTTTTTTAGCTCTACTGGCCATAGACCAGAGGAGCTTATGTGAGTGTCTGTCATCCGTCCGTCTGTTAGCACAAGTTTGTTAATGCTGCTCCTTGCAAACTACATGTAGGATTGCCTTAAAACTCGAGTTGGTTCTAAATGAAAATGGTGCTGCTCAAACATCCAATATGGCCACCACAATAATTTTTCATGCATTTATTTTAGATGATTGAAAAGAAAAATTGTAAAAAGTAAGACATGGAATGGAATTATTTTTATTTTATATCTCTTCTTGGCTGGGGAAAAATATTTTAAATCTGTATCACTTCCCACATATAAAGTTGTACGGTATGGTTTCAACAGTATTTATTGCAATCATCATCACAGAAAGTACATAAAATATTACATCAAGAGAGACAGCAGATTGAGCAAAAAAGATTATACTTTTCTTTGTTTCTATACAATATTTATTTAAAAAAATACAACATCTTTACTTATTATTCATAACAATGCAATATCTGGGGATTCAGTAGAAAGCAGTATCAAAACGGCATTCTAACAATCAATATTCGCCTACTATATGAAGTAGATAGATCATAACCAAATATAAATATATACATGAATAATTTAAGTATAAGTAATTATTGCAGAAATCATATAATAGAGTAAAGATAGAATTGATAGGTGTGGTTGTGATCTCTGTATTAATTTGAAAAACATTATCATGATTTTAGGAAGGTTTGCTCTGCCATAAGTAAATGCGTATTAATATCATCAGAGTACATGGAATTGCCAAATAATAATGTCTTAATATAAGTCAAAATAGTAAAGTGAAAAGAACATGATGTCTTAGAGCTATATATTGTTGACATTCTAATAGAAAGGGTTCAGCTGTTTTGACATGTTTGGATGTACAGTACCTACTGTTGGAAACGTGACAGAAGAATAAGTCGTTATTTAAACTAGTACATTTGGTTCCCCGGTGTGTATCCTGGACTTGGCAGGCCAAGTCCAAGATCATCAGTGTTAGAATGTATGTAGGAGTAATATGTTTATCCTGGTTTAGGTACATGTAAGTTTTGAGATTTTGTATAGATGGTTTACTTACAATTTCTGTTGGTAATGTGTTCCACTGTTGAATTGTAAAAGACAGGAATTAATTTTGATACAAGGTAATTCTACGGTAGGGGAGCGCAATGATCGAGTGATGTAGGTCGAAATTACATTTTTGTAAGTAGTTCAAAGCAAGACCATTGTCTAATTTAAACAACTAATCTTATTTCGATCTCCCTTTCCTCTTTATTTCGGTGATCTGACAGATGCACTGAATGGAAGATTAATGCAGTAGATCTCTTTGTTTCAAATCATAGGCATCTCTCCACTGAACTTCAGTAATGTCTCTAAATTACGATAAAGAAATCTCGGAAATAATGCTTTGATGTAAGCGGCCTTAAGCAAGTACATGTTTACTCAGCTACAGTAAGTTTGCTAATATTATGTAGTAAAAGGTGATAAAAGGATTAATGTTGTAGAACAAAGGTGTACCAGCATTACCAACTATACAGCATAAGAATTCTTTTAGTGAAAACCCCATGTTGATGTGATCATACATTCAGGAGGAGTAGCGATAGCAAGACTTTCAAGTTAGTTTTTTTTTTTAAACAGAAGCGGTTATCATTTGGAATTTAATTTCCAATATCTTTAGTTGATGTCCAACCACATCTATGCTGGTGTTAGCAATGGCCAGAGTTGGTAAAGGTGATAAAAACTGTAAGATGGCAGTGAATATCCATTTAAAAACAATGAATTTGGCAATGAAAACATTAAAGGTTTGTGGTAGGCGGCCGAGTTGCTAAGGTCTTTGACCGCTGGTAGTGTAATTTATTTTCGAGGTTGAAGTCACACCTATGACAAGGAAGATTTAACTTTTTCTCAAGCAGAATTAATGATGAAAGAGACTAACATATGAAAATACAAAATTTTTCATGTGCTTAATGATTTATTACTTTGAAAAGAAATAGCATGTCCTAGAATAGACCTGATTTATATTTTAAGCCATTTTTCTGACATTTTTAATGTCAGTAGTTTTTGCGAGATTATTCACATTTAACAAGATATTAAAGGAAAATATGAAATTGACTATTTTGTCTGTTTCTTTCAGTGGTGCCAAGAGTTGATCAATGCAAGAAGACTTTGAGACCAAGAACAACATCCTGAGTGCATTCAATAGCTTCAAGAAAATAAAAATAGAACCCAGTTGCAACAACCAGTATGTAGTTGTCAACCAATATTCTACCCCATCATTCTATGCAGTGGATGTATCGCAACAAGTGAATGCCTACCCCCTCATACACAAAAATAGGAATGAGTCTATCGACTTTCATAGGGCACCCCCAAACTATAACATATCCTCGTCAGCAGTTAAACATACCGATTTGTATCGGCGGACGTGTGGAGTAAAACGTAAATGTGATGAAATAGATGCACCGATGCAGCTCACAGAAAATATAGCTATTTCTAGTGATGAGGATAATACAAATAATACCACCACCACCACATCGAAAAACACATCCTCCTCCAATAGCGAGGGGGATTACACATTGGTCCAACATGAGGTTTTATATTCCATGACAAATGCCTATGAGGTCCTGGAATTTTTAGGCCGCGGGACCTTTGGGCAGGTGGTGAAGTGTTGGAAAAAAGGCACAAATGAAATCGTGGCAATAAAAATTTTGAAGAACCATCCATCTTACGCCAGGCAGGGTCAAATTGAAGTTAGTATACTGTCTCGTTTAAGTCAAGAAAATGCAGACGACTTCAATTTCGTACGTGCTTACGAGTGTTTCACCCACAAGAACCACACTTGTCTGGTTTTTGAGATGCTGGAACAGAATTTGTATGATTTTCTCAAGCAGAACAAGTTTCAGCCATTGCCGCTAAAATACATCCGTCCCATTACACAGCAAGTTCTTACAGCTCTGCTGAAGCTAAAAAACCTTGGACTGATTCATGCAGACCTTAAGCCTGAAAACATCATGCTTGTGGATCCAGTGCGGTTTCCATACAGGGTCAAGGTCATTGATTTCGGCTCAGCGAGTCATGTATCGAAAGCAGTATGTTCAACATATCTCCAGTCAAGATACTACAGGTAAGTTTTGATGCATACCTTCATTGGTTTAAATTTTACTTACTCAGTTTGTGGGCAATCATTTTAAGGGGTGGTGTGCATATTTAGCCATTTAGTCTGTCAATAAAGTATTTTTTAAGGCTAATATTGTTGTTTATTCTGTATGAAAATAATTTGCACACAACGTAGCGCCAAGAAAAGGCCATTCTCTATTACATAAACAGCGGGTATATTCTAGAACTTGAAATTTAGGGGGAAATTCCCACCATCTGGAGAAAATGGAATTTTCTATAGGAGGGATTTGGTGAAGAAATAACAGTATGGCTAGCAATTATGATGCATGATTGTTGTGCATTCAGTTGGTTTCTTGACTTGTCATTTGTCTGCTTGTCCGATATTATTGTCCTCATATAGTAATAAGCCTTTATTTCAGTATAAATGGTAAAGCATCTATTTGATGTGATCCTATAGTACAGTATGTTGTGATGCAGGCACAAGCCATGTAATTTGCATGTGGGATCAGTACCAGTGACTCAGTAAAGTAGTTAATAACTAGACTGGTACAGTTTGATAAAGTTTTACAGGTTCTGTGACCACAAATATGCACTACAATTTATGATGGACTTGCCTTTTACAAGGATCTGCATACTTTGGTTCATCGGTTGGTGACAGTGAAAGTGTTTCAGATATAATAGAACCCGTGCGCTCTTCTGAGAAAGAAGTTTCCACAGAAAATTCTGACCTAGTTACAACACTGACAACATGGTAGCTACACAAATATATAGTGGAGAGTGCAAATGAAAACAAATCAGAATTGATCATCAGTGGCGTAGCAACTGCGCCAAGCAACCAAAATTGTTTTTATTGGGAGGGGACCCCAGAATTAATTTTTTTTGGGGAAGGGGCAGAAGTTCTTGCTACATCACTGTTGACGATGCAAGTTTTTATTATGGTAAATTAATGTCCTTTAAAAATGTTCAATGTCTCCTCCCAAAATTTGTTAGAGAAACACTATATCCCTGAAAATTCTGACTTAGGTACAACACTGAATGTACTGGCACTTCACTATTTTGCAGTAGGTGTACGATTGTATGAATTTTTTAACAGTACTGTATTTATTTCTAAATGGGTTACCATAGCAGCAGTAGCATCTGTTGTTGCCTTAATTCCCCATTTTCTTGCCCATGAACCACTCCCTCAGATCAATTTGCATTGATTAGTTCTCTCTAGGTTGTACATGTCATTAGGTGGAAATATTCCCATTAATTCAGACTTTGCCATCATGTTGCCTGGAGGATACATTATATCAGAGTGGAGATAAACTGTTTGCCCTACACAGTACAGTGCATATTTGCTACATATTTGATCATAGGGTCCTTATTACTTAGAAGAGTCTGTACTTTTTGTCTTTGGTCAATTCTTTTTGGTCACATTTTGCCTCTTATTGGGCATAAAGCATATACTTGCCTCAAAAAAAATAATGGCTTGACCAGGCTATAAACAAATTAATTCTTGAGATGTCGTGGTCATGGTCACATAAATTTTGCATTAACATTTTGGTTGAAGTTGTTTCATTTGTTTACGCTTCCTATACATGGTATTAGAATCTGTGTACCTGGATTCTTTTATTGCTGGTAGATTTGTATAACTTATTCTGTGTTAATGATATTTTGTAGGAAAAAACAAAAAGTCACACAAAATTGAAGGAAATATGATGAATCAGCTGTTTAGTGAACCAAATAAGATAAAATCAGGCTCACAGATTACCTGCAAAATGATAGTCACACATGTTCTGATAATGTGTGACAGTCACACAGGTTCCTATACCGTGTTATACCCATTGATGAATTTTCTTCATGCTTGGGATGAATCATTATGCAGCTAAGACAGTTTATTCTGCGACATACTTTGCTTGTGTTGCTATTTTACCTTGTAGTTTGGTAGTGGGTGGGGGGTGGGAGAGTAGGAGGTTGGTTCTAAATATTATCAACAGAAGCAATGACTGATCCATTTATGCAGTCATGTACCAAAACTTATATAAGACTAACCGCACATTTAATTAGATTCCAGTATTTAAGATTCACAACAATATATTAAACACGTAAAACATGTTTTTGTTCTACATTCATTTTATACCCCCACTGCTGTAGAGGATAGCTTGTATAGGAACCTACAAGTCTGCATTTTTTTATGGATTGCCATGAAACTTCGTAAATATTATGGTTACCACCTGAAATAGTTAATTTCTAAATAACTATTTGAAAACGAGAACATTATGATACTCGTAACCCAAGGGTCGTGGGTTCGATGGCCAGCCTGGGTCAGCTGCTTTGGTGTGAACTTGCGAAAGGCATGTAACTCCCATTTCCTTGGCATGATAAAGCCAATAATGTGTGAACAGTGCAGTTCAAACCAGTGTTTTTTTTGTGTAGTTCATACCCATGAAAACTAAATTAGAAACTTATTTGTAAATATGGTATAGATATAGTGTTATCCACAGTGGAGATGTCAGACAAAATGTCCAATAACGGGCTTTGACTTTCATGGTTTTCTCTTTTAATAAAGGTTGACATATCAATTTAACATATCCTGGCATTAAGGGTTTTAAAATTGGACATCTGCCAATCCACCATTAAATATGGCCACCATTACTAAAAATATAAAAAAAACTTTCAACGATTTCTTCTTGAAAACCTCTGAACAGAATTACCAAATTTGAGAGAAAGCTTCCAGGCATGAAGCAGAACATTGTTTTTAATTGCTTTCAGCGCATCCTGGATGAGCAAATGCTAGTCATGGACCTTCAGTTATATGTAGATTTTACCTATTTTGCTCGAGTCTGATAAAAATTCTTTCCAAAGATAAAGGACAATTGATAGACAAAATAATGTTCTAGAAAATCATCTGCAGCTGGTTGTGCGGCACACCAAACACCTACAGATATATGTGTGTGTCGTAATATAAGGAAATGACAATGATGTAAAAATATGTTAGATGGGGAGGACAATTCTGCTACTGATCAAAGAGCACATTGAAAATATTTGTAAACTCTTAGGGTACTGTCCGATAGATACTGAGGCTGACTTTAACTCATTCAGCCCCAGCACTGTTATCAGTATCACTGCTGCTATGCCCCAGCAGCACTAAGCTGTGTCTAGCTGCTTGTGCCCCAGAGAGTTTTTACCTATTTAGAAAATTTTGTAAACATCATGCACATGCATCCATTCTTACCTTACTTTCTCTTCTTATATCCAATAAAAATCCATGAAATTTTCACCAATTGTTCCAAATAAATTTGTCTACACAGTCGTGTATTTTTTAAGCTATTTGTCCACTAAAATCATTGAGGCAAACATTTAAAATATTGGCTTAATTCTTCCATTAAACTGTACTTTATCATTACATTTCAGTGTAAAAAAAAAAGAAAAAAAGAAAAGGACGATTTGACTGCTGTTTTATATCCCATCAAACATTTGAACAGTAAAACTTTAAGTTTAAGGAATAATCTAAGTATTTCATATAAACTGATAAAACTTTTTTTTTTTTTTTTAACGGTCTCGTCAGCATTTTGGTATAAAACAATATTAAAAAATGAGTTTTGTGGAGAAAATGCATCTGGAAACCAATCTATTTTTAAAGGCAAAAGATTAGGAATAACTATATTTGTTCATGGTTTGCATTTACATGAACCTGAACTGAAATCATACATTACACACTTGTATACACATAAAAAAAAATGTTGGTTTGTAAGATGGGATGATGGTGTTGATAAACAACTGATAAAGCAAGCTGATAAAATGAGCTTAGATGTTCAGAAATAAAAGAGTTTTTAAGTTTTTATGAAGTTGTTACTCTCTTTCCCAACTTGTAAGCAAAATACAGATGATTTTTCCCAAATTTAAGCAAAATGCCAATGATTTTTCCCAAAATAGGTAGAAAAATGATTGAAGTATTAAAGATTTCAGCGCTACTCTTTTGTGTATTATTATCCATCTGGTCAACATTAGTTATCAGATTGGTACCCCTACTCAACAAGAAAAACCACCAGTCTCGGTGACTAGACATCAAAATAATTTTTTAGTCGGATATCATATGGTTACGTAGGAAGGAGAACATTACCCCCCTGCCACTACCCCCCTGCCGTTACCCCCCCCCATAATTTACCCCCTCAGTATATTACCCCACAGTTAATTACTCCCCTGCCATTACCATCATTTACAAATACAGATACAGATAACAAATACAGCGATGACGAAGAGCTGCCTTGGTTTCACCTCAAAATGATTTTATCCTGTGCTCAATCAATCGAACTAAAGCAAACACAGCGATGACGAAGAGCGACGACAAATTTAATTGTTACTTGATATTGTGTTGGCTTTACCGCAATAAGATTCTATCCAGTCAATTTAAGTGTACACAAACACAATCTGATAAGAGTATTGGCTTCACATCAATATAAAGAAATATCGTGACTGCAATGCTCGGATTATGAACATTGTTAATGACTTTGCTAATAGAGAGCACTTTGAATACTTGCAAGGGATCGCACATAACATCCAGCTGTAATCATATCAATATAACATATTTTATGGTACTATAACATTATGATATGATGAATTTAATATTGAATATTCCAGGACAAGTATATGTTTTCAAGGCTGAGATTAATTAACTAAAATAAAAATTTATAATAAATTCTTTTGAAATTTATTTTAATTTATTGTTTATTCTGGGGGTATAACAATTATATGTTATATAGTAATAGACCGGGGGGGGGGGGGATGGTAACAGAACAGGGGGTAATATACTGAGGGGGTAATGACAGGGGGGTAATGTCCTAGACTCGGTTACATAAAATGACAAATTAATCATATGTTCAACATTTCTATTTTTTATTGCAAATTCAGATATGAAAAATAGTTTGAAGATTTGAATTAAATATCAAAAAGTCAATATGAATAAAACTTCTGATCCCATATTGCTTTGCCAAGATTAAAATGGCACTACTAACCACTATAGTGGATATCTGCTTGCAGGTTATGTGCACTAGACCATAGTGATGGATCGATCTGGTAATGTTAATCTTGGCTCTTCCAACATATAACTTAACTTGGCGATCTACATGGCCTTTCCAGACACCCAGTATTCACATTGTGACTAGATTACAATCAATCCAGCCCGAACGGTCACCATTACATAGCAGTCACCTGGTCACACTGACCATTCTACCCCCCCACCCCCCGGGTTGTTCAATATTTAAAACTTGTATGTGAAGGCAGGCAAAGTTTCGGTTCATGGATCACAAAGAATAGCCATATCTGGCTTCTTTTGATTCCCTACTCATCACAGGTCTCTCACACGGGTGGACTGTCTTTTGGTCTCGGCGAGTTGAGCAACTGGCTAATCAAATATTGTTTTTTGAAGCATGAACAGCTGTTTCCAAGTCTGATTTATACAAGTTGGTCATCCAAAGAGTCAGTCCTGTTTTACAGTCATGTGTAATCTTTCAGTCAGTAGTGAAATTATTGTTTTGTCATGGTGCACAAAACAACCTAGATCTGTGATTATTTTCAGTCAGTGATGGATTAAATTGAGCAGGAAACTGTAATCTTGTGTGAAACATAAATTTGGGAGAGAACAACATATACACAAAAAAAATCTTTATAACATAATAATATTAATAATAATAATAACAACAATGATCATATTAATGATAATAATATTCAGTGCATGGTATTGGTTACAAAACCAATTTTGAAAGGTGATCCTGTGTACTGAGGTCACCTGTGTACAAAGGCCAGTTTTGCCTTTTCCCATGGGTGGCTGGTATTGACTATTGCATTGCTGATATGCATCAGTGAATTGTTACACTGCAAATAGGCAGCATGACTTGCTACAGCCATGGTAAGAACTTTTTCATTGTCAGCATTTATATCTTGCACGATAAAGACAGCGCAACGATGTAGTGGTAAATTGAAAATTATATTGTTATACAGAGATACACCTGAAGTGATTCTCATATACATGTCATTAGATGTTTGCTGTGTAAAACGGATTAAAAACACTTTGTCTAAGTAGAAGGAACATTATCAGTGAGAATGATTGGAGCAGTTCTGCCAGTGCAAGAGTAAAACATCCCAAATAAATTGAATTCAGTACAGAAATTGGACAAAACTTTTGATTTCTCTACATTAGTCCTGACAATCCTTTATAAGCAATCCATCATGAACAACTAATTGTGCGCTAGATCAGATGGTGAATAGTTCCTTCATTGAATGATGGGAAGAGAGCTGATGATATCACACAAAGACTTGACTCAAATTTTAATGTTAACTTGTTTACATTCAGTATTATAAATTTTATAGTGTATAATTACTGAATGTTCCAGGTAAGAAGCAGTTTGCAGAGGTGATCATTCCATTCTTAAATCGATATATTACAATAATATTGCAATATTTCACATAATATTGTAATATATCGCAATATGATTTTCAATTCAATACCCACCCCTACTTATTATCAATGCTTTTTTTTCTATAATTATTATTATTATCATTATCGTGTGTGCAACTTTGTACATGTACTCTGTATGTAATTATGCATACAATAGAGGGCCACAAGGAGGATTAGTTCCATGCAACAAATTGTGTTACCCTCATTAAATAAAGTCATCATTATTATTATTATTATTATTATTGACAAGATGTTTCACCGGAAGACTTCTTATGATGTCTAGTTAATCCTAAATGAAACAATTGAACAGTGAAAGTGTTGTACAGGAAATGAATTGTGTATCATCTTGTACTAAAAAAAAACTGATTGCCTTTGGCAAAGTTCATTAAGCTGATTAATGCAGTTTGGTGTAAAATATTATTATTGTTTAGTGGAGGAAATGCATTTGGAAACAAATCTATTTTTGAAAGGCAGAAGGTAATGAACACCTAACAGATCAGTTCATGAGATACATGGCACCCTGATAATATTATTTGACAAGGTAACATTGATGCAAAGCATCACATAACCTGCAACAATGACTAAATAGAGGCTACAATTACATTGAGTAGGGAGAAATTATTTCTTTAAAACAACAGATTAAATCATGCAATTAAAATTGTGACTCTATATCATTAAAAGTATTTTTAAACTATGATGATTGCTTTTTATTAAATGTAACAAATATTTTTTTAGGACAGTTAGAGTCGTCTTTTAAATCTTTTATGTTTGGCAGTTTTATTAAAATAATTGATCCTTCCAAATCTCCCAGAGTTATCCACCATGGTAGGGAGAAATTATTTCTTTAAAACAACCGATTAAATCGTGCAATTAAAATTGTGACTATATATTTAATTCAAAGTTTTTTTTCAACTATGACGATTGTTTTTTATTTATACATGATAACAAATATTTTGAAGCATTTATGTTCGGCAGTTTTATTTAAATGATGATCCGTCCAAATCTCCCATAAACAACTTTCAAAGTCATCACAAGAAGTCAGTCACCTGGGAGACTCTACAGTTAGGATTGTTTGCTTGTAGAACTGACTCGTATGTCAGGGTCAGGCAAGCTGGAGCTCCTAATTCAGAGTGCAGAGCAGTGACCTCATGTACACTGTATGGCAATAATGGTGAAGGATTTTACAGCCTTGTGTGGTCACTTGTACTTGCTGACTGTATCACTTTAGTACAAATGAAAGAAAAGATAGTAAAGGCAAACTTTTGCAATATTGGCCAACGTCCCATAATACCGTAGTTTATCATCATATTCACATAATATTTTAGTGCAAGAAAGGGATGATTTTGACTTGTTTAATTTACTGTCAAGCAATGAATGATGAAATTGTTTCACGGAAATGAATTGTGGATCACTTGGTATTTCATATAAACTCATGAAACTGATTGTCTTTGACAAAGTCAAATAACAACATGTGAGTTCATGGCATGGTCCATTGTTGTGCATCCATTCACAGTTGCTATTTAAATCTTCAAAAAAAAGCGCTCAGCAGAATTCAACCAAATTTGACAGGAAGCATCATGGCATAAAGATCATTCAAATTTGTTCAAACAAATAAAAAAAAAAAAAAAAATATTTTGTAATTACATTTTTTTTTTTTTTTTTTATACATCTGCTTAAGAGAATTTTTCCCAAATTTGACAGAGCATCCTGGCATGAGGCTATTTCAAATTTTGTCAGATGATGCCGATCTGCCTTCAAATAGGGCCACTATTACTAAAAATAGATAAACCTTTAATCCTTAAAAATGCTTGTTGCAGCACAAGTCCCACCATTGGTAGAGGTGCTGTTTTCAAGGTAAGCAACTGTTTACATATCCGGATACTTGAGCTTGATGTGAATGGTTGTGAAACTAAATTTGATTAGTACATTGGGCACTGGAACAAGCATTCTGTTGTAGTTTTGCAACGCATTTAGCAAAGAAGTTTTACAAATGCTTGTTAAAACACGTACTACCTGGAAAACTTGAAATTGCCGACTCTCAGCACAATTCATCTTCAGCAGATGATTTCATTGGACAAATACTGGCTGATGCAAGCAATGACCACAGTGATTTTGAAAGGTTTGAAGTAGTTGAGATTAATGGAGCTGGGAAAGTGTTACTGGAAATACCAACAAGTGATTTGGAGCCTCAAAAATGATGTTGAATACAAGTCTGCTGAACAAAACAATGCATGACAGTCAACCCAGCGGTATTTCAAAAATTAAATGTTGAACAGGAGAATACCAAGCCTACAGACTATTTAAGGTTATTCTTTGATGAGAATATCTTGCATTTGATCATTGATTAAATGAATCTGTATGCAGATCAGGGAGTAACTGTAGCGATACTTGACTAACAACAGCCACAAGAAAATGGAAGCCAGTTGCACCTGACAGATCAAAACTCTTTTTTGTATAGGTTATGGCCATGGGTTTGGTGCATAAATCTGATATCAATTTTTACTGGGCAGCTGAATATATGATATCAACTCCATACTTGAGAGATGCTGCCAAGCCATGGGATCATGGGTTTCTAGCAAAAACGAGTCATGCAACTTTTGAAACACAATGGGGGAAAGAGCATGCAAATTATCTGCTGTTCCCACAATTTGTCATACCCAAAGCATGATTTTTCCTTTTTGTTTTGAAATTAGGGTTGATCAACTCGTCTTTTTTCTACCTTTTGTCCATGATCGAGATCAGTCATATTGCAGAAATGATCAAGGATTTCGGATTGAATTGCCTTCTACAGGGGTGTAGCAAATTGATCCATTGATCAGCCGTTAGGGAAATATAAAAAGTGCACCTGAAGTGAGTCATTTTGAAAGAAAAGATGACTGGTATCTTTAAGAAAGCCGGGGAGACTGAACTGTCATCTGAAATGGATGAAACTAGGGAGGAGAAAAGGTCTGATGGTTTGATGCTCACCGAACATAGCGCAGAAAGCAATGGATATAGAAATAGCTGGCACCTTGTCATTTAGGCCTTGCAAAAAATGTGAATCTTGGACAGAAATATCTTTGGAACAACATGCATAAATTGTGGAAAATTATATTTTGATATCCTAAAGTCCAGTACCGTAATCTATTCAGACTGGCCAAAATTGCAGTGGTTCTGCCTATATATATATATATATATATATATAAACAATTTTTTTTAAGACCTATAAAAGTCGGGACACTTTAGACATTTTGTTTTCATGTACTGATCGGTCAACATATTTTATTGATCATAACGTTAGTTAAACCAATTACTGCGGTTGTTACAGGACAAATCCTCCAGTTGCAATCAAAAGGGGCTACCAAAACAAACACTAGCATGCCAAAATTAAAAGTGGAATGAAAACAAAAAACTAACATGGATCAATGATGGATCAGTCAGTCTATATTCAGAATTTTAACCTATATTATGGTCATTCTTTAATGAATATATGACAGTTATGTGAATATATGCTGGTTGTGTGCTTAATATATATTTATAAAAACTCATTAAACATGTGTCTTTTCATATAGATTACATCACTTTGTAGAGTTGCTTATATCACTGAAAATGGTAAATGTTGCGTGTGTGGTACAAAGTAAATAAAACAGCAAGGGACATATAGCTAAAATGTGACCTGGAAGAATGAGATTTGGTGAAAAAGAACAAATAAAGCAAAATCTGCATCTAACATTTTTAGGAATAAACAAGGACACAGGTATGAGTGATACTAAGCGCAATATGCACTGTAAGTAGGCCTACTGTACACGATAATACAGGTCTCATGGTAAAGTCTAAACTGCACATGAATTATAAAGTCTTTATTTACCTTTATTTTATTGCATGTTGGAGAAGACAGAAAATATGCACATGCAAAATAAATAACATAACAATCGTAGTAATTTATAAGTTTTTTGACATGGTAATTGAACAAGAGCTGGTTACTGCTGTGTGACGTATGGCAATCTTGCCAATTTTGTCTTGACATTTTTGTCTACAGGTGTTGGGACACTGAAAATGTTATATTTTTATGTGCATAAATGGGGACATGAAAATAATAATTATTTTTTCCTGTCCTAAGACTTGCCTTTGATTGTAATGTGTACGTGTGTGACACACGTACACACCAATTGTGAGAGGACATTCAGTTCTCAAAGCGGAATTCACACTATTCTGGGGAACAGGCTACAGTCTGAAACGGTGAATAAACTAAAGACTATATAGATACAAGGGTTCCAATAAAGTGACTTTCCATTTGCAAAGGCTTTGAAGAAATGGAGTGATAAAAAACAAAAGAATATTTAGCAGCTGAGCAAATTAAATTAGGTATGCAGATACCTTATGTATTAATTGTCAAAGAAGTGATACAAAGTCATTAACTGCTTGTTTTAAATTAGATATGCATGTATCTTGTAATATGTTGTCGGCCATCAGCTGTCATTTGCCATTGTCCCCTCTCTCTCTCTACCCATGATTCCCCCTGTCTAGAGGTAGGTGTGGGGGACCTCCCCCTCATAAGAAAATTTCCGGCAGCAAAAACAAATTAGTAATGATACATTTCTTAATATTCTAAGTAAGCAACACCTGAGCAGGTAATCAACTCGACAGACTGACTTTGTATGCTCATATATAGACATGAGATGACAGTTCTATACTAGAATAATAACAGGAAAAACTGCAAAGTGTTGTGAACATTACAGACTTTAGGGCTGTAAACTTACCAGTGGTGTTACTGGACTGGATGTTTATTAACTGATACCTGCTCTTCACCTTTGATTTTACAAATTTTTTAAAAAGTTGCAACAGACATTTATATGGTTGAGCAACTAAAGAAGAGTATTTTGTAGACGTACTTGAACTTTTTAGTTAAGAACGAAACATAAATATAGATAAAATATCAAAGTAATTTTGTAATTTTGCCTGTATTTGCACCGGTTAGTGCAAATATAAAGTTACATATGTGACTTGATGCTTATAATAAGTTCAGACTTCAACATTTTTCTTACAGGGTTTGTGTATCTTTTATGTACAGTAGTTTTAAAATACAGGCAATTTAAAAGCAGAGTGCAATTTTCATTTCTTTTCTCGAAGAATTCAGCAGTGAGAGATCATGTACCACAAACCTATATAGCACATTAAGGGTAAAATTACTTCTTCTCAAGAACCACTCAGTAGAATTTGACCAAATTTTGTAGAAAGCATCTTGGCATAGATGACTTTCAGATTTGTTAATCGATGCTCATTTGCCATAAAATATGACCACTTAACAGGATTCGACAAAATTTGACAGCATTCTGGCAAAGATGACTTGAATACTTTTTAAATTATGCAGCTATGAAGGTGATCAATATCAGGCCCACTTGTACCTCTTGTTTTACTTTAAGCTTATCTCCATTATGGGTGTAAGTTTGTATGCGGGAGATGAAGGGGTATATTTATTTGAGCAGACATGAAATTTGCTATGCATATTTGATATGCGAATGTGGACGACCTGCTTAGATTTTAATGCAAATATAGCAATATTAAAATTTTTGTGAACATTTAAAAAAAATTCCTTCATTGTTTGACTCTTTTTGGTTTGCAGTTGGAGGATACATATATTATAAACACAAATCAAGTATCAGAAGTTGTCAGGACTGTCATTAATATCGATACAGAATTTGCAGGGCATTGTCAGCAAAACACAGACACGTTCAAAACCGACCTAATGTTTGTTTGTTTTTTTTTTCTTTTCTTTTTTTTTGTTTTTTTTAGCTTAACTGGTTATTGATCAGAAGAGCTTTTTTGATGGCCTTTTGTCTGGCATCTGTCCTGAGTCTGTACTGCATCTGGCAGCTGTTTGCACAAGTTTGTTTTTGCTACTCCTCCTAAACTACTGGGAGGAGTGCCACAAAACTTTACAAACACATTTATTCCAAGGTATAGTTGGTTCTGAATGAAAATGATGACCCTTGGATAGCAAATATAGCCACCATGGCAGCCATTTTTAAAATCTTGGTATAGCCACTATGCCTAACTGATGGACATATTGATATGGGTTGATATTCCAGTTGCTCCTAAGTGAAAATGGTGCCGATCTGACATCCAGTATGGCTGCCATGGTGGCCATTTGAAAATCTTATCTCTACTCTTCGTGAATGGATGGTTGTATTGAAATAGATGTTCACCAAAAGACTTGTTATGATGTTTACTTAGTCCAAAGTGAAAATGGTGTCAATCTGACATTAATATAGATGGCCATCTTGAAAATCTTATTTCCACTTTGTCCTGAATGGATGGTCATATCAACATGTGGTTTTTACTAAAAGACTTCTTAAGATCGTTAGTTGCTCCTCAGTGAAAATGGTGCTTCTCAGACATCCAAAGAGAAAATGATTCCAGTGAGACATACAATATAGCTGGTACGGTGGCCATCTTGAAGATCTTGTCCTAAATGGATGGGTGTAGCAACATGCGGTTTTTCACAGAAAGACTTCTTGTGATGGCAAGTTGCTCCTAAATGAAAATGGTGTTGATCTGACATCCAGTATGACTCTTTTTGTGGCCATCTTGAAAATCTCAAAAGTTGATGCTCCACAACTTAAAGTGAATCTACATAAATATTTCCTTACAATAATATGTGAGATAATAAGCAAATGTCTGATAAATTCTTGACTATTTTTTTCTTTATGTTTCAGAGCTCCTGAAATTTTGCTGGGGTTGCCATTTTGTGAGGCTATCGACATGTGGTCGCTGGGTTGTGTGATAGCAGAGTTGTTTCTTGGTTGGCCTTTGTATCCTGGTTCATCTGAGTATGATCAGGTATGAAACTTCCTGTGTGCACATATACCAGAAAGAGAGAGAGAGAGAGAGAGAGAGAGAGAGAGAGAGAGAGAGAGTAGCACATGTGCTTCTTTCAAAAACTTTATTGCCCAGGTAATTTTGTTGTGTATCCATTACACCTTTTTACATGCATAGTACCAAAACGGGGTGATGTGTGGTTGAGCACTCTGGTGCTGTCCTTCAAACCCTGCCTTGTATAAATTTTAGTGGTTGGACTGCATACTGTCAGCTCTCTTCCGATATGATGCGTATCACAATACACGCCATTTGATTCATGACATGTAGTGACATTACACATTTAATGCTATTGAAGCAATTTTGCCTGTGAACTTAGAAACTTACTGACAAAACACTCCACCATTTTTCTCAAACCAGCAATTTGTAACTGTGCTCATACTCTGTCAGCAAATGTTTGTGGAAACAACGGCATCTATAATAACAACTTAAATGTCCACTTATTATCTCGGGTACTTTCTGGGTACTTAGGGCATAGTCTTATCCAAACCTTGCCAAACCACCCAGCACCCCAAACCAAAAACTGGTGCCATCATAGCTGTGATGTAGTTGCTGGCCCTGATTTAGACAGTACATGTTCACCTGCTTGCAAATGCTGCCAGTTCCGTGTGGACTGTTTTAGATTGTCCTTAGTGGTCTTTATATACAGGTTTGACTCAAAAAAAAAAAAGGGAAGTTTTAGAAATTTACTCCTGAAAAATGTGCACCCAGGTGATTTAAAATAATATACCCAGGCCCTATTCCCAATCATGACAGAAAAATTTCCGGCTAGTTCGTGCCATTCAGGTTTGATTGTAGTTTATTCTGTTCATGAATTAGTTTTATACACAAGTGTGCTTGGTACAAATACCCTGCTAAATTAGCATGGTGTATACTTTTGTATTCCTTGTAGCACTGCGCCAGAACATATATAAACCAGAATTGCCTACTTTGATGTGAACACATTACAGGACATAAAATCCAACACAAGTTAGTAATAACATTCCATTATGTGTAGGGGCTTTTCCTTCCTGAAGTAAACTTTAAATGACTGCTGGAGGCTCAAGCTCAGCTAGCTTGTTGAACTGGCTATGTAAACAGCTTGTGTAAATGGCTGGTTGCTAATCTCTAGGTAAAGAATTAATTTCCCTCTCACAGCATATCTGACTGGTTTCATGGTGTTGATTAAGTTCAGTTAGTCTAATATGAGCAGAAACAGTCAACACTCGGCACTCATGTTGTGTATATACTTGCCTACTGAGATCTGGATTTTCTCTTCATCCTCATGCTTTTTAATGTATAGGGTGGGGACTTTGTTATTTTCTGCCTGTCTGGATGTGCATATGTGCTGGTGTTAATAATATCATGCAGCTCCTACAATTTTGTTAAAGACCTCAAACTTCAGGACATGATTGCACAATGGTTGCTGCAGACTTTCGATATTTAAATGGATTTAGGGTCTTCAAAATGACCTTTCTTCCTCCTTGGAATTACTGACTGGGTTTACTTAAACATCATAGGCACTGGGTTCAGCTTTACGTCACATCTGTGGTCCTGGAATTCAAATTCAGGTTATAAAATTGGTGAAAAAATGTAAGGGAATTTTTTCTTTTTTCAGGGAAACGAGTCTATAGGACCCTTAGAATTCTTAAATGGGTGCTTCCAGAATGGGTGATATGACAACTGCAGTCAAGTTTTTCATCTTTAAGGAAAACTTTACATTGTACCTCTCAAAATTGTCCTGTCAACAACAAAGCCCCAATACATGTATATTCCTAACTATTGGCACTCAAAGGTCTAGACTCAATCTTCTAGATTAGACTTTTCTCTAATTAGCATATGTATCCATTTATAATATGCAACTAACTGTGAAGAGGATAGACTCTGATCTGCCAGCACATAACATGCTGGCAAATCAGAATGATAGCTGTTTGCTTGAAATCATGAACTGTAACCTAACTGCTGACTTTCCATGCAACAGTAGGTGTGTGTCTGCTTTGTTTCTAGTTGGTTAGGGAAGCTGTGGTTGCTCAGTCTGTTGAGCATCACACTCGTTATCCAAGGATCATGGTTCGATACCTGCCAAGGTCAACCCAGGTTGGCTGCCTCGTTGTGTCCTTGGGAAAGGTGTGTAACTCCCATTTCCTTGGCATGAAATAGATAAAGTGCTAAAGTGCTGTTTAAAAAAAAAAAAAAAAAGAAACCTCAGCCAGCCATCTAGTTGGTTGCATGTTCTACACAAGAAAATAATTTGTATTCCTCTCTGGGTCTCTCACAGCACATGTAATACAGAGTCCTCCACACCACAAAGCTTTCTGATTTTGAGGAACTTTGTCCAAATTCAGGTTCTTTTTTTGAATAATGTTGAAAGGCACAGTGCTGTAATACAGAAAATTCTTGGTTGGTGGTGACTGTACACAACGAAGTGTATAGATAAATCATCAATGTGTAGGTTTTTCTTTGGTTAAATTGTGTATGGTTCCAAAACTTAGAATTTTAAACACTTGAGAGAATGAATTTGCAACTTTGAACTTGTTGTAAGACAAGAGCTTGGTTTGAGGTAGTAGCCAAGCATGAAATGATGTAGATAAGGGATTCATAGGATGCAGCAAAAGGTTACAAAGTGGAATTTACACTGAAAATCCTGCAATAAACTGATAAGCTTGCTTTTGGTGCTTGGCACTAAATAACCTAATGTACTTGTGTTGCTGTGCTGTAAAACACCAAACCAAATGCATCTGGTGAAGTTGTCGATTTGTATACCTGTGCTCTAGAGTCCCAGAGCTGTATATTTGAAAGATGTTATGAAGACATAACAAGGAGCAGAAAGCAACACTTACTTCCAGGTGTTTGAAATTAAGTGAAAAGAAAAGACTACATGCTAAAATGGGAGTTGCCAATAGTGATCACATGAAGCCTCATATTTTGTACAGGGCTGTACCCAGAATGTAATACAAGGCATTTATCTTGAAGAAATCGGAACTCTCTTTTCTGTCCTGTTTTAGCTCTGTAGATCAGTTATTAGACATTCTAATAATATCATTACTTATTATTATTATTATTATTATTATTATTAGTTATTAGTCATGCTAATCATATTATTACTGGTCATAGACTAGAAGAGCTTATGGGATAGGCTTTGGTCCATTGTCCATCGTCCATATGTCTGTTAGCACAAATTTGTTATCGCTACTCCTAAACTACTTGGAGGATTGCCATCTTTACACACACATTCTTCCTATGGTCTAGTTGGATCTAAATGAAAATGATGCTGCTCTGACATTTAATATGGCCACCACTGCAGCCATCTTGAAAATCTTATCACTACTCTTCCTGAATGGATGGTCATATCACCTTGGGGTTTTCACTGAAATACTTCTTATGATGTCTGGTTGGTCATGAATGAAATGGGGGCAATCTGATGTCCAATATGGCCACCACAGTGGCCATCTTGACAATCTTGTTATCACTACTTCTTCTGAACGGAAACTCATATTGATGTTGGGTTATCACTAGAAGACTCCTTATCATGTCTGCTTGGTCCTAAATTAAGTTGGTGCCAATCTGATATCCAATATGGCCACCAAAGTGGGCATCTTGAAAAACTTGTTATTACTACTCCTCCTGAATGGATGGTCATATCAACATGTGGTTTTCACTAAAAGACTTGTGGTGTATAGTTGGTCCCAGATAAAAATGGTGCCAATCTGAGGTCCAATATGGCTGCAACAGTGGCCATCTTGAAAATCTTGTTATCATTACTCAGGAAAGTCATATTGCCATGACGCTTTCACCACAAGACTTCATAAGATGTCTAGTTAGTCATAAATGAAAATGGTGCTGATCTGATGGTTTATATGGCCACCACAGTGGCCATCTTGAAAATCTTATCACTACAGCTCCTGAATGGATTGTTGTATCAACATGGGGTTTTCACTAAAAGACTTCTTATCATGTCTACCCAAACCGAAATCGCAAGCTCCCCTTGCAAGCTTGCGCAAACTGTTGTTTAGGAAGCTAGTATTTGGAACCTTGCGACAAGCTTGCGGGGTTCTTTATTGCAAGCTTGTGCAAACCACATAAAAGAAATATTGCAAGCTTGCTGCAAGCTAGTGCAAGCTTGCTGTAAGCCATCTGCAAACTAGCGCAAGCCTAAATACAAGCTTGTGCAAGCCGTAGTCAAGTAGAAAACAAGCTTGTGCAATCCATAGTCAAGTAGAAAACAAGCTTGTGCAAGCTAATAAATTTAGCGCAAGCTTATGCAAGGTTCATTGCCTTAAAAATGTTGCATGCAAAAATGACATTATATACAGACCATTCACTTTTGTATGGCAAAAAGCACATGTCAGCAAATTTACATCAGATACTGCATTTACCTGACATTGTAAACCAACTTGGACCATTATGGGTGTATTCATGTTTTGCATTTGAAAGTATGAATGGTAAACTGATAAAACTTTTTCATGGAATGCAAAATTGTGTTGTGCAGATAGCAAATGCTGTATCAGCTTTACTTAAATTACTGGTTCTTGCAGATCAGATTAAAAAAGAAAGTACTAAAGGGTACTTTTACTGTAAACTTACAAGTACTAAATACCACTACACAGAAACCATATATAATGGCATATAGATGATAGGTGGACAACACCTGTGTAACTTGGAAGCAAAATATCAATATGCTTTAGCTTTGAAACTAAAGAACTCGTTAGGAAGATGTTACATATTTTATAGAATTTTATTGAATGGTGTTTTATATCAGTGTATTAAATATAATGCAAATTACAGGAATTCATACAACCATGTATTCTTCTCAAAGTACTATCTGTTGTGGGCAAATTCTTTTTTTTATAAATGTTATCCTCTGTGTTCATGTAAATTTGATCAGTGCCACTGCTTTGCTACTATATGGCCATCATTTTAAAGATAGACTTAGATAATTCCAACACATTAGTCTGCTGCCTTGTATCACCAGATTTGAAACAGCTTGCTCAACATAAATTTTGTTAGCTGAAATAAAACAAAAGTTATAACCATAAACATAATTTATTCCCCAAGTAATACATACAATTTTTCTTTCAAACATACATTTCGGGCAGAATTCGTCATCATCAAGTTGGCCCCTACAACCGAATTCAAAGCAGGTTTTGACACATGGGCGGCAGTGTAGTTTTTTCCAGAATCAGATGGTCATTTTACTTCAGCAGTTAAATGAAGACTCTCCCAAATTCGATTGTCAGCATATGAACCCTATGATATCTGTGTATACTGCATGATGCTGGAAAGCACAAGAGCAAACAAAACAAAACCGCCATCGGTAACAATTTAGCGTAAATTAATTCCACAGATTCATACCATCAATGGTTTAAATTCCGGAGACGGAAAACGGAAGCGTGGTAAAGTCTAAATTATGATAGCGATGCCACGGAAATCTTTCTGGCAACGGATTTTTGCCATTGATAATCTTTTCGATGTCAAATAATTTTTCAGTATCCAACAATAAATTATTTTCTATGATCTCATAGAATATACGCAGTTGAATGTTTGGTGCCAAATAATATTGTTTTAAATAAAATTACAGGAAATAATTTATCGATGGATGCTGAACAAGTCTTTGTTTACAATGTGTCAGCAGTGTTGGGTTGTGAATACTCAACTCATGTCCATATTTTGCAATTTACACACAAATGTTTCTTTATTCTAGCTGTGATATGTAAGATCCATAAAAATTTGAAGTTTTATTTCAATGTTTTGGGGTTGGGATTTTTAAATCTCAAAATATTTAAAATAAAACATGATGAATTCTTTCTTTTTGTTGTTTTTGTTGTTGTTGTTAATATGACTTAAATCTGGTGGGATTTGCATTTTGGAAAAAAAATCATAATAGTACCTACCGTATATACTCTCTTATAAGTCGACGTTTTTTTACTCAGAATTTGACTCATGCAGAGTAGGGGTCATCTTATAAGCGCGACATTAAAAATATATAAAAAAATCTTTGGGTAATGTTGGAAACTCTAGATGTTTGCAGTACATAAAAATACTGTCAATTCATATATTTTTACATTTTCATGCCACTATTCCTATGCAGTAATGCATATATGGGATGCACTGTGTTTATCTGTTTCATGACGGTATTCATTACACAATACATGTATCTACAGTTATTTGGATTTTATTAATTTGAAAATATTATATTTCCCAAGTTATCTGCCAGTGCACGTGGGCCTATAAGCCTTTGGCTTGTAAAGGGACTCACTTTGTTTTCAAGTTGACAATCCTTTTGATCGAGCTGCCAATCTATACTTGTTCAGTGCCAAGTTGAGTTCTGCAACTTCCTGTGCATATACTTTGACCTTAATCCCTTTGCTTGTAAAGGCACCACACTCTTTGTTTTCCCACCTGACAACCCTTTGATCAAGCCGCGAGTTTGATATATGTTCAGTGCCAAGTAACAGAGAGTGGCTATTTGAACGCTCTGTGATCTTGCCGCACAATTGACATGTGTTCAGTTGCAGCCTTTAGTAGATTTCTGACTTTATGATCAAAGTGTTACGCACAGAGCCCAAGCTCAGTCTTTGCATAAGCACCCGCATATGACAGTAAAGTCGAAAATCGTAGTTGGACGAGATTTACGATGACTAGACGATGACGATTTACAATGACTAGACGACGATGTAGGATTTCAGAACTTTATCAGACAATGAGGATTAATTCTTGGACTTTGTACCAGATGACATTAGATAGTGACATTTATAGGATACCATGAATAAAAAAAAAAGTGGACTTAACTTTCATTGTTTATTTGTACGACGTGTGGAATTAACATATTACGGGATATTGTGAATCGGATCATTCTGAACTTCTATTTTTATACCGGTATGTGACCTATAATTGAATTCGTGGATTTATCATATAAATGGATTTAAAATGTCGAGCATTATGGATGTCAATGGACTTTATTACACAAAGATGGACAAATTGTAAGTTGTCAATTTATTTGTGACATATTTCACTCAATAATATAATTGTATTTTACACTGGTTTTGTCTTTATTTCTCTTATCTATCTATCCAGTTTGGCTTGTTTATATTTCCAAAGTGCATTTCTGACTCACTAAGAAGTCACCCCTTTAGACGAATCTGACTTGCAAAATACACCCCGACTTATAGGAGGGTCATAGCGAAATTCACTTTTTGCAGCCCTAAAAAAAAAAGGGGGGGGGGTCGATTTATAGTCGAGTCGACTTATAATCGAGTATATACGGTATGTTGAACTTGGATTGTATCTTGCATTAAACACTGAACTGGAAACTACATTTTGTAGTAAACTGTTAGTCATAAAATGACAATGTCCATGAACTTACAGTTTCCTTATTCTCAACTGATTAAGGCAATGAGGTGATAATAAATAATAATGCTTTCTGATTTCATTAATACTGGCCACTGGAATTTGGACAGCAAGACCATTTTTGCAGTTTCTATGAATATAACATGCAATCAACAAAAATTATCTAAGAAACTGGGTCTGGAAATATGTTGAAGTTAATTTCGCTTTTCACAAGCTTGCGCAAACTTGCGGATACTGGTAAGAAAATTATCAGAAATAGTGCCAACCTTGCGCAAGCTTGCACAAGCTCAAAAATTTTCATTGGCAAGCTTATTTTGATGATACTAGCTTGCCACAAGCTTGCGGCAAGCTAACAGCAAGGATGCATTTTGGTTTGGGTAGTTACCATGGCCATCTTGAAAATCTTGTTATTGCTGCTCCTCCTGAACAAAAAATAATATTGCCATGGGGTTTTCACCAGAAGACGTCTTACAATGTCTAGTTGCTCAGAAATGAAAATGGTGCCAAGCTGATATCCGGATTGTTCACCACAGCAGCTAATTTGAAAATTTTGTAAATGAAGAATATCAAAGATAGTTGCAACACTTGGCAGTTACGAGGAAGAATTGGTCTTGTCTTGAATTCCTGGAAATTCTTTTCAGCCTGTAGAACATCAGTCCTTTCGAGGGACTCTTGTTTTTGTCTTCTCTGCGTAGGAAAATACAAGACACAGGTATCACTTTTGGGCAGTGATTGTGGCATAGTCATCAATATGAAGTTTCTGTATTGAAGTTCTCCAATTAAAATTTTTCCTCAAACCATGTGAGATGCCACATTTTGTTCTCTCCTATTTTAGTGTACTATACATGTAGGTCAATCAGTGTTGCACCTTGGTTGAGCTTTCAATGAGACATTTTATGAACCTGTGGCCCCCCCCCCCCCCTTCCTTTCCTTTATCTTCAAGTTCCATATGCTAAGAGATGTGTAAGATTAATTGTACTAAGTTTGGTATACATTTCTTCGAAAAAGAGTTGGAAGTATAGACCTGGATCATTTATGTATTGGCCAAATGGACAAGACATTTTAATCTGCAGTACATCTCTACATCTAGCTCGCTTCATTTTGCTCCCATGGTGCTTATTTGTTCAGATTTCTCGTCATAAACAAAAATCATTGGATTGTAAAATAGAACTTGATATTGTGGCAGCTCATATTGTGACCAGTCGTAGATGATGGCAATAAGTGCATTGCTCTTTTGCTCTAGTGAACTTGCTTTATGGATTTCCTGATATTATTAATTCCTCCAAAGGGACATGAAAGATTTTTTATGTCAGTTATATCATTTTTATTTATCATGTTATATCAGATCGTTTGTGATATCAAGGCAAGGGATGACAACTTGTATCCTTATCTAGCCCAGACCGCTAAAAATCATTGTTGGCCAAGTAAACTTGAATGTAGCTAGCCCAATTTAAATCTGGTACATTACAAGTTTTAAAACCATTTTCCCCATATCTTTCTTGCTCGGCTAGTAGGTCAATATTGGAATTGCCACCCACTTAAGGAACTAAGTACTATATATCAAACAAACCGAGTTAGATGCAAAACATTGGAAAGCCCTTGTGCAGTGATAATATGTTAACATGTTTGCTCAATAATTCTCTGTCAAATACACTTGTTCAGTGTCCATTTAAAGGATGATCTAGGTCTTTGTGTCTACTTGTAATTTGTAGGTCGAAAATTGACAGTTGCGGAACCGGAGTTTGTGTCCGGATTTTAGACTTTTTGGCCTTAGATCTAAACCATACCCGTCTGAACTGCACACAGACAGACGAACCTTTGCAAAAAGTAGGATAAGTTTGAGATTTGGAGAAAAAAGGGTCCAGTACACAAAAATCGGGAGTCCAATACGAAAAAAAAAAAAAAAAAAAAAAAAGTATAACTTTTACCCTTCTGCACATGTGCGAGCATAATAGCCAATGAAAAACAATGTTTCTGATACACCTAAGCATCCGGCTAAACGATAAACTTTCTTAAGCAGATCTGTTTGGCTGAATTCAGAAGTAACCCCAAAAATGCGTTGCCTACCCCCATTTCACACGAAAATGATAAAAATCTCCAGGGGTTAATGAGTTAACTGGTTTTAACCACATCAGAACAAATCAGTTCCTATGTCAAGTATGACTGATAACTAGGGGACTTGTCTATATCAGATCTGATGACTAAGGGACTTGTTGATATTAGGTTTAGTCTTAACTGACAAGAATTTTCTGGATTCCCAAGGGCTGATGATGGGTACTGTTGTCAGTGAGAAATTTTTCTTCATGCAAATTTCACAATTTTAAAAAATCACTGAATTCCATGTTAAAGTTGCATACACTCGAAAAATGAACTCAATCTGTCTGTCTGTCTGATACCCACTAATTTAGAGTCCCTGTGCCAATCAAATTAAGAAAAATCCTTTAGCTGTAATAGCAGTAGTGCCCATATTATGATACAGCCCACCATATTGCTGTGTGTAGTACATCATAAATAGGAACATGTTGGTCATCCTGATTTGACTGATGGATGTTGATTTCTTCAGAAGTAATCCATAATCCAGATGATGTGAAGAAAACAGAAATGGTATAGGATAAGTGCAAAGGAATTAAGAATCGACACAATGCATCCAGCAACTAAAAGTTTTGCTGAACTTGCAAACAAGATATGGTACTTACAGGTTATCCAAGTTATTCCTAGAGTGGTGAGTGTATAAAGTTTTTACCTGTGGCCACAAAGGTCCACAGAGTTGCACTTTGAATGAGCCCAGGGGACATTTTCACCACCCCAAACTGCCAGTGTCCACCTAAATTTATCAAATCCCCATATCTTGATCATTAAAGGGTGGAGGGGTGGGTGGGACATAAAAATAAATATACATTTGTTTTATAATTTATAATTTATTATTAGAAGTATGAACATTTTTTGAAATAGTTCCTTGTGTGCATAATTCCAGAACTTGTTTAGTGTTGATTCTAATCATGAATTAGCCCTATTTGGTATTACTTTCGATATTACACCATAGACAACTTTGCACATGCCTGGCTATATCTCTGCAGTTGTTAAACTGGTACTTAACTGTTTGCTGCGCTGGCTTACTCACTGCATGTGAATGAGGTTGTGCAACAGATGGCTAGGTATGTGTGTGTGTGTGACAGTAAAGCTTTAAAACCTTTTAATATGGCTTCTCTGATTCTACACCCAGAATGCCTGATAGAGCACAAGACACTTGTTTTAACTGGGGATCAAATTAACAAGATATTCAGATATGCTGCCAGGGCGTGCAACTGCATGAATTGCGCAAAATTTATATGAATTCACGCACTTGGAAAGAAGTGATGCGCGAGAACTCCTGCAAATTAGTTTAAAGAATCGCATATAAAAATGTATTCTGCGCAGTATACAATTTTTATTTAACTGTTAACCCTTAAAGTGCTTGTTGGGGCATAAGTCGCGCCGCCAGTAGAATTCGCATTGCGCTTGTCTCGTTATTGGTATTTTTTCCGGTAGGCAACTGTTTACACATCGTTTAGCTTGATATGAACGGCTGTTAAACTAAATTTGATTGGCATATTGGGCCCTGGATCAAGCATTGTCAAGTTTTAACCTTGCATTCATGCAGCAAGTTTTACAAATGCTTGTTTAAAGTAAGGGCCCCTAGAAAATCCGAAATGGTTGACTCGCAACATGGTTCATCTTCAAATAACGATTTCGTTCGGCAAATACTGGGCGATGATGACAATGATTGTTAAAGTTTTGAAGTATATGAGATTATTGGAGCCCGGAAAGTGTTACTGGAAATACCAGTGAGTAATTTTGAACCAGAAAATGATGTTGAATACGAGTCCGATGTACATGCAGGATGGACAAAAACAGAGGGTATGGTCAAACCCCCAATTAAGTGGTCCTTCAAAATTAAATGTCAAAAAGGCAGAATACTAAGCCTAATTAAAGTACAAGCAATTTAAAAGTAGAGTGCAATTTTTCATTTCTTTTCTCAAACAATTCTGCCTTGAGGGATCTTGTGCTACAAAACTGTATAGCACTCTAAGGGTTAAGATCAATTGTATAAATAAAAATCTAAAAAGAAATTAAAAAGTAAGGATATTTATTTTTAATCAGAATAACTGTCTGAACAAGCTGATGACTATAGCATTGATGGACCTAAAACCCTAATACAAAATTGTGGAACAGATCAGAAATTAGGCATAAATGTAGTAGTCAGCAAAGCACTGATTCAAGAAAGTGAAACTTTGGCAGAGCTCTTGTTAGTGAAAAATATTACTTTGGAGCAGAGATATCCAAGAGACAATACCTCTGAGCTGCTGAAAATTGTACATAACAACCATAAATAACATTTCTCCAACTTGTTCAAGCTGGCTTAGCTAGCTATGCATATGTGAAAGAGGGTTATCAGCACAGAACAATATTCATACACAGATAAGACACAAATTAAGCTCAGAAATGATAAGCAGATTAATGCTTATACAACTAGAGGAGATATCTTTTGAGGATTTCGATTTCAATAGAGCACAAAGAAAGAAAGAGATGGATAATTATGTGTTAAGTAAATACTGAACTATGGCCATTTCCTCCTGCCCCTCATTTGTTTGCTACTCCCCCCTTATTTTGGTGTCCGGGGGGGGGGGGGGGGGGGGGGGGGGGCATGAGCTCCCCTCCTTTAGATAAAATCCTGGCAGCATCTCTGGATATTACTCACTTGACTGACATAGACTCCAAAGTTACCAGAGTCAATTTTGTGTTAATGAGAATAGCTTTGACATTAAAATAAACATTCAACCCACACAGCCCTGACCTGGCTGCAACTAAGCTGACACTGAGGCACACATGTCCAACATATCTTCTAGAAACATGCATCCTAATAATCCTCTCATAATAGCATCTTAACAGGGTATTTTTGTTTAGACTCGTCAGATTCATTCTAGGTTGATTGGGGAGGGGGTTATTTTAATTTTGATGTGTGTGTACACTGGTGGTTTTGTTTTTCTCCGTTTTGTATTTGTCTCCATGTAAAACTTGTTGGCTTTTTTTTTTTGGCAAAATTCAAAATTAGGTCTGAAGGGAAAAAAAATTTGCTTTGTTTTCTGGTGTTCTGACCAACCAAATTTGTTTGCCTGCCAACGCTATAAATTTTGTGATCATAAGAAAAGAATTTTAAAAACGTGAATTTCTTTTATGTTGTTACCAGTACAGATTTCAAATTGTTCATAGATAACAGAATTAGACCGTGCCCATTAAGACGCTTGTTATTTTTTCTAGTATTTTAAAGTGCCAAATGGATATCAACTAGAAAGCATAAATTGGTTCGCTAATCATGGTCAGCTTCAAATTTATGGTATGTTATATCAAACAAATTATTTTGTACTTATAGAGATTGCATATCCAACTGTCTTATAACATTGTACTGACAAGTTCGTTTCTCAAAGGAATAAAATTAGGTCATGCAACCATGGTTAATATTAAGCAAATGGAGGTTTAAAAATGAAAGATAATCCTTTTTAACAGACAGATTGAATTTTTAAACATGCACCTATTTTGTTATGCCTTAAGGTCATGCAGAACAAAGGCAGAAGACATAAATATGGAAAATGTACACAAATATTTAAATTGACCTGGTAGATGGCTCTTCTTTGTAAAAGGCAATAATTCTGAGCAGAAATAGCACTAAATAGAACTCAATTGCTTTCCATTCAAACTAGTTTCAGATTTTAGTCTGAACAAATCAACACTCCAAGTGCAGACTGCCTCTAAACTTAATGCAGTATTTTACCAATGAAAAGTCCCAGGGATCATCTTGTACATTTTTTAAATTTGAGGTGGGCTTATGTTGGGTAAAGCTTTCCTCAATAAAATTCTGCCAAAAATTTGTTGAGGTGGAGGGATGGGTATATTTAGCAAATACCATCTAGACTCGCTTACAAGTCAGATCCAACTGCAAACTGCACAGACCCAGATCTGTTGGTGCGTAATGCACCAGTAGATCTGGCTCCATGCAGTTCATTAGGACTAATCAGCAGAACAAGCAACATAGACCCTGATGTGCTGGTGCATTATGCGACGGCAGATCTGAGTATGTTTGTTGTTGGACCTGACATAAAAGTGAGTATATATGGTATGGTCTCATCATGGGTAATGTATGGTGTGACTTTTAGAGATGTAGTCTTTCTATTACTTAAATAGAATATATTCCAAAAGTTTGTATTGAACTTCACATGTTTAACCCATTTTAGATAGGATATGATTCCAGTTGTACTGTACCTTCTCAGATGGGATATGATTCTGGTTGTATGTTCACTACATTCCGTTTACCTCTTCTTAGAAGTTTGCATTTAACCGTGTAGTATATCTTTAGTTTATGTGTACTCTTTGAAAAGAAGGAAATAAATGTAGGGGGTACACAAATGCAGTGACAACATGAGTTTAAAAAATGCCCCAAACGGTCAAATATTTAATTAAAAATAGGGTTTTAATGTGCGAGATCAAAATGGCAGTCAGTACTGAAGAGGCGTGTGATGGCACTCACGTGGGTAAATTTGATAAAATTGCAATAACCTTTGACATTCTTGATGGATTTTTATTATTTGTTCACCTTCTTAAATGGTGTAAAATTCCCCCCATTTCATAACACTTACATATAGGAGATAAAATGAACATTACAGATAGAAATATTGCATTGAAGGCAAGTGTTAAAAAAATTTGAAGCATGTTTTTTTTAGTTTACTTTACTTTCAACTGAATTTTTTACATCTGAAAATTTTCAGTTAAAAAATACGACTTTAAAGGACATTTCATGTTTTTTGAAATGGTATATATAATGGTACGAATGTCACTGCATTCTCTCATGCTGATACACCACTGACTGAACAAATTTCCAGTTCTACACAACTGTCAGTCTGACTGGACTTCAGTATGAAAAGAGTTAATATAGAGTTTTTCGTAATGTTAACTTAAGTTCATTATTTCTGGCAGGTTACTTCTCAGACGGGACCAACTTGGTTTAAGTGAGCTTTCTTTTCTTTTCTTAATTCATGATTTGGTTAATAGCCAAATACCTGAGCATGGCTATTGAATACCTTGTCCTGATCTGAACCCTTTATGACTGTTGTGGTAGAATGATTTTAAATTTTGACCCATTTATTAGTAATGGGTAACTCAGATTTGGAAACCAGTAGTTTGTCAAACCATAGTTAGGTCCATAAGTATTAACTCATTCAGCCCCAGCACTGTTATCAGTATCACTGCTGCTATGCCCCAGCAGCACTAAGCTGTGTCTAGCTGCTTGTGCCCCAGAGTTTTTACCTATTTAGAAAATTTTGTAAACATCATGCACATGCATCCATTCTTAACTTAATTTCTCTTCTTATATCCAATAAAAATCCATGAAATTTTCACCAATTGTTCCAAATAAATTTGTCTACACAGTCATGTATTTTTTGTGCTATTTGTCCACTAAAATCATTGATTTGGACAGACCGAAGATGATCGTTCCAGTTTACTAGATCCGCAAGAACTGTATCATTGTCGCTATCAGCATCCTCTTCTTCTGACAATTCAATCTCAGAAACTTCTATCTCCCAGTCAAAATCTTGTAAAATATCCAACTGCCGAACATATCTTTTCTCTGCTTGCTCAATATTTTCAAGATCAAACCCGAATAATTCCTCGTTTTTGCTCTCACCATCATCAAATATCACTCTTAATTTCGCCATTGTTTACGATTTTTGATGAATGAAACATGCGTAGTAAAACTGCTCTCAATTAGTAACCTTGGCTTATGAACAATTAAAATTTACACAAACAAAAGTAAAATCATTTCTGATTAGTTTAATATCGTCAGAAACGTTGTTACTAACACACATTCACCACGACTGTAGACTGGATCGGCCATTAAATGCAGTAAACAAACCACAACTACAGGCGTTATCGGCAATTGAATGCAGAAAACGGATCATGCCTATAGGCGGGATCGGGGCCAAATGAGTTAATAGCCCACAACAGTTGTAAGAATTTACGTATGTGTTCCAAAAAAAGAGAAAGAACTTGTTTGTTTTTATTGTTGGTTTTTTTTTTGTTTTTTTAAAAAAACGAAATGGGCATATTTTAGAATGATTATAAAATAAATTTTGACCCATTTATAGGTAACTCTTTCAAAATGGTTTCTTAAATCATATATGGGCCAATGCTGTAAACTCTAATTAATTGTAAGCATACATTTACATTTGAAAGAAACAGCTTCACTTGCCTGTTTGCTTCTTGAAATTCTGGCAGAGGTATCGTACAAGACAACTCGAGTGATTTTTCATTTCTCCAGACATTATGGTGGTGGTGGAGAGGGCGTGGACTAGGAAAAAGTCCCTCCACCATCTCCCCATGTGTCCTGATGGAGTTGCCTTGACTTCTCTTGCTCTGCACAACATGCTTTCCTGTGGAGTCGCATCCAACCACCACCTTCGAGCGGTCATGGTCTCAGTAAAGTGGGCATGATTTACTGTTCATGGCCGCAGCAAGCATGCACAAAAGACTTGGAGAGAGAGAGAGTGTGCGAGCTGTGGGGCACTGAGTTGCCTATGTTATTTTGTTCCTCTTCCAAATCAAATTTTATATAACATGTTATCAGCCAAATGTAAAAAAAAATGCAAATAATACTGTATCAAATCATCAGATTCTTTTTAGAGAGAGAGAGAGAGAGAGAGAGGGAGGGTGTGTGCTTATGATTGCTGAAGATGTGTAAATCTGTACTCACATTTCATGATACATGCATCTTCTCTCTCTCTCCCCCCCCCCCCCCCCCCCAAGAAAGAAAAGAAAAACACAACAACAATAGAAACTATATAAACAATGCTGTATATTGGATGAGGAAGTTTATGCAGCTGCTATTGAGAAATGTGTGATCAAATTGGTAAATAGGCATGTCTGCCTGAAGCAGATGCATAAACATTAAAGTCCCATAGTTGGGAAAGATGTTCTTAGTTACATGTACATTTATATTATATTTACACATCTTTTAAAAAAACAAAACAAAAAAACCCGGCAAAATTCACAACATAGGGGGAGAGAAAGAGTAGGTTGTGAGCAGTCACTGATAAATATGCTGCAGGAGACCAATATACATCTAAAAGTGAATGTCATCAATTTAAATTAACCATGAATTGGAAAAGATGCTAAATTAAACTGTGAGAATAACATAGGAGGTGAAAACAAATAGTAATGAAAGGATTCAAGTTGGGGGGCTAGAGGATTGGGTGCGCATTGTCTCAACATGACAAAAATAGAATATGAAAAACTGTATTTCATTATCTGCTAAAAGTCAACTAAAATTTTTTTTTACCTAATCAAATTTCTTAGAGAGAGAGAGAGAGAGAGAAAGAGAAAGAGACAGAAAGAACGTTCAATTTATGCAAGCAGGCAAACTATAATTAAAGGTGTGAGGTGTTTCTCTTTTTTTTTGGTTGGAAAATAAAATCTAAAAATCTTGGATTGCAAATTAACTGTCACAGAGAGGGATTAATCTAGGAATAATGAGAATTTTCCCCACATCATTGTTCATTTAAGCAATACATTTAATTCAGTGTAAATTCAGTTTTTTCTGTTCATTTCTTTATTTTAGCTAGTGGTTGTCATTTGGAATTTAGCTGTCCATATCTCAGGATTATTTTTCCTTTGTAACAGTAGGATACATTTATGCTGTTCAAGGGAAGCCAAATGGTTTGCCTCTTGTCGAGTCTGTGTGTAGGTTTGTTCAGAGTTCTTTGAATAAAGTAAAAATGTGAAATTTCTAGAAGTGTATTCTCTCTCTCTCTCTCTCCCTTTAATAGAGATGATGATATGCATAAAGAGCTGTATAAATACATACACTATACTGTGTCTGTGTGTGAATCATGTCACAGGCCCGTGTGATTCATGCATACTACTGTTGGTATAGAATGGGTGGGGGGATGTCAGCTGATGAGAGGATCAAGTGACTTTGGAAATAGCCATTTGCATACTTGGGAGTTTGGTTAAAACTGTTACGTTAGACCAGCTGTTGGTGTTGGATTTGGCCAAAATAAATATAAGGTAAACAGGTCTGAAAACATCATAAATGGAACTTTTGTATTGGGATGTTTTAATCAGCTGACATACATTACTGTTATGACTTGTGGTCCTCAAACTTTTAAGGAACCTTTTTATGACAATATTTCTTGATGATCTACAGTATCTCACGTTTCATCTTGGCATTGAAATCTCCTTTGTGTCCATAGAAAGCATGGAAACCTGTTTAATTTAGTCCCTGGTTATTCTGAACACCTTCATATTCTGTTGTAAACCTTGTTCTTTGTAATTTGCCCAGATTGCTCAGCGTTGATTCTGAAATAGGTCACACGAGAAGGGAGAGAAGTGTCCTCCCTTGTAGTATTTATATAGTACATGTATAACTGATGGGTAAATTGTAAGCAACAATACGAGCCCCTGTGCTAAACCTCATCACTTGTAATTTTTGTTGCAGTTTATTTTCAGATGATCCACTTTAGCAGACAATTAAAAAAAAGTATTGTAAACCAAAATTACTGGTTGTTATACAATTTTTGTTGTGTTTTGTAGAGAAGTTGCCTTTTTAAATAGTAGTGGTTGTAGAAGTTGATGTTGTTGCATTCTTGGTTTTAAAAAAAAAAAATTAAAGTATTTACCAAGCAGACACAAGTCCACAAACTAGAATACTGAACACTTTTTAAAACTATATTCCATTTTCAATAATAATTAAAAAAAGAACAACATGAAATAGAATGACATACAAAAAAAATGATTTGGTTGATTAGAAGTAAAATAGTTGAAAAGTCATTTAGCATTTCACACTAGACCAAGCATACCTTGGCAGATGAATCTCGGCCATGTGTTGAATATAAGCAATTCAAAGCACAAAATGTGTGTATTGACCATTACCAACATATACTCTCAGCTATCCAAACAGCTAGTAACAGATATATATTTTCCCATTTTAAAGCGGAATCCCACTTTTCTCCTAACTGGAATCTGATTTTCCTCTATATGGTCCGTTTTATTATATCATCTCCAATCCAGTTTTCAAATAACGGTCTGTCCAGTCCCATTTCGCAGCGATGCTTATAATGGTATTCATTCCATATATTATTTAACAAACGATTGCTGTAAAGAGCTTTCTGATTGGTCAAAAGTTTGTACTTGTCCAATGAATCTCCGCATAATGGAAACTGAAAAAAATTAGCATGAATGCCAAACATGTCGTCTCGAATTGTCACTAGAGACACAGACACCAAAAGTTTGAATAAAGGTTTGAAAAATGTGTGGAAATGGGAATGGCTTGAATGCGAAGTCAGTGGGAACGTAACTGGTCAATGTGTAAGAAAACTGAATGCCAAAGGACTGGCATTTTGCGATCTTTGCCAGAAAGATTTGAATTACTATTACCAACTCTACAGTAGCCTCCAACATGTTAAATGAGAGGGAATTGGACCAGTATTATTTGGAAGTGAGAAAAGTCCAAACTGATTCCCTTCCAGAATTTAAGGAGGGACAACATACAGATCACTGGTGGGGAAGTGATGATATTGTTGCCAGATACCCATGTCAATCAAAGATGGTCATATCTTTACCAAGTTGTTTTCATGGACCACCAGTAGAATCATCCTTCAATGTCATGAATGATATTATTGATTCCCAATCAGGGAGGATAAACATAGAAACCTACAACTTTAGTTCTCTACCATCTACCATTGCCAAACTTTGTAAGTAGCTTGTATTTGGGACAAGAAAGAAACATTTTTATTTTGGGTTCAAACGGTCAAGGTAAAGGTAACAGGGCCTGAAAAAAGGAACTTTTTCTAAATTGTAACTTGTCTTTTTTGCCAGATACCTTGACCTAAACTTTGTAAATGGCTGGCATTTGAGATACAAAAGAAACCTATTGAATTTGGTGTCAAAAGGTCAGAGGCCAAGGTCAGAGTGAATCAAATGAAAAATGGTTTCTGCACAATATCTTGAGTTATTTTTCACCTAATTTGACCAAACTTTGCTTGAGGCTTGAGGCAAGAAAGACGCCTATTCATTTTTCATAATGTTAAAGGTCAGGATTACAGGGACTGAAAGAAGGAAAAATTATTTCCACAAATGCATGGAATATCAGGGTGGTAACCTCGCATGTTGAAGATTCTAATAGTCATTAAATTGCTCTTTGAACAGAAAAAGACAAAAGAGTTGATATTGTACTCGAAGCATTCAATTGTACTTGAAGCAGTCAATGGTTAAAAAGGTGGGTGGGTGGTTTGAAGACATTGACTGGAGAAAATGTGAAGTCAACTTCACTTTCTCTGCATATCTGGGCAAAATGTTAGGCAATAGAGTTACTATTTTGCCTGAATCACCCCCTAGCATGGACCCTGTTGATAATGTTTTGGTGTTTTCTTTTACAAGTAAAGAATTCTGGTTAAAATTCTCATATTTCTCTTTTTGCTCACGTAGATATACTGCTGTTGCAGTTAAGTGTGGACAAAAGTCTAGTTGTGTTCATTGTGCACTCCATCGGAGTTATCTTTTTTTGGTAAGAGTAAATCAGTGGCGATGGTAAACAGATCCAATGGGACTCCTTCAAGAAGTTCAAAGCGCCTACTTAGGAAAGAAAGTATATGTATAGTTTCATTTATAATGTAGCATGTGTAGTATGTATTGAAAGTTAGATTATTTTGGCCCTACATGCATATTATTAGTTCATGACTAGAAATTGTTTGGACAAGGCAACAGTTGTGAAAATGCGATGATCCTACTGAGAATAAGATTTTTCAGATTTGGTTACCTGTTGGTTGTTGTCCTTTTCAGCCAGTAGTGAGATGAAAAAAGTTGGAAGTATCAGAGGAACATAGGCTATAAATAATTAGGGTAATCAAAGTGGTTTCAAGGTCTGATGGACGTCTATTCAATCACCTTTTATTGAGTATGGGTAAAACATTTCTTAATTTTCATTCCTGCTTGAATTTTGTTTTTATTGGCTTAAAAAATGTACTTGAAATTTTACGTACTACTGAAAATTATTAAAATCTTGACAATATTTGTGTCTGGAAAATTAGATGGTCCAGATATTAAGATTAATAATGGTAAGTGAAATTTGCTTTTTAGACACTTTCATGTAATGTAGGACAAATAAAAAAACATCATGTGGGATTGCTCTTGGTGCCACTTTTAATTCTAGTGCTTAATGTTCTTTTTGTTTCATCCCACAGATTCGATACATCTCACAAACTCAAGGTTTGCCAGCAGAACACATGCTTAGCAATGCCACCAAGACTACCCGCTTTTTCATCCGTGAGAATACTGACAGCAACTACCCATTTTGGAGACTAAAGGTAAGAAATTGATTAATTGTATTTTTGGCAAAAGTTGTTAGCAAATCACACAAAACCAAAAATTCTCACCAGCATAAAATTGTAGCCAATTCAACTAGAAAACTAAATTGGCAGAAACTTCATTTACATTAACTGCATCATTGGTGTATACCTTTGATTGGCTGAAAAAAAAATTTAGGCTGCAAATAGCTGCAAAAATGATTAACTGAATGCACAAATATTAAATGATGTTAAGATCTCGAGTATTTTGGCTGTACATCTTTACCTTTCATGTCAACTCGTGTAGTAACTGGTGTATATATTTTCTGCAGTTGAAAAGCGTTTGTAATACCAGGAAAAACATGTCACATGTAGGCAATATTTCATGGAAGTGATATGTTAAAAAGCTTATTTACTTTATAACTTAAGGCCTCAGGTTGTGTTTTGTGTGTTGAGTGTTACAGGATATAGTGTAATACCTAGATGTGATTATGGTCAATATGACACTGGTAAACCTGTTTATTCTGTTCATCATGTGAGACAAATGATGTTAGTGTGAATCATTCTTAGTATGTAAATAAGGTAAAGGAAGGTTTACAAACCTTGCTGCATAAACCTGTTTGTATTGTGTGTATTACGTTTATGCTCAGTTATCATAAATCCTTCTGCAAGTTGTATGTTTTATAGTTTGGAATATAAATGTTCTGTTATGTAAAGAAAGATTTACAAACCTTGGCTGTTTGATTAAAGGATGGGTCATAAAGGTCACAGGTTCATCAACCCCAAAATGTCATCAGAGATGCCATCCATTCAGAATTTTAGGTGAGAATTCTGCATTCTGATTTATATTGATGAAATTCTGGAAAATTAAAAATTTGAATACAATTTTGAACAGGAGTGTTTTGTGTGTGTGGGCACATGTAGGGAAAAAAAACCCTTAAGCACCGACATGATATAATGGTACACAGAATGTAGTTTCTCAAAGTAAGAACAATGTATATCTCAAGAAACCAGTTGGTTATATTGTAAATAAGCAAAAAATGTTGGCAGAGATGAAGAGAAAAGAGGGATGAAGATAATTCTGGTGGAAAACTAATGTTTATGTTATTGTTTTGGCCAAAATGTTGAAGGAATTCAAACTTCCCTAATTGGAAGAATGGTTACACCATTTATTCTCATGGGATTGTAATTGTTACTGACTGTATACAGGTATGCCTTTGTTCTCACAGGTGATGGAATATGTCTGGACAGAAGTTTTATACTTATATTGAAGGTGTTATCCATACCTGACATGGCTGCCTAGATTCTGAAAAATTGATGTTAGGATTCCAGGATTCGTAATCATGTTCATGGTTGGCATCTCCGTGTCATGCCGAGAAGGCAACCAAAGAAAAGAGAACTCGAAATATACAACTTTACTGTGTGAACATGCAAGGAACAATGGAACAAAAGGTTGATACAGCAAGGTTTTAAAACTCTGTATGGACCATTACCATATATTTGTCAGAAAAGGGCCAGAAATGAACAACATGAAATACAGTCCAACCTGTCCTAATGGTCGCCTTATCACAACAGCCATTCTATCAATCCCATGCCTCGCAAATTTCGTATTATGCCATGTGTATAACAGTCACCTGCTCTCGGCCATCAGCGGCCAGGTGTTTCCTAACCAAACAGTGGTTTCTCCTTGCCTTAAGTGGTCACTGGAGTGTATCTACAGTGACCACTTAGTCTGTGCGAACTAAACTTTTGCTTCATGAGGAAGGTATTGTTTAGATGAAGGAATATTGTGTGAATCTATGTGCAAACATTTCTCATCTCACTTGTACACTCCATGCTCCAGACGCATTGTCAGTGTAACTCAAAAGGTGTCAATATGTCAAATTTGAAAGCGAGGCAGTTTTTATCATTAGGGTTGAGGGCCGAAGCAATTAATTTGCTGGATGGTGGATAAAGTAATGGTATCACAGCAGAAATGGAAGTCACCTTTTGTGCCAGTGTTATAAGTATAGTTCGATATCTTCATGTATTTGCCTGTGAATTAAAGCTATCTCTGATGAAAAAAGTTCATCTTTGTGAAGAGATACTATTTACGTCCCTTTTTATTAGGGTCAGGGGTCATTCAATATTAAAACTTGTCTGCAAGAGCAGGCAAAGTTTTGGTTCATGGGTCACAGAGAATAGCCATATATGGCTTCTTTTGATTCCCTATTCATCACAGGCCTCGCTCATAAGCTAGCAGTTTATTGGTCTCAGCGAGTTGAGCAACTGACTAATCCAATATTGTTTTTGAAGCATGAACAGCTGTTTCCAAGCCTAATTTATGCAAGTTGGAAGACCTAAGAGTCAGTCCTCTGTTTTACAGTCTGCTGTCAATCAGTAGTGAAATTATGCTTTGACATGGTGCACAAAACAAACTAAGATCAGTAATTATTTTAAGTCCGTGATAATTTAAGTTATAGCATGGATTAAAGTGAGCAGGATACAGTAATCTTGTGTGAAAAATTAATTTGGGAGAGAACAACATATGTCTATTTTATGATTTTGTTGAATAGTGCACAAAAAACTATCTTGATAATGTAATAATAATAATAATAATAATAATAATAATAATAATACGATAATTACATTCAGTGCATGATATTTGTTAAAAAATGAATCACCTGTGTACAAAGGCTAGTTTTACCTTTATCCATGGGTGTCTGCTATTGACAGGTTTGACTACTTTCATTTTCTTTATGATTACCTATGATTTGTACAAAGAAGACATACAATTTCAGCAACATCAGTATTTGTCTCCTTATCCAAAAACTGCATCCTATCTGTTCAGTGTCTTTCTGTCTATTATTCTTAATATCTTATTCCGTTCAGTATTTTAAAAATGACTAATATAAACCCGTTGATGTTGTGCATTTATTTTTCTTGAGTTCAAGTAAAGTATATCCCGGATTGACCTTTGACTAGATATCATGTGCAAGTGATGCAGTATGCACTAGATAATCTTTTGCTGTGGTAGAGTACACTTGAATTATTGAATTTTAGTGTATTTCTACAGAACTGAATAAACTATCACTGTTCAATTTGTCCACATTTTGCAGTTATTCATTTGCATTTTTGCTTCTCATAACCTAAAAAATAAACTGAACTAATTTTCTGTTGAACTTGTGAACTTGCTGTGCTTTGGGAAAGAGGACATTTTTTTCTTTTTTTTTTTCTAGACCCCTGAAGAACATGAAGCAGAAACCAAGATCAAGTCAAAAGAAGCAAGGAAGTACATCTTCAACTGTCTTGACGACATGGCTCAGGTAATGTCATTGCAACTCCAACAGACCTAAAAAAAACTATTTAAAAAAAAAAAAAAAAAAAAAAAAAAAGTGTCAGTGTGACCTTCTGTTCATAAATCAGTATCAGTAACTGTTTCCACTGAAATTCTGTGCAGGCGATACATTTTATATTCTATATTCTGGAGACTTCATATTTGGATATTTAAGGAGCACCAATATTAGTGTTATTTCAGGGATGATTTTTTCAAGTTTTTACACTCTTCAATGAATTATAATGAAGAACCACACATGGTTTCATATTTCTCTGAATACTCGGTGTAGAAAGTGCACATCACATCCTTTCCTGGGTCATACTTCTGCCATTCATATGCATTTTCCCAGCATTTCTGGTACTTTCTTACTCTCTTGATTATATTTACGATTGCGTTCTCTCTCTCATCATCATCTAATTTCTGACATTTCATTGCTGGCTGCACACATTGCATAAACTTTCACATCGTTTCAGTTGTCACTGCACAGTGCATTTAATATTTATCAACAATGATATATAAATATTAAAATGTTTTTATTCTGTATTATTCTGGATTATTTGTAGAGTCAGGTAACACAAACTTTTCTGATTGGCCAATACTAGCCTAATACCCTAAATCTTTTGTTTTCATCAGTATTGAAATGAATGTTTTGGGCCAGTACACCAGGCTAGTTCCAAGTGTGTGAAGACTTTTTTGACGATAATCACCGGAATTTACTTGATGTGTGGAATAACACCTGTCAATTTCTGCCAGGAGCAATTATTGTACTTGGTCAAGTGGGCCAGTTATTGTACCTGGTTAAGTGCAGAATGTTGGAGGGTATTTAATGAACACAATAAAACAGATCAATTAACTCTTTAACTGCCAGTGCTGCTGTAGTGACCCACTGCTCTGCCTAGCTACTGACTTCATTACTGTAGCTGGTTTGGAACCTGATGCTGCTGCAGCCAAATGATAACATTTTAGCTGATGATTTGGGGATATGGGCCTTCCCCCCCCCCCTTTTAATTGACTGATGTTATATACTAAAACCATGCATATATAAAAGCTGTAAGTACCTTTGCTCTGTATGATTCTTTTATCCCACTGATGTTCACAAGATCGATAAGAAAATCCATGAATTGAATAGAAAATACTATTTATAATACTAAAATTTGTCTGTCATTATTTTATACATAGTTATATGTTAAAGTTGTACACATAATTATTTACAAATGTTTTATTGGTCATGATGTTCTACTAGTTCTGAAGTTGATGTTGGTGATATTTGTAAAAGCAGTTATGTTTTACACCAAGACAAACATTACGCTGCTTGCACATTATGGACACCTCATGCAGCATTGTTTCTTTCAAATATTGCCGAGCTTCTCTTTCATACATTTTGCTGCATAGTTGTTGGTTTCAGCCACAATTCTTTCATTAAATACCAGGGGAGAATATTTAAACAAGATATCTTTCTCTTTTTTCTCCTCTCATAAAAACGAAAGTAGGACTGATGCTTTCAATGAACTCTGTGACTTGTGGAGCACATGGTCTTCTTGCCCACACTGCACTGTCTTCATGATTCTGTCTCAATTTCTGACAGACTGGACAAAGATGATATTTCACTGTCACTCCCAACACTTCCTTATTCAATATCATCAATTTCATCCTCTGAAAAACCTGAAAATAATAATTCTGAATCGCTAGCAAAAGCCATCGTTTCCACTGTCACCAACCGCATGTTATTAACTATCATGTGGTAAAAAATTCCTGAAAATTCCCGCGTTTAGTAGTCATATTTAGTGTATGACTTCTTTCACAGCAAGAACCATCATTTGTTACATCTATTTGACTGGTTAAATGTCCTTTTACCACCCATTATTGACAAAAATTGTTTTGTAACATGAACATACAGAGTGGATCTATCTATCACTGAAGTTCAGGGCATTTAACCAGCAAGCAGATATATCTGCTATGGCAGATAGCACTGCTTGTTTGCAAGCAGATTTATCAGTCACTGCGAAGACAAGGCAAATGTATGCAGCAGATATACCCATTAGTGGTAGGGAAAGAGTTAACCATGAAAGCGAATAGCATCTCACATTTTATTTGATACAACTGACACAGGACCACTTGTTAACTGTTATAATAGTGACCAGCAAAAATTTTCACTGCTTTAAGAGATTAATGATGGCTGGGGTTGTGGTGATCCATTGGCAAAATCACTGACCATGTTGTTATTGGACTACTGTTAATTTTGAGCCCTGTAGTCTGGCTTATGTCTCATTGTAGAAATAGTTACCCCAGACTCCATGGCAGCATTACGTTTTATCTCTCCTCTCCACTTTCATTGAATTTTCTTTCTCTGAATCCTCCCTATTACCTTCCTGGCGAAAATAATATAGTAAACTTGTTAAGATCACCTTATTTGATAACTACTTCTAAGGTAATCATAACTTACATTTTGTCATTTAAATAAATTCAGACAGATCCCTAATTAGTGTAATTGTTTTACTTCAAACATAATATCACATATGGGCAATTAATCTTCTGCGTAATCGATGAAAAATTTAAAGAATCCTTACACATTGAATCGGTTCGTAAAGGATTCCCGACACTAATTTGGGTAAAATGCCTGTCAATAATTGACTGAAATCAGTGGGAGATAAGGTCGAGTAAGCACAGTATAACAAAAAGATTTGAAACACTGTTAACTCACACCGGCTTTGTTTTCTTTAGGTTTTTTGATTGGCAGATAACACTTAGCCCAATATCAGAAATAAGAATGTGCGCACGTGCGACAGTTATCGGTGACCAATTACGGTAGGTGTGATATATCACAGGATGTGAAGGATTAAATGGAGAGAGATAGATGAAAGCATTTAGTATGCCTGGAGGACATGAATGGCCAGATAAAGGTAAAGTGATTAAAAAAAGCACTTGTCCTGGACTAGTGCCTTGGAAAACTTTACTTGTCTGACTTCATAAATGAATAGACTGGGACATCAGAGTAAGGTATTTGATAAGCCATGAGTTGCACACATTCAAAAAATGTCAAACTTTTACACACAACTTGGCTGCAGTTTTGTTAGGACAGTAGAGGCTGAATACGCGTGTTAAGTAAAAGATTTTGGCAGAGACCATTTTACCAAAAAGTCGAAGCTGAAGGTGATTGTGACTCAAAAAATGGATTTTGCACTGCAACTTTTGTTCTAGAGTAAGTTTCTTAATGAAAGTTTGTGGATGACTTGTACTTTGGGTGAGAAATAAACCTATAAATGTCTAAAGGTTTATTTATAATAATGGTTTCTGCACAGCATGTTTAGGTCTAGAGTGCATACATAAAACGAGGTCAAGGTCAATGAGACCATTGGTCGGTAATTTCCAGAGTCAACCATGCTCTGCTAAAGCCTACATAGAGGACTATTAAACACGGAGTTGGCATATAATATACCATTCATGGATTCATGGTACTCTTATTTGTTTTGTAACTGTTGTTTCTCTGAACTTGAAACAGTCCATATTAATGACGCTATGAAATAGATACTTTTTTCAAACTCCTCATCTGGATGCATGCTGCAGATCCCACATCCACAGACCAAAAGAAGGTAACTTTGACCTTTAATGAATAAGTGACTTTCTCACAAAAAGCGGCACTGCAGAGCTTTTTCACTTATGACATGCATCAGCCCATGACTTGAACCTTGCTTGCAACTATATTCAGCATAATACTGACACTCTGTGCTTATAAAATTATCGTTTGAGTAAAATTTCATGAAACATAAGCCCATTCTGACAAGTAGAAACCAACAATGTAAACAAACTATGTTCTCATTGTTTGTATGTACATACAAAAAGAGTTAGCTCTCATGGCAAATTTGTGAGGTCTTCAAGTTGGAGATTCAGTCTCTCTTCAGACATGGTCAGGCTGAATAAAACACATGTAAGATCCATTTTTGAGATTGATTTAACACTTGAAGTTAAGGTGTTGATAATCACCAGGCATGCATAGTACAGTACTCCTTCATTATAACATGGTCCAAGAGTAGACTGCCTTATAGTCAACCACCTTATAATGAAGAACATTATATGTATAATTTTACTGCTACATATTAAAATTGGATCCATGACGATACCCACCTCATAAAAGTAACCTTATTATAATGAAGGACCCTACAGTGAGGATGTGCTGTATTGAATCCCAAGAAAGTAACGATGTTTTAGGTGAATTAGGCTTCACTCCCGTGTGGAGGACTGAGACATGTACTCATCAGGGATAATTTTTTGTTTTGACCACAGTGTTTGGGGGGGAGGGGGGGGGGACATATAATGTGTGCATCCGCACACTTATCCATTGTGGGGTATTATGTTAATTATGGTGTATCACCATCCATTGTGACCAATTGCAGCGTTGCACCTTGAATGGGGGAGTTTTTTGTCCAATGTCCATCAAGTCTTTACCCCTGTATGTGCATTTTTGTCAGGGGGAAAAAAAAAAAAAAATACGCCTACAACTTTTCTTCAGTGGATGTCCATCCACGTCTATGTTGGCACTAGCAATGGCTAGATTTGCTAAAGGTGATAAAAACTGTAAGATGGCAATTGATATCCATTTTAAAACAATATATCTGGTAATGAAAACATTAAAGGTTTGAAGTAGTCGGCTGAGTTGTAATGTGAAGTGTTTGATGGATGCAAGTGTAACATATTTTTGAGGTTAAAGTCACATTTGTCGACAAATTTAATTTATTTTGAGGTTGAATTATTAACATAAGAGACTAGATTTATGCAAATACACAATTTGTCATTAAATTTGTGATTTTTAAATTTGATAAGTAATTCAGAAAAAATGGGTATTTATTATAATAAATGCTGTTAGATAATGAGTGAACTAAAGTTAAATGAGAGTAAGTTCCGGAACGGAAAATTCCATGGTGCAGCTCATTTCAGATTAGCCAGATACTCACATGTGTTAATGTTTTCACGAGTTACTGGATGACACGTGTCCAAGGAAAATATGACATTACAGTGCAGACGACTAAGTTAAAGTGGCAAAACTATCAAAGTAAAGAAGATTTTCTCATTTTTTTAGTGCTGTTAAGTGCATTATGTGCTACTATTTTCCTTTTGTTCTTTTAAAATGTGTTTCCCCCAAATTTGGAGGGTGGGGAACACAATGTCCCCTGCCCTTGGGATCCTGTAACCTGTTATTTATCCACTTTCTGATGAATACATATGCTACCCTTGCCAAGACAAGTATGGTTGGCAAGGGGATTCATATTTTGTTTTTTTAATATTACACTGACAGATTCTTTTGATGTCATCATAAATACAATTTCTGCATTACATATTCAGTGAACCAAATAAGTTTTTTTTCCCACAAAGTTTCTGATGGTATCTTGTCAATTTTGAATTTTGTGGATCTATTATAGATCAATGTTCCTACTGATCTGGAGGGGAGTGAATTGTTGGCGGAGAAAGTTGACAGGCGAGAGTTTATCGATTTGCTGAAAAGGATGTTGACCTTGGATCAGGAGCGGAGAATCACCCCTGGCGAGGCCTTGAATCATCACTTCATTACCATTGCCCATCTCATTGACTATGCACACTGCAGTGTGTAAGTACTACCCTAACCTAATGATTCCTGATTGCAGTATTTGGTTTAAGTGCAGTATGGATGTGGTGTACTTAAACTAGTCACATTTGTGGAAAAAAGATTAATGTGCGAGATGCAGATAAGCAAAATGTAGTATAAAATGCATTTAATTAACAATTCTTTTTTATCATATGAGGTTCTTGTACTTATTGTGAGAAAGTTGCCCCATCGTTTTTGCTGAACTGTGTACATGTAACAGAACTTATTTCTTGATACAAATTAGCCATACGAGTGATGGATTATTTCAAGCAAAGTTTTTTTATGCCCTACTAAGATTATGCTTGGGACATGCTGTGTTACCGATGTCTGTTCATCTGTACATCTGTTTTTCCATACAGTGAAGTGTTTTCTTCACGTCACTTTTCTATCACTGTAGTGGGGCATACTTGTCCCATGAACATTTTCTAGTTTATGTTTACAGAATAAATACAAGTCTAAATGTAACTCGTATGGGATTTGAAATAGAGACATGTCTACGTGTTACAATTTTATCTACTCAATTTGAAATGTGATTTCATTGATTTTTCAGTGTGAAGCAAAATGTTCAGGCCATGGAAATCTGCCGCCGGCCAGTGAAGTCTATGTACGATGTTAACCAGAACACCGGAGCCTTAATGCACAACTTTGTTCCCTCAACAACAGGAAATCTGACAGTCACATTCAATAACCAGATAAATGCCTTGCACACACAGGTAATATAATTCTAATACTGTTTTAGTAACTGTTGCCTATGACTTTATTAGATTACCAAATATACTTGTGTATAAGCCCATACCATCTGCAAACTGCATAGACCCAGATCTACTGTCGCATAATGCGCTGGCAGATCTGTTTCTATGCGGTTTGTAAGGACTACTCAGTAGAACAAACAACATAGACCCTGATCTGCCAGCGCATTATGCAACAGCAGTTCAGGGTCTATGTTGTTTGCATTTGGACCCGGATTGTACCGGAGTATATACGGTATGTATAACATAGGTTATGCTTTACAGTATATATTTATTCATTGTTCAGTTATGTTAGTGTTGATTCTTTTAAATCATACAGGGTGGAAGTAGTATGAAGTGTAAAGGAAGGAAATGGACTATTAACTTGTCTATTGTTGCTTTTAACTGGTTTCAACCTTGTTGGTGTTAGACAGGAAAACAAACCATGCCAACCATTTCAGGGTTGGTACATTGAAGGAGAGGTCACATGATTCTATCAGTATTCTAGGTTTGACTGAACTAAATTTGTGTCCTTAAACCTATTGCAGAGATGCCAACCATTCCTGTTTTGGTAGAATCATTCCTATTTTTATCATCCCATCTGAAGATGCATGGGGATATAGTGATGGCTATGCCCATCTGTAGACCGGGTGATTTCTGCAACATAACTTTTGTTTGCTGTGGTCTTTTATTTTCTCAAACATCATTCATGGCTGTCCCATGGGTAGATTAGTTTGTTTTGGTTTTACAGCACATGAACACAAGTATGTTATTTAGTGCCAGGGGCAGTTGGGGTAAAGTGTGTTGACCAATAAAAGAACACACCATGGTGACCCACCTGCGCTAATCTGATGGTAGGATTTGAACCTGCACTCTTTCAGTCACAAATCCAACATGCTAACCACTGAGCCACTGCAGCTCCTGCCTCCATTGGTTGCCTCTTACAACATGCAGGCTAGCCCATCAGGCCTATTGTACATCCCTGAGCCAATGGGTATAGAAGCCTATCGATTTTGGCACTTCTAGGTCCAAGGCTAAGGTAGCTGAAAATGTTATTTTCCTTTCTGCATGACAAGTCAAGTTTCCTTTGCCTAATTTTCTTCAAACTTCATAGGTAGACTACAATTGGGCAAAGGCAGCTTCCTATTATTTCTGAGGCCAAAAGGTGAATGGTCAAGGTCACTGAAGTCAACATTGCAAGTTTTAGCTTACTTGACCGAAGGCAATCATGAAGACCTTTGAAGTTTGTACAAATGATGCCAATCTGATATCAAATATGGTTACTAAAAATAGAAAAGCCACTGTTCTGAAAAATAGTAAAACCTTTAAACGACTTATTCAAAATCACCGAATAGAATTTGACCAAATTTGGCACAGAGTATCCTGGAAAGAAGGGCTTCCAAATTTATACAGATGATGCTGATCTGCCACCAGGTATGACTGCTGTTACTAAAAATTGCAAAACCTTTAAAAGATTTCACCTCAAAAACCGCTGAACAAAATTTGACCAAATTAGAGAGCAAGCATCCTGGTACAGCTGATGCAAATCAACCATAAAATATGGCCATTGTTTTTAAAAATAGAAACAACTTTTAACGTCCTCTTCTCCAAAACTGCTGAACAGGATTTTATCATATTTTATAGAAAGCATCCTGGCAAGAAGATCTTTCAGATTTTGAAAATTGATGCCAATCTGGCATGAAATACGGCTGCCATTACTAAAATTAGAATTACTTTCTCTCCAAAACTGTTGAGTAGAATTTGACCAAACTTGACAGAAAGCATTGTAGCATGAAAACCTTTCAAATTATTTGCAAAAGATGCCAATCTGCCATCAAATATGGCTGCCATTACTAAAAGTAGAAAAGCATTTCAAATACTTAACAAAAACTGCTTTTAAGAATTCATGGTATCAACGGCTTTCAAGTTTGTACATCTGATGCTGATGCACCATCAAATATATCCACCATTACTAAAAGTAGAAAAAACTTGAAACGACTTTTTCAGAACTGTTGATAGAATCTGACTAAACTTGACAGAAAGCAGACTGGCATGAAGATCTTTCAAGTGTGTTCAGATAGAACTGATCCACCATTAAATACGACTGCTCTTGCTAAAATTGAAGAAAAAAAAGTGTTTCGATTTCTTCTCTAAAACTGCTGCATAGAATTTGACTAATCATAATAGAAAGCAACCTGGCATGAAGACCTTTCAGTTGTATACAAATGGTGCCGATCTGTCATAAATGGAGCGACATTTAAAGACTTCTCAAAAACTGTTCAACTGAATTTGACCAACTTAGAGAGGGAGAGAGCGTGTCCTAGCATAAGTGAAAGCTCAGATTTGTACAAATGATGGGCTATTCAGTGTTAAATAAATGATGATGACCTGCCAGATAAAGATGTAGATAGAAAATTTAGAGAAACCTTGAAACAGTTGTTTTCATATCATATGCAATCAACAGCATTGGAAGAATTTCAACAGAAAGCATCCTACTAACCCAGATTTCTTGGCCAAATACTATTGCATTTAGCAATTAATTATTAGGCGAATGTCAGCCAGACAAGTTATTTCAGAACCACTTTTTCTTTTTCTGTATAAATCTACAGACCAGAAGAGCTTTTGGGATGGTCTGTTGTCCATCGTCCATCCTGTCGTCTGTCCATCTGTTAGCACAAGATTGTTATCGCTACTCCTTCTGAACTACTTAGAGGATTTCCCTGAAACTTTTCACACTCATTCATCCCATGGTCTAGGTGGTCCTAAATGAATATGGTACTGCTTGGACATCCAATATGGCCACCACAGTGACCATAATGAAAATCTTGTTATCACTATTCCACAATGCATGGTCATATCAACATAGAATTTTCACTAAAAAACTTCTTATGATATCTAGTTGGTCTAAATGAAAATGGTGCCAATCTGGCATTGGCCACCACAGCAGCCATCTTGAAATTTTTTTTATCACAACTCCTGAATGGATGGTCATATAAGCATGGGGTTTTCACTGAAACACTTCTTATGATGCCTAGTTGGACCAAAAATAAAAATGGTGCCGATCTGATGTCCAGTACCGCTGCACGGCAGCCATCTTGAAAATATATTTATTGCTATACCTCCCACATCAATGGTCGTATCAACATGGGGTTTTCACTAAGAGACTTCATATGATGTCTAGTTGTTCCTAAATGAATATGGTACCGATCTGACATCCAGTATGACTGCCAGAGTGCCCATCTTGAAAATCTTGTTATTGCTACTCCTCCTACATGGATGGTCACATCAACATGGGGTTTTCACTGAAAGACTTCATATCATGTCTAGCTGGTCTTAAATAAAAATGGTGTCGATCTGACATCCAGTATTTCTGCCATGGCAGCCATCTTAAAAATCTTGTCACAACTCGACCTGAACAGAAAGTCATATTGATGGGTTTTCACCAGAAGACTTCTTATGATGTCCAGTTTGTCTAAAATGAAAATGGTGCTGATCTGACATGCAATATGACCGCCACAGTGGCCATCTTAAAAATCTTATCGCTACTCCTCCTGAATGATGAGGTTTTCACTAAAAGACTTCTTATGATGTGTAGTTGGTCTTAAATGAGAATGGTGCCAATCTGACGTCCAATATGGCCATTATAGAAGCCATCTTGAAAATCTTGTTATTGCTACTCCTCCTGAATGGAAAGTCATATCTTTTCTCCCAAATGGATGGCTATATCAAAATGGGGTTTTCACCAGTAGTCTTCTTATGATGCCTATTTGGTCCTAAATGAAAATGGTCCCATTTGTACATCCAATGTGGCTGCCATGATGAATGTCTTTCAAATCTTGTTGTCACTACTTCCTCTGAATGGATGATCATTATGACATGGGGTTTTCAACAAAAGACTCCAATGATGTCTACTGTGACCTAAATAAAAATGGTGCCAACCTGACATCCAATATGTGCACCACAGCAGCTAATTTGAAAATCTTGTTATCGCTGAAGAATATCAAAGATGGTTTCAACACTTGACAGGTAGAATGTAGAAATCATCTTATCTTGAATTCCTGGAAATTCTTTTCGCTCAGTAGCATCAGTCCCTTTGAGCAACTCTTGTTTCTCACTAGATTAGTCTCGTTTCCATAATCCGATTTTTATCCAATTTCAAATTTATTCTTGGGCATAGGCAGCTCAATATTGATTTTTGAGCCCAGAGGTCAAAGATCAAGGTCACCAATGTTTTTTGTTACTGGAAACTTGCCTCCATCATGGGGGTAGGGGTGGAATGTGGGTAGGCAGATGTGTATTTTACATTAACAAATTGCTCACCATTCCTCTTTGAAATTTGATGGGGTATTTTGTAAACATTGCAAAATTACGATACTGGATTGAGTCTTCATCATCAAGATGTTAATAATCTAGCCATTTAGAATGTGTCAGATGGCTTAGTGACCAAAAGACTAATTCAGGGTGTGTTTGATTATATTACTGTATGCAAGTGAGTTTTTTCACAGTGATCATTTTAGACTAGCATGAAACATAGCATAGTTCATATTGATCGAATGCACCATCATAAAAAATGGAATTTGCTTATGGCAGGAGAAGTAAACTGGCAACTTTTGATCAAAGGCTTAAAATTCACTTGTTTTGCATAATTTTAATACAATAAAAAATTATCTTTATGCATTTTTGGGTCAATTTAAGTAAAATATACAGCTTATCTAGAGCTTTTTTTATTATGAGTTTTGAAAAAAAAATACTTGTTCAGAAATTTTCATGAATTCTCCCTGCCAGTTACTTTAATAACACTACCTTTAGACATCTATTAATCCAAAATTTCTGTTGTTTACAGATGTCTCAGAACTTGGGTGGATCGACTCATCAAGGGACGGAGATCCAATACTTGCCATACCCGCTGCAGTCCAGGACATATCTACCATACCAACCCACGCAGCATATCAGCCAGCAGCTGCAGACTCAGCGAAATGCTGCACAGTTTGGTCACACAGATCCCTTCACCCAGTCACTTTGTGTCTCATCCATTGTTGTGCCTAGACTTCCAGGTAAGACAGAGATGAAAGTTTTTACACCAATATTTGCAGTGTTGCATCCTAGCAGCAGGATTGTGCTATTCACACATTTTCAGAACTTACTTCTGCAAAAATATGCATGGACAGTGGGAGAAATAATGCCAATTAGCTATTCTCCTGCACAATTTAATTAGTCTGCACAAATCCTTCAATAATGAAAGTAGAATAATTGCTGAATGTGCTGATTATAATTTTCCTTCTATGAAAAGTGAAAGTAATACTATAGTGGCTTTGCACACACACACTAGCTTTTTCCATGAGGGGTACTATAATTTCATTCTCTGCACAGTTTGTTCAAGAATCTCTGATTCATACCTTGTTGGTGCGTCTTGATGAATAGGAATTCCAACTTTGGTAAAAGTAAAAATAGCAGCAATAACTTAAACTGGGAGACAGAACAAAAGTTTGTAAGTGATTTTAAATGTTTACTGCTCTCACCATTTCTCCATTGAATACATTCCCCAATCATTTTAACGTTAGGGAAATAAATTCCGTTACTTTGTCTTTTCTGACCATGTAACATGTAGACAAAAGGTAGAAACTCTTCCAAATTACTTCGCCTTTCCACCCCTAAATGTCTACCCATATATTGGATGTTTACTAGCATAATCTTTCTCGGTGGTCTGAGTGACATCTCAATATATCACCTCTTGATATCCCTCAAAATCATTTTTAATTCTACCCGTCGATCAAGAAGTATGGTACAGTGTTGTTTCTGCAAGGTGTTGGTAGCCTTACTTGTGAATTTTCATAATATTTATACATATGTTTTTGCAGTTTGTGGATTTCAGTTTTCTGACCTGTTAAGTTGCACATGGTATTGTTGATACTTGCAGTTGGTATGTATTAATTGCAAACACTGGTTGAACTTCTCACTTTTATTTATGACCAGTGTAGTTATTGGGTTTTTTTTTCATTTCTAGATCTACTGGTCATAGACCAGAAGAGCTTTTGGGATGGCCTGTTGCCTGTCTGTTAGGACAAGTTTGTTATTGCTGTTCCTTCTAAACCACTTGGAGGATTGCTATGAAACTTTGCACACACTGTCCCAAGGCGACCAACTAGATGAAAATGGTGCTGCTCTGACATCTAATATGTCCATCTTGCAAATCTTGTTATCACTACTCCTGAATGAATAGATGGTCACATCATCATGGGTTTTCACTAAAAGACTTCTTATGATGTCTAGTTGGTCCTAAATGAAAATGGTGCCAATCTGATGTCCAATATGGCCACCATGGCAGCCATCTTGAAAATCTTGTTATTGGTACTCATCCTGAATGGAAAGTCATATCAACATGAGGTTTTCACCAGAAAACTTCTTATGATGTCTAGTTGGTCCTAAATGAAAATGATTTTGCTTGGACATCCAATATAGCTGCCACAGTGGCCATTTTGAAAATCTTGTCGATACCCCTCCAGAAAGTCATATTGACATGGGGTTTTAACCAGAAGACTTCTTATGATATCTCTTTTGTCCTAAATGAAAATGGCTCCGCTTGGACAACCAGTATTGTCAGAATTGTGGCTATCTTTAAAATTTTGTTTTATCATTACTCCTCCTCAATAAAAATGGTGCTGCTCAGATATCCAATATGGCCACCACTGTAGCCCTCTTGAAAATCCTGTTATTACTGCTCCTTCTGAATGGATGGTAGTATCAACATAGGGTTTTCACTCAAAGACTTCCTGTGATGTTTAGTTGGTCCTGAATTAAAATGGTGCCGATCTGATATCCAGTATGGCCAGCATAGCAGCTATCTTGAAAATTTTGTTATTGCTACTCTTTCTAGATGGAAAGTCGTATCAGCATTGGGTTTTCACCAGAAGACTTGTGTGATATCTAGTTGGTCCTGAATGAAAATTGTGCTGATCTGACCTCAAATATGGCTACTACAATAAACATTGAAAATCTTGTCAGTGATTTTCCTGAAGGGATGGTCATACCAACATGGGGTTTTCACCCAAAGTCTTCTAATCAGGTCTAGTATGACTGCCGCAGTGGCTGATTTTAAAATCTTATAGCTTAAGAATATCAGAGATGATTTCAGCACTCGGCAGTTGAAATTAAGAAATGGTCTTATTTTGATATACTGGAAATTTTGTTCGGACTCTTGTTTGTTGTTTATTGTCATTTTATTAGATACATGGTGACAGAATGTGCTCAATGCAGGCAGTTTAAAATCGGCGAGGACAATCATGAAATGCGCCTTGTCTGCACAAAATCCATGTTGGCATTACCTTGCAGTGTTTGCAGTTCATGGTCAAAGGCAATATGGTCCACAGAAAAGTTTGAAAAGGAGAAATTAGCAAAGTAGAAGTTGTCAGATAGCGACACCCCGAGTCTCCATCCATAAACCTTGGCTGTGGCTAATGTAGAGGGGATACTATGATGGCACCTCCCTCTATTGAGATTCTTAGAGGTATGCTGTCAGCTACTGCCCTATCCAGTCAGCTTAGATAGAGAATTGGGTGGTATTGGATGTGTCAATGCTGCACCCATCTGAAGCATTGCTCGACTCATAGATGAAGAGATTTGTTCAGGAGACGGCTTTGCAGTTGTTTGCTTTGGGGGAGTTTCTATCCCTTTATTTATAATGTCTTTCCAATACAGGCTTGGAATTGGTGGATGATTTTTCTCCCAATTTTTGGCAGCCCAGATTTGAGCAATATCCATGAGCCTCGGGGGTTCGAATGCAGTACTTACATCCAAAGCATTATTGAAACCATTGGCTGACATGCACAGTCAACCTTCTCGAGTTATCTATATCCTAGATTTTGAGACAAGAATTGAATCTGGTGGTTTAGTGGCTGCAATCCTGATGACCACAGACCCAGTTAACATCTGCACAGTCTCCTCATAGGCATGGGTTTAGTGCTTTTGTTGGATTTGCTTTGATTTTTTTTGGACGTCACATGTTAAGTGACTGTTGTTTGTGCTGTCTTGCCATTAGGGAAGCAGTTTATCCTTCATATAGGAACTCCAGTCATATTTGCCTTGAAGGATACCCATGGTAGACATTGGATGCTCATGCATTTCTTACTCCTGTTACCTATTCTAACATTGTGATCAGTTAATGTATTAGATGGAGAAAGTACATTTTTTTTAGTAAATTATGTTTCTTCGAGAATACTTACCTTATCCAACACCTCCACACAATGCTAGCATCCTTGTTGATTTTTTGCTCAAGCTTAAACTGGTAAAGATCTGGTATACTGTAGCCACATGCCGCATAGTGTGGAAAGAGGAGGTAATTTGGAAGAGTTGATTCCCTTTGTTGCATAGATGGGAAAGACATTTTTCATCTTTCCTGAAGGGCTGGATTTGAGAGGTAGTAGAATTTATTTCATGATGTTAATATGGGTGGCAAGTTTGTTAAGGTTTTGATTACAGTTTTAATTTGCATATATTTCCTAAATCCCTTGGAAGAGGGAGGGGGGGGGGGGGGTCTGCCTCTTTGGCAAAGTCCTTGATGCAACACTGATATTAATTAAATTTTTTTGATATTTGTGAAGTTTGTGCTTATGTGGCTCTAAAGGCAAAGTACAATATTTTTTAAATGTACTTGTGAGCAGTTGATGGTTAACAAAATGTGTGTGAAAATGTTTTTTAAGACAAATAATTTAGTTGTACTGGAAGGAAGTGTACTTTTATGCCTTGGTATTTTTCATAAACATCAGACTTGTGGATAAATTGTTTGTTTTTTGTCATGGTGGTACTTGCTCAAGCTTTCATCTGTGTTTTGATTCATGTATTAAAGTTTGTTCTGATAATGAAGAGCCCACAAGAAAAATTCAGTAAACTCCTAGACTATAATGTATGATCACAATCTTCTCTCACTATCATATGATGTATATTGCAAGATCATTTTGAATTATCTCTGTTATTTGTTGAAAAAATTTGAGTATGTTCTTGCTTTTTGTGTATATTGTTTGAAACCATTACAGTTTTAATTGAAATAATTAATCTTTCTACTCAGGTTTGAATTCTCCAACAAGATTTAATCATGTTCCTATGGTTACACAAGCTCATCAAACACTACAACTGCAGCCTCAACTCATTACACAGGTAAGCTCTATTACATGTAACTGATTACACAGGTAAGCTCTATTGCACCTAACTCATTGTTGGGTGAATGGGCATGGAGAGAGTTAGGGTTGGGTGTACCAGAAATTTCTGATTCGTTCATCATTGGATCTTGCTAGTATCATAACTATCTGATGGTATAAAATTTTGCAAATTGTCTTTGGCGAAGTCCACTCATTTGCATACAGAGATTTTATGCAGTGTATACAAAAATAATAAAAGTCCTTTAGAACCTTCAGCATTTGAAGTGAATTTTAAAAAATTGAGCAACATGAGCTTAGCATATTTTACTGTATCTAAGTTTCCCATTTATTTCTTTTGTTTGTGTCTAGTGGCAGGCAGTGGCAGGAATGGCAGGCTTTGTAAGTGATTTTTTTCTACTTGACTAAATAATTGAACTGTAGTGAAATACCTTGCATACTTGCATACAAGTCAGATCCAACTGCAAACTGCATAGACCTCAATCTGCCATAGCATAATGTAACAGCAGATCTGGGTGTATGCACTTTGTTAGGATAGATAAGTATAACAAAACAACATTGTCCCTGATCTACCTGTACAATATGATGGCAGATCAGAGTCTCTGTTGTTTGCAGTTGGACCTGACTTATACACAAGTATATATGGTACTGAAGTAAACTCCAGTTTGGTCAGAAAGGGGTTTATCATGGAGTCCAGGAATCAATAACAAGCTCCTCTGTTCATGAGAAATATTTCTAAGTCACACACAATCCTCATATTGAGCAATTTCCTTCATACCATTTTATTCCAAATTAATTAAAGTTTCTCTCAGAATTATGACCGCAGATCTCTTTCACCAATCACCTTTGAAAAATTCTATCAGACCATCAGAACACAAGTGTAATGTATTATAATTGTGTTTGTGAGCACACATTTTGCACTTGCTTACCCATTTCAGAAAGCCTATCAACCTACAACATAATGCTTTCTATCAGATAACGGTCTTCTTTGTTAGTGTCATGACATCATAAAAATTGTTTACCACAGTGTGGCATTCACGCTTGTCAATGTCGGTGAGTAATGTCAAGTTCTTAACGTTGTGTGATAAACACAATCTTAAACTTGTGTTCATTTGACACGTGTTTTATGAAACAAATTGAATAATACAGTATGCCATTCACTTCAAGCAGCTCATGGCATATAATTGTATTCAACTAAATTCATAAATTTCAAGTCAGATGAAGACTCGTGCAAGGTCCTCTGTCTATTGTAGAATGCCCCCATGAACTCCTGGCCTGCTGGACAGCAGGTGTTGGTTGGGTCCTGGCAGCAGATACCTGGCCTTACAGCACAGAGAGCAGCTCAGCCTACGATGCTCCCACCTGATGCGTTGCCTCCACCCTCATCACTGGCTGACAACTGGAGACAGTCAATTGTGCTTGATGGTTTTGATCAAACCCCTCTAGGGCCTTTGGTAAATTGTTCATTTTATATTAATTCTAGTTTACACATTTACATTATATGCTATTATAAAAGGAGGGTGGGGGTCAGCACTTTATATGAACATATTTTGTAATAAGAACCATTAAATAATATTATGGCATTGTAATAATTCGCTCAACAAATTGCATGTTTTGAAGCATAACATTCTATGCATTGAAATTCAGAATAGGTTATGGAAATCAAAAGAACTTGAAAATTTCAAAACACATTCCAAATTGGGGTTAAATAGACATTTTAATTTTACATCATTTAAAATTTGTTGAAATACTTTTTCTTGATTGATAATTTTTCTCTAGACCAGAAAAATATAAACTTTGGGTCACTGGTAAATCATCTCGAGTTATGAATACCATGATCCCCTGTTTGAGAGGCCCCTGTCAAAAGCAGCAAATTCCATGTTGTTTTTTTTTATATAAAAAATCATGATTGGAATTATCAGTTTCTGCAAGTCTTTCACATTCTGGATTTTTATTGGTGACTCTGCATATTCATGTCATGGGTCCAGTACACTAGCACACCAATTAGAATGTACTTTAGTCTGTGCCTACAAAATGAACTTGGGGTTTTCAATAAAAGATTTTTTAATGATGTCTAGTTTGTCCTAAATGAAAATGGTGCTGATCTAATGTCCAATTTCCAATATGGCTGCCTCAGCAGTCATCTTGAAAATCTTGTTATTGCTACTCCTCCTGAATGGAAAGTCATATTGACCAGCGGTTTTCACCAGAAGACTTCTTATGATGTCTAGTTAAGTCCTTAATGAAAATGGTGCTGCTCAGACATCAAATATGACCACCACAGTGGCCATCTTGAAAATCTTGTTATTGCTACTCCATCTGAATGGAGGTCATATCAACTTGGTGGTTTCACTCAAAGACTTCTTATGATGTCTAGTTGGTCATAAATGAAAATGGTGCTGATCTCACCTCTATATTTTGGTTCTCATTTTTTCATTTCTTTTGTTTCCTTAACCCCTTGATGGATTTTGTTCATACATTGGATGAATCATTATGAAACAAAGATAATTCATTAGTGACATGCTTGCTCTCCCCTTTTGATCTTAGTGTCAAGGTCACATGTTTTACAGCAATGCTTAGATCAAGGGCTCAACATGAAGGCCCTGGCCTTGTTTCCACTTCAAGATTAAATTGAGCATTAAATAATCAGTAATGTCTAAAGAATTTTGTCCATTTGCTCAAATTTGTGGGATGAGAATTATATTGAAAACTAATTTGTAGGAAAATAATTGTAAACTATCTAGAAAAGGCATTATATTTAATTGAAGAAAAAAATTCAGTTTTGTCCAGAAAGTCCCTACCGACCAATTGACCCTGGACCATAGTGGGGCTGCCTCAGCCTGCTTTCAGTGCTTTTGCAAATTTTACGCTCGTATCACTGCAAAAGAAGCTACTTTGCCCGACACCAAAACAGTATATTTAGCTCTACTGGTTATAAGACTGGGGAGCTTATGGGATGGCCTATTGTCCACAATCCATTATCTGTCATTGAATGTCCGTCTCTCCGTTAGCACATGTTTGTTATCTCTACTCCTTCTAAACGACTTGGAAGATTGCCATGAAACTATACACACACATTCATCCCAAGGACTGGTTGGTCCTAAATTAAAATGGTGCTGCTTAGACATCCAGTATAACCACTACAGCAGCCATCTTGAAAATATTAGTGCTACTCCTGAATGGATGGTCATACTAAGATGGGGTTTCCACAAAAAAGACTTCTTATGATGTCTAGTTGGTCCTAAATGAAAATGGTGCTGAACTGATGTTTAATATGGCCACTACAGCAGCCATTTTAAAAATCTGATCACTACTCGCCGCAATTGATTGTCATATCAACATCGGGTTTCACTAAAAGACTTGTGACGTCTAGTAGGTCCTAAATGAAAATGGTGGTGATCTGATACCCAATATGACTGCTGTGGCAGCCACCTTAGAAATCTTATCACTACTCCTCCTGAACGGAAAGTCATATTGACATGGGGTTTTCACCAGAAAACTTGTGATGTCTAGTTGGTCCTAAAATGGTGCTGCTCAGACATCCAATATAGCTACCACAGTGGCCATCTTGAAAATTTTGTTATTGCTACTCCTTCTGAATAGAAAGTCATATCATTATGGGGTTTTCACTGGAAGACTTTTTATGGTGTCTAGTTGGTCTCAAATAAAAATTGTGCCGATCTGATATCCAATATGGCTGCCATAGTGGCCATCTTGAAAATCTTATCACTTCTGCTGGAAAGTATTTTCAACAGTTATTTTTCACCAGAAGACTTCTTATGATGTCTTGTTGGTGCTGATCTGACATGTAGGATTGCACCATGATAGTTATTTTGAAAATCTTATTATTGCTACTTTTCCTAAATAGAAGTCATATCAACATAGTGTTTGCCCCAGAAGACTAATTATGATATCTAGTTGGTCCTGAATGAGAATAGTACAGAGCTGCTTGCAAATATGGTTGTCACAATGACCATATTGGATATCTTGTCTCAAATTCTCCAGAATTGATGGTCATATCAACATGAGGTTTTCACCAAGTCATCTAATTGTGTCTAGTTTGTCCTGAATTAAATGGTGCCGATCTTACATCGAATATGGCTAATTTGAAAATCTTATCACATGAATATCAGATATGGTTTCAACACTCCGCATTTAAAAAGAATTAAAAAGAAGAAATGGTCTTGTCTTGAATTCCTGGAAATTCTTTTCGGGCAAGCTTTGTCAGCCCTTTTGTGTGACTCTTGTTTTACCAAAGAAGTTATCCGTTTTATAAGGCCAGCTAGCATTGCAAGAGGGGGACTACTGTAGTAACTTTGGGTTTGATTTCACTGTATATTGAATGTCATCATATGCTTTAAAAATTTCTATTGCAGAGTGCAGCAGGTCAGCAGTGGAATTTTGGCATGATGCCAGCAGCATTTAGTCTGAAGAGTCAGCATAGCACCATACAACCCAGCAGCAAAAGGCACACTAAGCAGAGGTAATTAACATAGGTGCTTGCCATTTAGATTTTGTCAGAATAGTTTGATCTGTCAGCTCGTGTGCTGAAATTTAATTTTGCATTCAAAATTCTGGTTTTTAGCTCTACTGGTAATAGACTAGAAGAGTTCATGTGATACACTTTCATCTGTCATCTGGCCTCCAGTTTGCACAAGTTTGTTACCATTACTTCTCCTAAACTACTGGGAGGATTGCCATGAAACTTTACGCACAATTATTCCAAGGTCTGGTTAGTTCTAAATGAAAATGGTGGCCCTCAGACGGCCAATATGGCTGCCACAGTAGCCATGTTGAAACATTTATTGCTACTCTTCCTGATTGGATGGTCATATCAACATGGAGTTTTCACTAAAAGACTTCTTATGATATCTAATTGGTCTTAAATGAAAATGCTGCCAATCGGACCTAGTGGCCAACTTGAAAATCATCTTATTGCTGCTCTGCTAGGTTTGATAGATGTTGCAATATGGTGTTTTTCAGTAAAAGACTTCAAATAATGTGTAGTTGGCCGTAAACGAACATGGTGCTAATCAGACCTCCATTATGGCTGCAATTGTAGCCATCTTGAAAAATTTTTGTTATAGCTACGTTCCCTGAACAGATGGTCATATAAACATGTGCATTTTTACTTAATGACTTTCAATGATATCTTGTTGGTCCTCAGACAAAAAGGATGCTTCCCAGTGGCTGCCATCTTGAAAATATTGTTATCACTACTTATCTTGAAGGGATGGTCATATTGATATCGGGTTTTTCACTAAAACACTTCTCAATATATGTAGTTAGTCCTAAATGAAAATGTTGCCAATGTGACCTCCCAAAATTTGACAAATCTCATGACAGCTAATTCTCCTGAATGAATGGCCATACCAACATTAAAAAAAAAAAAAAAACAGAACAAAACAACAACAAAAGAAAACCAGTTCTTGCAATGTATGGTTGTTTGTACATTAAAATGATGAATTTTACAGAATTTTAACATCTTTCCCTTGTATAGTTTATCTTGTAGTACTTGATGTTTAATTTATTTGGACGGGATTATTTTCCCCCAGTGTTAATGCACTTAATTTTTTTTTTTTAAAAACACTTTAGAACTTCTAATTGGCAAAAGTAGCCATTATTGTGCTAAGGTGCCATTAGTGCATACATATATATTCTAACCTCCAAAGTGCCTGCCTTGATGGCCATTCTGAAAATCTTTATATGGCTACTTCTCTGGAATGGATATCATATCAGCATGGGGTTTTCCCTAAAACACTATAGCAATATCTATCTGGTTCTGAATAAAAATGGTGCTTATCTGACCTCCAACATGGAACCATAGAATCTTGTCATTTTTGTACTTACAGAGTTTAAGAAACAATAATGTGTACATTTACAAGTGAATTTTGACTCTTATTTGATATTCAGTTGCATTCCAATGAACAAGATGATAGCACTCTAACAATGATTTTAAGGTTAAAGGTCGTGACTCAGGATTTTTAGCTGCACTGGCTTGTGAGCATGACAACACTAACAAGTATTAATGGATTTTTATTAAGTCCAGTTTGTGGATATCGAATAAATACCATGAATGATACCAGTTCAGTAAGTTAGCATCCCCCCCCCAAAAAAATAATAATTATCGATTTAACCAAACTTAACATGTGGGTATATCTCGACATCGTCAAAGACTATTAAGTGCAATGAGCTCTATCAATAGTATCAGGTTCAAGGTCCAAGACCACAACAAAGAATTTTGTACTGCTTTTACAGGTGTCTTGTGAACATGTAAACTCGAACATGTAAGAAAATGTTTTATTGCCAAATTTGGTATGTTAATATTTCTCAAGAATATCAGAGATGGTTTATATACTTAGCAGGTAAAAAGAATAAAAGGACAGAAGAAACTTACTGTGGATTCCTTGAAATTCTTTTTGGGGAGTAGAGTGTCAGTCCCTTCAAGGGACTCTTGTTTGCATAATTGGCATTCATTAGTTCAAACCGTGAAAGCAAAGATGAACTTTCAAAATGTTAATTTCTTTATTTCTCTGGTGCTTTTTCACAATAGTGTTAAACATTTACCTTGTGTAATTTTACTTGTTTGTAATTGAACCCCTCTTGGTCATTATTGGAACATTAGTCATGAAAGTTGATAGCAGTGTCAATCTAAGGTCACACTTTTTAATTATTTTGCTACAGGATAACTAAGGAAACTACATCCACTCAGCTTTCACCAGTAAAGAAGAGGGTAAAGGAGAATACACCACCTGACAAAGAGAGCACTGTCATCAGAGAGGATTCTATATCGCTCGGTTCGTGGGCTGAAGGCTTGCAACCCAAACTTGCTCATTCAAATTCATCTCATTCCGTGAGGAGAGAGCCACGACATACGATCGTGATCCCTGACACACCAAGTCCATCTGTTAGCGTAATCACTATCAGCTCAGACAGCGATGATGAAGAACAACGCAAGTCAGAGTTGAGAAGGTATAATTGCTAGTAATGTGCAGCTATAGAATTTCACTCTTGTTTTCTAAACATTTTGAAGAAAATTTTGGAAGCTAGTGACTTCCTGCTGTTATGGCGAGAAGCAACAGCGATACTGGTACCCAGGAAAGTACCATACAAACTCTTCCATCTATCTTCTCAGCACTAATTTGCAGAAGTATGGAACAACAACAACTAAAAATGACTAACTCCTTTGGCATCTTGAATCCAAGAAACTACAATCAGACTTTCAGTGTGGATTCAGATGTCGGTTAAGCACAGTTGCTCATCTTGTCAGACTTGAAACAAAATTATTAGAACAGTTTTCATAAAGAAAGAACATCCTGTAGCTATCTTCTTTGACTTGGAGAAAACTTGTGACACCACATTGAAATGTAGCATAATGGATTATCTATTCAACCTTGGTCTAAGCGGCTTAACTGTCTTTATATCACATTTTTTTAATAGAAATTTTAAAGGTAATGCAGGTACTTGGGGTGTGATAATATATCGATATATGGGTATGTATCAGTACACTACCACAGGGTCCACTACCTTTTTGTGCCTACAGGCACATTTGTGAATTTATGAGAGAGTGGCGGGCACCAACCAATTAACTTGACCCCTTTTGTCTATTTATTATTATTCATTATAATCTCTTCTGCTGGCACACAAAAAACCTTGGCGGGCTCCATGGGCACTGCGTTGGGGACCACTGCACTACCATATCACAATTTGTATTGATACAAATTCTTTCGTATTGATATTTTAACCCTAAATGTCTAATAGATAAACTGGTTGTGGAACATTTTTTGCTTACTGAAAATATTACTTGACACTGTAACCAGTTAAAAACGTGATTTAGTAATGGCTGATGATCAATCACTGTTGAATAAGCCTAAACCAGATCTTATACTCAATAAGCAGGCAAAGAACGCTGTTTGGACTCACTTTGGCTTTAAATGCATTGAAGATGGTGATATTAATTGTTAACAGTATGCCTTAGATGTTTCAATAGCATGAGCTATTCTGGAAGGAATAGTAATCTTGCCATACATGCGTCTGCATCATCCATCTGTGAAAGCACAGGGGCTTGTATAGTTTTGCTTAGAATGTACCGATAAATAATTCATGTACACTCACTCACTTTCACTCTCTTTCTCTCGGTATATATATAATAGCAAGGGATGATGCTTCTTCCATTTCTTAAGCAACCTATTTAAGAATGTACACTGATATTTCAAGCCATACTTCGCTTAGCGTAATAAATTTAGCACCTGTTTAGCTCAGACTGTTGACTTGTTATGCCTACACAAAGTTTGAGTCGCTATGGCACCTTTAAGGAATGACAGCCAGTTTTCCCACGCTACCATTCTACACAGCCATGATCGTGCCCACTTGATATTTAAGTACAACATGCTGAATGGAATATGGCTTACACATTGATTGACTCCAAATAATGTACTAAGCCTACTGATAACCTCAGTTTTGGTCAACCAATGAGAGAGCAGTATTCCATTCAGTATATATCGAGCAGGCTAGATCATGGCCATGCCAAGTGGTAGTGTGGGAAATCAAGCAGGCATTCCTTAAAGCAAGTAAAACTTTATGTAGGCATAAAAGTCGAATGTCTGAGCTAAACATCGGTTCTAAATGTATTAGATTACGTGAAGTGTAGCTTGAAATATCAGTGTCCATTCTTAAATAGGTCGCCTGAAAAGGGGAGAAGTATCCTCCCTTGTGTGAAAGGTGGTCATTATTTATCTTTAAGCTGCAAACTCTTTTACGTGGCCATACACACAATTGATCTCATTTGTTCCTAAATAAAGAGAAACATGACTGGATCAACATGTTATTTATTATAATAAATCTTGACAGGCTCAGCAAATCGTGCTATCAGTTGATATCACATGGGTTTTCAAACTATTCAGCTTGGTAACAGTACATATTATTATATATTGGCAGTACAGTTATTTATATTGAATATATTGCAATACAGTTTCAGCTAATAGGCACCACCCTTTCTGAAAGCTATCTCAGGATATAGATGTATCTTAGGGCAGCATATTACATCACCCTTTTCAATCTCAAAATTAACAACATTGTGAGATGCCCTAATCCAGGAACTAGGGGTGAAACGATACACCTGTGCCGCATATCGATACGATTCACGATACACAGCCTACGATACGATACATTATCAATTCTCAGTTTGAAGAATAAGAAGGCAAACGACAAATAATTATTCATGACTGCTGAAGATTAAAGTAACATATATATAGGGTAGATATCGTTTTGTATCGATTCTTCACCTCTTGTATCGATAAGTGTATCGATATGGCAAAAGTATCGATGCATCGATATATCGATGAATCGTTTCACCCCTACCAGGAACTGACTGTTCATTATGCATCGGCAACTTTTGATCTGCTGTTGATCAAAGAGTTTGCACAATGTTAAACATGTACAACAGATATGCTTAAACAGAGTTCAGAAATGGTCATGTGAAAAAGGTAAAAATTTTCATAATCTAAAACTTTTTGTATGCACTGCTGCTGCTTATGTAGAATTCATGATGTCCCAGAAGTCTTCTTGACAGTTTTCTTATCCCATTTGTAGAGGAGATAAAATTTGTAGGACTTGTTTTTTTACCGTAAATTTTCCTTCTGCATATTAGATACCTCAAGAACAAATGTGACAGAGCCCAGTATTTAATTCAAGCCATGGCAACCACAGATTTGGTTATATAGGTCTTCGGTGAGATCTAAACCTGACTATGGCTTGATTGAGTGTGGATCAGTTCGGAAATCTTACCTACAGATGTTTGATTCGATACATATACAATCAGGGTCTTGGATTTTGTCTGGGAGCACAACCTCCCCTTCAAAAAGCCTCCATTTTGAGGCAAATGAACCATCACTGAAACTCTGACGAAGAAAATGGGCTCTTCAATATTCTACCAAACTGTTCCTTAATCCATTTCTTCCCTCATAGGATGTAATTCTTAGGCCCAAATATCAAACCTTGTATGCTCAGAAACCAAATTTCAGTCCATTTTTTGGCATGCAAATTCATCCTCATTTAGAAGCAGCTGAAATCACTTTTGCAATTCTGCAAAATTCTATGTTCCCAAATTACTCTCCCCCCCCCCCCCCCTCTCCTGATGTCTGATCTTTGCCAATTAAAGAAGTCTTCAACCAACCCTCATTTGTAAGAGTTAATTGAATGTAATAAGAGCTTCCTATTCAGGACATAGTCCCAGTATACAGTGGTTCAAAAGATTGAGACAAGGTTACAGCTGCTGTTGCAGCACCCCAGGGTACAGTCCTGAGCCGGTTGCTGGATAAAGCCTCCATGTTTACTGCATAAAATACAGCGATTCTAAATTCTGTGAACTATGCTGAAACCTAAAAAGGATACAAATTTCATCTTTTGGATTCCCTTTCCACACTTTAAGCCTTACAAAATCTTTCATTTGACAACCCATTAATCTCAAATCTTACAGAAACATGACTTGTTCATAAAATTTGAAAAAAAGTGTTCTGTACTATGATTTATTCATAAAATCTGAAAAAATAGTTCTGTACTATTGGCTGCATAGTCACATTGGTATTAAAGGTAATGAAAGGACAGATAAAGCAGCCAAAGCTCGCCTGTTTCTGAATGGAACACATACCTGACTTGTGCATACCACCTGAAGGGTGAATCTTGACCAGATTGCATACCTTGACAGTGGAACATATTTTTGTTGAATGTATCGACATCATCTGTGAGACAGACATTTTTTTTATGTGAACTTGGTTAAGAAGCTTAATAATGATGTACCACCAGAGAAAATGGTGGAATTTTTAATAGAATGCAGTAAATATTTAAAAAAATTTGACCCTATATTTTAGGGGTTTTATATTTATTAGCTTTTTATTTTATATTTTATATACCTTTTAAGGAATCTTTTTTTAACATCAGTACCTTTAATATTTTATCTTGTAAGACATTATGTTTACATTCATTTGGAATTTTTTATCTTAAACTTGTTTGGAATTTTTTATCTTTGCATCTCTAGAACTTAACTTTTAATCAGCGCCGTATAGCCAGTATTGTGGTGACATGCATTTAAACCAGATGTATACATACTTTTTTTGGCATATACAATCTGCCTGAAATACATTGGACATGTTTTATATTTGCTGGTACTATTGTTTTATTAGTTTGGTTTAAATATGATGCTCATGTAGCTAAGGCACATATTCTGTCATACCCATTAGATCCAATGTCAGTTCCTTGCTGTATTGTTACACCCTTGAAATGAGATCAAGCTGAACAGAGGAAGTAACTTTTCAGTATTGGTTTTACCCTTTGATCTATTCCTGAGTTCAACCCAGTGCGGAGAAATTATTGATTAGTTAAAAATTATTCCTACTTATCTTTTTCTGTTTTGAATATAGTGTGTGAACTTGTATTAAGAGACTGCACCAACATATTTTTCTAATTCATGTATTTGAAAATTCAGGAGACCCCCCTCTCCAATTTCAATTTGAAAAAGGGGGGGGGGGGTATTTTTTTATAAATAAAGGGCAGGATTTAACAAAGAAGTACAGGTAGGGCTTGCAAGTATGGTGAGCAATTTTCGCACAATCAATTGATTTTTCAGTGTGAGATTTTAGAAATTGGCATGAATCTTGCAAATTTCACATTCTAGGATAGAACCTGAGTAGGCCTATGTGACCTGATAGGGCTTCATTTTGCTCAAGTACCTTTTTTACTTGTGTAAAATGTCCACAGAACTCCCAACAATTAGACCCATAATTGGCTGGCAGATCAGACCATATGATATTTTTCTGGTATTGTAAGTAAAATAAACAGCATAGACCCTGATTTATTGGCCCATCATGAATAAAATGAAAAACATAATTTTACTTGCCTAGTGATATTCTCAACTTGTCCAAAGCTGCTGGACCATGAATTTTTCTGCCCTGGTCTAGTATAAAAAATATGAGATAGGTTTATGATATCTTAATTTACATGATGTGATGAAGCATCCTATTCCATTGCAGACAACATCCACAGCACCAGCCAACAGCAGCACCAGGGCATGGAAGAAGCCGGGGCAAGCTTCATCCATCTGGTAGTACCGGTAGTAGCCAAGTTGGCTCCCATAGTGGCAGTAGCAGCACTAGTTCCTCTGGGATCGAGACTTTCGGTGAGTTCTATATCAGATTTTAGGAGCTTGGCTTTTATGGAAACTAAATAACATCATACACCATTTCTCCTCACCATGTTGGCTAGCTTTATACATATAAACATTATGGGGCTAAATTTACTTCAAGATATTGTAGAATGTTTCATTTAAGAATTAATGTAAGCATATTTGTTTAACTCAGGTCTGTGAAATCTGTTGTCTATTATGATTTTTCTGCTATTTTTGTAAAAAATATGTTATTTTATTGCTGCATATTCCAAACATTTGTTAATACCCATTACCTATGTATTTTATCCACTTTGAAACCTGAAATTCAAGAGTGAAAGCATTTATATGTATCTATCTGGAATAAACCTATTTCAGATATTTGCATTAATTTATGCAATTAAGACACATTTGGATAGGGAAAACTAAGATATTCATTCAGTGTTGTCTGACTAGACTTACAAAACTGTCAGCATTTCACTTTCCATTTTTAACTCTGCTGGCATCGAGCTATTTGTGATAGAGCAATTTAAGTGGTAATTTCTGGTTGATAAAGAAGTAAACAAATTTTAATGTTTAAGTATTGAAAATATGCTCTAAGCTGATATTGAAAAATAAAATGATGTTTGTATTATTGATGAGAACAGGTAGGACTTAAGTACTGGTCAAAGACCAGAAGAGCTTATATGATGGTTCATCATCCATCTGTCTGTCCACTACTCCTCATAAACTACTGGATGGATTGCTGTGAAACCTAACATACACATTTTTTTCTACATATCATTTATTTTCCATAGATTATCTCAGAACTCTAAAAGTTTGATTGTAGGTGGCCTTGGGGTGGTCATCTTTAATCAAGTGGTCGACCTGTTATTGGGACAATAACAATTAAATTTAATACAATTGTCAGGATAAACAGGATTTCTTTGTATTTCCTCTTCATTTCCAAGATAACTTAAACATCATCTCCCTATTTCTTTGCATGGTTAGACTCACCTAGAGGGAGGAGGAATGTCATCAACTGTGTGACTGTCTCAGATAGCCATGAGTCAGATTATGAAGAACATGCTGGGAGCTCTCACAGTAACAAAAAGCAGATCATGTTAACACCTATCAAGCACGAAGAGGTGGAAAGAGGTCTTGCACACAGTGTTGACAACCCATATTTGTACGAGCAAAGTGTTGATAACATTCACAGAAACTTGGTACAATCCCATCTGATGGTTGAGGGCAGTCACAAACACAGAGAACAGGCACGAGTGTCACCACTGTTAGTGACACCTAAGCAGGAAGCATCAATATGGCTTGGAGGCTACAGCTCAGAAAAACATCGTGGTGGTCACAGCCCAAAATTGGAGGTCAAACTTCCCCTTGAAGTTGAGATAAACTCTCTCGCAGCTCAGGGTAAATTGGCTTATGTTTCGCCCACAGTTCGGACAGTTCAGAACCCAATACATAGACCAGCACATCAGAGCAGTAATGTTGCCAACTTAGTACACAAGCATCGACCAGGCAATCTGAACTATGTTCCAACTACGAGGCCTTCAAATGGGGGTACCAATCAGTTGTCCCCTACGCTTCAACATGGCCTCCATCTTGGACAGCCAGTTTTCCTAAATGCTGGAGCTTCGCAAATGGACCTCCACAGGTACAAACAGATTTTTAATAGACCTCCCAGCCATCCCAATATTTTATAAAAATCTTAATGTAATTCCTATATTATTTTGATATCTAGATTTTTTCAATACAATTTTTCCAAAATCCCAACAATATCCTTATATTTTTGTTGGAGAAGCTCGTATCAGTTGTTAGCTCACCTGACTGTAAGGTCAAGGGAGCTTATGGTATGGCCCCGTGTCTTTTGCTCGTTATCTGTCATTTGTCCATCTGTCAACAATTGCTTGTTACTACTCATGAGTCTACATTTCTGATATGATTTCAATCAAACTTAGAATATGGATTTATATCGTCAGTACCTCATACGAGTTCGATAATGAGCAAGAACCTTGCATATTAATGAGGTGATCTTGGACATGATTGGCTAACCTTATTACCACTTTGGAGGTAATATTTCTGATCCAGTTTCAATCTAAATCGGAATGTATTCTTATATCATTAAGATCTTGGACGAGTTCGATAATGAGCAGAATAAATGGATACTAATTCGATGATCTTGCATAGGATTGGCTGAGCTTGTTACCCCTCTGCAGACCATATATCTGATCTGATTTTGATATAACTTGCAATATGGGTTTATATTGTCAAGATTTTGGATGGATTTGATAAAGATTGAGATCCACACATATTAATGAGATAATCTTGCATCAGACTGGCTGAGCTTGTTAACACTCTGGAGGCTGTATGTTTGATCTGAGTTTGATCAAACTTGGAATATATGCTTGTATCATTAAGATCTCAGACGAGATCAATAATGAGTTAGATTTACACATAATAAGGTGATCTTTCATCTGATTGGCTGGGCTTGTTACCCCTCTGGAAGCCATATTTCTGATCTTATTTTGATTAAACTTGAAATATAAGCTTGTAGTATTAACATTTTGGATATGTTCGATAAGGAGCAAGATCAGTACATATTGCTTAGATAATCTTGTGTCTGATTGGCTTACCTTGTTAACTCACTGGAGGCCATATTTCTGATCCGATTTTGATCAAACTTGGAATATATGCTCATATCATCAAGATCACAGTTCAGTTCAATAATGAGTGAGATCCACTTATATTAATGAGGTGATCTTGCATATGATTGGCTGAACTTGTTACCACTCTCGAAGCCTGATCTGATTTTGATTGAACTTGAAATATTGGCTTATATCATCAAGATTTTGGATGGGTTTGATGATGAGCGAGATTCCTGAGTATTAATGATGTAATCGTGCATCAGATTGGATGAGCTTTTTTTACCCTTTTGAAAGCCATATTTGTGATCTGATTTTGATAGACTTGGAATATATATTTCTATCATCAGGATCTTGGACTATTTCAGTAATGAGCAAGATTGATGCATATTAATGAAGTGATCTTGCATCTGATTGATGGGGCGTCTTTACCACCCTTGAAGCTATATTTTTGATCTGTTGGTGTTGATATCATCAAGATCTTGGATGACTTCAATTATGAGCAAGAGACCGTGTATTAATTATGCTTACATCTTTAAAAAGAATTTGTATCAGTATGTGGTAAAATAAGTAAATTTAACATGATATTAGGTTTGGCGAGTGATATCAGGCCCCTTGGGCTTCTTGTTCTTGCTAATCTTTTTTTTTCTTCCCATGGGAATAACATAGAAAGAATAAAAATAATGGATGCACTCAATACTGTACGGAAAAGAAATATCGGTAATTGATTATATATGTTTAACAATTATATTATTATTAAGGCTGCAATGTTTACCAATATTTCCAAACGTGTACACAGTATACAGTAACCTAAAAGATGCCGTTTAAACAAACTGATTCGAAACTCAACCTTTCCTGCGATCTGTATGTTAGACCATATGTAAGCCATTGCATGCCATACCTAGCTCAATTTTGGATTGTTTCATTTGCTTTGTTTCATTTGCTATTTTGACAGGATTCAGTTTGTATGACATATCTTTGTTGAATATACATGTATCTGACAATTTGGGTTAAACATCCCTATGATCTTCATGATGTTGTGTTCTGCTACATATATGTACATGATGAAAAAAATAGATAATGAAACCAGACTATTGCCTGGACATTTGTATAGACATTGGATACTTTTGTTGGATCTACAATGAATAAGAAACTGTGCAGTGGCTTATAAACTTGAAAGTGTATTTCTTTAAAATAAAATGTTTCTTATGAAAGGTTCTGTTAATGAACATGTTTTTCAAATGTAAATAATGTAGATTAGAGAAATTGTTGTCAGCATTATTAGTAAATCAATCTGATGTTATAATGTTGTGTAATGTGTGGTATAAACAATTCTTGACAACCTAAGCTTTTTCGTGGTGATGCCATATTAAAACTGAAAATCATCCATATTTAAAGAAAAGAATTACCAGAAAAATCCTACTAAACAGTCCATTTAAGCAGAGATGTGGAAATATATTTTATTGGAATGGGTAGTTCCTGCCACATGCATGTTTGTTTAGACGGTCTCCAATTTGTAAGCATTTACAGACAATTAAATAAACTAAGCCGTATATATGTATAAATGTTGCAGCCTTATTTATTATTTCAATGCATTATGTTATTAATCTAGGCTAATTAGTGTACTCAATTTACTTTAAAATGTAGTATTCAGTTGGTATTGGCATATCATTATCACTATTGAAAAAAAAAATTATATATATTTTTGTTTTCATCCACCCATCATTCCATCTGTGACTCTTTTGTTTCTGCTCTATAACTTTGAAGCTGTTTGAGATTAAGAATAGAATTTGGTATACCTATGTAACTTCACCAAAAATTGTGTACCACATTGTGGGTGCTGTCTTCAAGGTCAAGGTTAGGAATTAGTATTTTACATTTCCCATCACACTGTACCTTCTGCTGTATAATTCTAAAACTGAGATTAAGGGATGGAATTTAGAATACTTAAACATCATCAGCAATAGGTGTGTTGTGTACTACATGGGGGTGGTGTTATCTATAAGGTCAAGGTCATGTCTCAGTATCACACTTTCCCTTCTGTTGTATAATTCTAAAGCAGTTTGAGAGTAAGGGATGGAATTTAGTATACTTGCACATCATCAACAAAAGGTGTGTTGTGTACCACATTGGGGATGTTATCTTCAAGGTCAAGGTAATGGTTCAGTATTTTCCATTTTCCTTCACACTTTCCCTTCCTCTGTATTATTCCAAAGCTCTTTGAGATTAAGGGATGGAATTCAGTATACTTTACAGTTCTGTCTTAAAAATCATAGTCAGATATCATTAATGTGAACTTTTGTGATGTCACCATGGTTGGCAGGGGGCACAAATTCACTGGGGTTGCCTGTTCCCTCTTTTTTTGAGACCCAATGCCCTATAAAATACCTATAACTTTTAACAATATGGCAAGAAGGCCTGGTTTGAAAAAAAAATCAACCACCAAAACTTTACTCGTTCACATGTAGTGCAAGTTGGGTATAATATTTTCAGGTCATATATACGAGGGTATGTTTGTATACACATAAGACATTTGCATATTTTTGTTAAAGCTTAACTCCATCATTAATCATGCCACAGAGATGAAATCTGGTGAGGGGATCCATCTTGAGTATACCACTATAACCTCTCTACTAGGTCAGAGTGACTAATATCGCATTCTTTTGTGACTTTGGTCAGACAGTGTTCAACCTTGCAGGCAGGGCATCCATGTCCTATAATCACTTTTCTAATTATCTGACTTTTCACAAATATCAGATGGTTCCCGTGGTTAAGTATTCATGTGAAAGCACGAAATGTATATATACCTTTAAAGTAGGGGATAAAGCAAATGAAAATTACATTTTGTAATTAGTGATGAAGTTTATTAGACACCATTTTGCATTGTTTTCACACTAAATACAAAAGATCATTTCATTAGTTCGATAATATTATTCTGTGCTTTTTTTGTGACCCAGTAATGGATGTTACAAGATTTAAGAACTTTGTAGTAACTGCTTGCTATTACTGTACTGCGAGGAACTTCTTAAAGAGTAACTAACAAAACTGAGTTCAGAGTGTATTTTACATTATCTGTTACAAAACTGAGTTCTCAGTGTATTTTACATTATCTGTTACAAAAAAGTATTCATTATCCTTCTTGTATTTCTGCCTACTCCAATCTGCAACCTTAGTTTTACAAAAAATCTGCCAAGTTGATTCACTTGAGTGTTTTGAGTAGCAAAGTAATGAGACCAGAAAAGACCGTTTACAACTCGGCTTGAGAAAGGTGTATACTGCTGGTAGTGTCTGTCAAAAGTAATCTTTGTGCATGACAAAATGTGTTGTACAATACAAAAATTGTTCTTGATGCCAGTTGTGATCATTATGTTTTCTGAATGCTTTCAAATATATATTAGCCAAGGATTTCAATACAATCATGTACTAATTCTTAATTTTTAGTTATAAAATCTTTTTGTTGTAGGGATTATCGGCGGAGACAGACGATGCAGGATAGTCCAATTCATCACTATCTAGTACCTGCACATCAGCAACCCCAGATGGCAATACCAGCAGGGGTGAGCCAGTATGGCCCCTTTTCACCTACTTTGGCACCTCCCCCAGCACATCAAAGTCCGCGACATGTGCAGTACACAACACATCCACTACCGGCACATGTGCATCCTGTTCTGCAGACGTCCTCTCTTCCGACTGTGACCTACCATTCACCGATTGCATCGCAGTATGCAGGTTTGACCACATCATCAGGGATTTACACCACCTATCCCATCAGCCCCAACAGAGGACGACCCTACCAATATTTTGCTGGATAGTAAAAGGTGTATATTTGAGTTTCTGAAAATTTGTGTCTTTTAACTTAATCTGTGATGGCTAAAATTTTGTCTTTCAACGAGATGACAGATTACCCAGGTGTTTTATTTTCTTAAGAAAACTCAAAACGTGATCTTTCACTTGGGTTTTAGCTATGTAATTGAACAGTTTTGACACCTGATTGTAAATGGTTGCCTTAAATACTACTTCATTCGTAAACAAACTATATTTTACTGTCAGACTTTGTTTTATATCTTGAGATGTGCAAAAGCTACATGTATAACTTTTAGGCGGTATAACTTGTGCTCTAGAATGATTTAGTTTCAAGTGGAGAAAGACATAAAAATGGGGGGAAATAGAGACCCTGTCCCATAGTCGAGACACGGAGCAAAAAATTTCGTCATGGACTTGAGATGACAAAATTTGAAGCTATGTGGCTTATAGTTGCTAAAGATCTGTGGACTTTGGCAGTTATGTGGAGTAGACAATGTTAAGCTAATTCTAAAATTCAGATAGTTCTGCCTTTATATATACTAAGATTATCTACTGTTAAAATTCTGTTAATTTTGAGTCCGATTCCAAAATTTGTTCTGAAGATGTGCGACTAAGGGGACTGATGCAATATGGCATACCAATTTCAAGCTTGATATACATTTTGGATTCTATGATGAAATTTTTATAGTTGAACAGAATATAGAAACAGAAAGTCCTTTTACTTAATATGCTTTAGCTTTTGTTTACAAGTTTGCTTTTCATTTGAAGAGGATTCTGTCAGCAGTATTAGTGGGAATACTGGTGTGGGTAATAGAGGTGGCCCTTATTTTTAAAAAATGCCAGACTTCTTGTGTTGGGTTTCAAAGTGGTTTTATTGGTGGTGTTTATAATGTTTTGTTTTATTAGAAACTCCGAAGCATCTTTTAGCGGCAGACATCACAGCACAAATTGAAGAATGTACGGAGATGAGCTTGTATCAATTTCGCATTTATCTTTTCTTGCATACTATGGTATTGTAGTTCATTGTACAGCTAGATATGTGGTGTAAATTTTCTTTTATCTCACTATTTTCTTGTATTGCATACAAAAGTGTAAATATTATACGTGGGATGTGGAGCTTAAATCATGTTTGAACAAGTAGCTTGAATCTTTTGTACTGCATGACTAAACTGTGATTTGTAAAGTGTTCAATCTGTAATTCCACACATTTGTTTTATGATGTAAACACACATTGGAATGAATTATTATACCTCAGTAGTTATTATTGCTGATAAAGGGGTGAATTTGTCGATATAGTGGGCAGTTATTTTTCTATGCTAAATTTCGATGACTTTCAGATTAGTCATGGAACGTAATGTAAATGTATTCTTCATGCACACTTCTTGTGTCTACAAGGAGATTAACATAGGATTTCTGATTAGAATTTGCAAAAAAAATATTTTATGGTATGCATTTATTACTGGATGGAATGTTATGTCTTAAGAACCTAAAATCTTTCAAAGATAAAATGTAGATGAAATGTAGCTGAATTTGTACAGGAGATGTAAAGATGTAAAGAAACTCTTTAAAAATGGATATCACCCTGAATTTTTAATTTGTATTTATTGAGCTTGGACTCACGTGTATAGCACGAATGTAGATACTATAGGTTATATCTTTATCATTTGTAATTAGAATAATTACATTGTAAATGTAGTGTTTATGCACATATATTTTTGTGATAATTAATATTTTCAATATTTTACCAAAGGAAACAATTGTTTCTAGCAATTAATATTAGTGTGTCAGTAAGGAGGGTGTGTTTGACATATATATATCTTAAGAATGTTCCTTGCCAGCACCTTTGTCTTTTTTTTTCCTTATCCAATACATTGCTTTAACTTGGACTTTCTTCTGTTTGTAATAATTGGAAAATTGTTAGTCATCAGGAACTCACATTTGTTACATCTTAACATTTAATTTATTAACTGGTGCTGATGTTTGCAGTTTATAAGACTCACCGAGAATCTACGATTTAAATTTTACATGGAACACAAAAATAAAATGTGCCATATCTGTGTATGATGTGGCATGTATCTTTGTACCAGTTTGCCGAGATTGTATTGGTTTTTTGGAAGGTCTAGTTCTTTGAAATGTTAAGAATCTTGAATATTGAAAATAATAAATTCTGAATATTTGGGGTACTAAATAATGATCTTTCACTATAATATGATCAGTCTTTTGTGATTCGAGATTATTTTTTTTTAAATATAAAAAAAAAAATCACAATTAAAATTGACTTTACAAAATTGTTTTGAAGTGTTTGTATATATGATCTTAAGGATTGTTTCCTCATTACATCCTTCTCAATAAATGCCTAACTGCCTGTCACTTGTTGCATGCTATAGGAATTGGCATAAATAATTAGAGTCCTGAAGACAAGCAATGAGTAATAAGTGTTTGTGCCCTACCACGATGTTTGGCTTATTTCAGGTACTGTGGTGGGGCATCCTTTTTCCTTTAACGTATTTCTAGCACTTTAATTTTTCATCAATAATTTAACATTATTTATATTTCTTGCATGATGTCCTTATTTTTAATGTATTCTATTAGTTTCATATCAGTAGGGGTGGGTGGTGCTTGTTATCAGCTGTATGCCGTGATATTTAGTCCTGTTCTAGCTCCTCTTTAAAGTAATCTCATATAATACTAATTGACTAGTATTAGCAGTACCTAGTATGGGAAATTCAGGCAATTTCTTCTTTTCTTTTTTTCTACAGTTTGTGGCTTTTTCTGGTGACCATTTAATTGTTAACATCTGTCCAAACAGGAGTCATTACACCTTATGTGTAACTTAAGATAATCATCAGCTGCAGAATTTTTATCTCCATCGTGTAAAGTCCTGATTGGCTTCGGCTTGATTAGAACAATAACCAAATTGCAGAACATTTTTATGGAATATTCATTGAAGAAATTCAGGAACAGACAGAAAAAAAATATTTGCTGCCTGGACTGGATAAAAGTACAAGAAGTTTTTATCCTTAAAAAGTATATCAATATTCCATGTGAAGTATTTTTTAAAATTAAGTTCGGCACCCTTGGCCTCAGATACCCAAGTACGAATGATTTTTCTCCATTGGTTTATGGTATTAATAGCATTATCTTCATATTGGTGTATTTATCACAAACATTCGGTCTTGTTTGATAAATTGAATATACCCCTTTTACTGAAAAATGAATGCTGTAATAATAATAAAGATACTTTCATTGATGGGTTTGGATATTTGATGCTGTGTGCATTTTTTAAACTGTTTTCTACGATTCCATAAATTTGATTTGAAAAATTGCCCCCTTTGGTAGCTTTAATTTGTGAGAAATCAAGATGGGAAATCATGCAATAGAATTTAAGTCAGAATGTTGGAAATCATTTCATGTCAGTAAGCTGACAATTGTCAAGCACCTGGAGAGAAAAGTACTGTCTGCCCCTCCACACTTGAAAGTATTGTGTATGGAAAGAAAAAAACTTATTTTGCTTCTCCACATATGAAAGTATTGTGTAGGGAAAGAAAAGCACTGTTTCTGCACCTCAACATTTGAAAATATTCTGAAAGGAAAGAAAAAGCATTTTCTGCCACTCCATATTTGAAAATATTGTGTTAGGAAAGAAGAAGCCCTGTGTCTGCTACCCCTCCACAGTTTTAGAGTATTGTGTAGGTTAGTTGTCAATAGACAGGATTTAAGGCAACATGCCATTTTGGGGGCATTTGATGCAAGTTTCCTTAGACCTTTTGATTTTTGTGTTCATTTTTTACAGTTTATTTATAGACAGATTTTGATTTGCTGCTTCTTAAGAATCAGTTCAGGTTCTTGGCAATGGAATATTGGAACTTGGTTGAAAACACATTCATTAATCATGTTATTAGTATTCCAAGGTGCTAATATTCCAATCAACTTAATAGTGGCAAATCAATTACTCTTATTATTATGGGCTTTTTGTGTACCACTTTTAAATATGTAGATTTAAGATTTTTGCCCATTTTTAACTAATCAAATAATGTCACAAGTTATGCTTTTTCGCATTATTGTTATATACTAATCCACCACATAGTATTGATGTGTTGTTTATCAAATGTTATAGTTCCCATTTTACTGCCTTTTTGTTGTTTTGTATTAATTATTAAGCTTCATCATAGGTTAATGGCTTTTGTTAATTGATATCATGTACATTCGGTCTGAGATTTGTAACTTAGAATTAATTAACACTTTGCCAAGAGACACTTTCTGACCAGAAAAGTTGCATTTTGGATGCAAGGTTTCTGTTTTTTCCATGGTTCATTGTATTTTATAAGCACAATAAATCACTTTCGTGATGTGCATTGACACCTTAGCTACATTTTATATCTTGCACAAATCTGAAAATCCAAGTGATACTTATTAAGGCCATTAGTACACATTATGAAATGTCTCGATTCTTGTTGGCACCATATAGCCACTATAGTGCTGAGGTGCCATAAAAGCGCTACTACTACAAAATTCATGTTGTATTAAGAGCTGAATGTTTGATCTTTTATGTATTTTATTGTGTGTTTGTATTTTTAAATTGAACAAAGAAAGATACAAAATTGGAATATTGTCGATTTAGTACAAAGTATCCAGGTGTCAACTTTTCTTGTTATAAATGTGTCAGAAATACTGTGGCCGTAATGGCCTTTTGGATGTAAAATATTTCTCCATAATATCTTAGCTATAATTATATTTAAGTTAATCAGTAATTAGTATGACTTGTCTCACAATGCTCAATGCATCTTTTTGGCATGTTATGTAAATTATTCTCATTCTCCATTTATGCCATTAGCAGAAGTGCTGTAAAGTATTAAACTCATCATGTATTGTGCCATGTAGTGTACGTAATTTATAGCACATAATATTCTATTTTTCTCATTTTCGTCCAGTGTCTGTGCCTATGAAAATGCATTTTGGTCAGATAACATACCCAAAGGCTGAGTTTATGCAGCAGTAATTACAAATATTTACCAAGTGTTGGTTAAAACTGCATTATGTGATGCAGAAAACTAGAACTTGTTAGTTCATAACACCAGAATTTAACTTGTGTATTCATACGCTCTTCTTTGCTCTGACAATATATGTAAACAATTTTTAAAATATAGATTATCACTTGAAATTCATTACTGTTTTTATAACTATGTTGTAATTATAAGCATTGAACTTCAGAATTTACACGATTCATAAAGTCGAAAAACTTGAAAATCAATTGTACACTGTACATGAACAGCCATCGTTTCGCTGTGGCAGTTCATGCAGTGTGATCAATTTGCAAGCTTTATGACTTCATGAATCCTGTAAAATATGAAGTTCAATTCTGAATTACAATGGAATTCTTACAGATGAAGCATTTTATGTCCAAAGACCAAATTCCTGGTATTTCATTTGTTATTTCTATGATGATAATCATGTCATTTAAATATGGCTGAATTCTACTTTGTAGAATTTCTTTGACCATGTTCTTTACATTCCTTGTCTTGGCAAGGAGATAACACTCAGTCAGTTATGAATACCAGTCGATGGTTTGTTCAGACCAGGTAATTTTTTAGAGGAACTTGAACCAAAAATGTTAACTTCTTTCGAGGTAATTAAAAAAATCTTTTTATAAAAAAACAGCTACAAAAAACTTTCTGTTTTGATTCAACTTTGCCAATAACAAGCAGCTTCAGCAGATGAAAAATATTACAATGTACGTAAACAGCTGATTAAAGAAAGCAAAAATCCTTATGCTTTAAAAAAAACTAATCTCACCTAATTAAGCATTATGTTCCAAAAGGAATGATCTCTCGTTGTTAGGAATTTTGGAAGGGGACGAGGAACATGTGTCTAATCTTGTCTGTCACAAGGCCTATTTTGTATCTAAAATCAGCATGTGCAATACTGTACATTTTCAGTGTTCATGAGTTATCTTTTGCCAGTAATATTACTTATTTTTGCTTTTTGGGGTGTCATATTTGTATAGAACATGAACTCCTCTGCAAACACTTGAGACCTTGATTTGCATCACATAATATGCCAGCAGATCAGAGTCCATGTTGTAAGGTTGAAATCACAGATCGGACAAACAGTAAACTCTGACCCATCTGTCGTAAAATTTAACTTGAATCCAAATCTAACTTGAAAATACTCTTACCCATCAAAAGGCTGCATTTGCACAATTGAGTAACATTTCCAAAATCTAGGGTAACATGAATTACTCAAAATGTTCAATGAAGTTTTATGATGTAGAGGCCTGGCAGATCTGCTTGCATATTTTGGGACAGCAGGTCTGAGCCTATATTTATTATTTGTTTGACCCAAGGGGTGATGAAGTTAACATGCTTGCAAGGTCATGGTATCTGCATGTTACTGTTAAATGATTTGCACAACTTTCGCAATGAATTTCTAACCTGCTTTCTCCATAGGGTGCGCGAGACCCGATACAGAATCGTACCAGAAAAAAACACTGTGCATGGAGATTGTGAATGCACTGTATATGAAAAAAATCTGGTCTGCTGTAAATTTTGTGATTAATGCCTCAATGCTCAGCTTTGGTGTTAAATCAGTTCCGATCATTTCATGTAGTGCATTATGGTTAACATTTTTCTCGTCAAAATATTACCATAAACACATTCATGTATTAGTGATAGTGTAATATACATTATTGTCAATATGGATATAATGAAATGGGTAACAGTTTATTGTACTTTTTTTTAAATATAAATATTATGAATGAATTGTGGCAAAGTATTGTATGGGGCATTGGTCTTGGTATGTGTTCATTTTCAATTTGAAAAGTAGATAATTAAGTAAATTTAGCAAGGGAGAATTCTATAAAAAAAAAAATATGTAATAACAAAGTTGTATTCTTTTTTTCCCCTTTATAAATGGAAAAAAATTCTTACATATGGAAGATTGAAAGTAATGGAACAAATGATATTTCTCATTGTGGTTGAACAGACTTTTCTTGAAATGCTAGCATATCCTTGTTTATTTTGGTTGTTTCTTCTAAGGTTATTAATTGGATTTGTGAAATTTTCAATTAAACAGCTACCACTAAAATTTCTCTGCACTTTTTTTTTTTTTTTTTTAAAATAGAAAACACAAGATGTAAGATGAATATAAACCAGGACAGCTGGGTTCACCACTTAAAATCTGGAGACATTTTGGTGTTGAAATCAATATAATGTTGACTTTGGAGAATTAAAAAAGTATGTTGACAGGACTTATTTAAGAACTGTGCTTCAAGCCATTACTTTTAGGTCAGAAATTTGGAGATAAAGTCACACGTATGATGACAGACCAATATGTACAGTCTAACAGTCAACCTGTTTTCTTGAATTTTTCATCCCATTGTAGCTCATCTGAAATAGTATAGGGATGAAGAAGTGAAGAGTTGGGTTAGTTCAGATGAAATGATTGCATAAATGTTTTTAATTGTCTCTCAAAGAAAGGGTGCAAGACTTTATCTTTCCTTTTCATTCAAATTATTTTCCACACCCATATAGTTGTTACACTAAAGCTAATATGTGTTTCAGCTATCTTTTCTGTACATGACAGGAAAGCCCAAATAATCGGGACATTTTTGGAAAGTTGTCGCATCAGTGAGAACAAAACTTGTCATAGATGTAGGACAAAAATCATTAGTGGTGAACCTAGCGCTTTTCTGTGCTGAGCTTCTTGATGAGTAGTGATTGTTTTTCTCCCTTTTTTTAAGCTTTCTGGGGTAAATGTAATATTTTTATATTGCTATCTTATGCATATTGTACCAAGGCTTTTCCCCTAATTTGATACACAACATTTCATATAACCTAGGATAATATTCCAGATATTTTTTCTTTCAGTTGTAAAATTTGGTTTGTACTCAATAGGTCGATATAACAGTAGTGATTTTCTTTTGTCTATTTATGGTTTGTTTTGATTGTATTTTGACCATACTTGATGCTTTGTATTTGTTTGCATTTTTCACTCTTGTATTTGATTCGCATCGCATGTACTTTCCCAGTTTTCTTATTGTTACATATTATGATCTCATATTAACCCGTATATCATTTTAGTACTGAGCTTCTTAGGCATCTTTTAGCATTGGAGAATATGGTGGCAAGTAAGTAGGAGAGTTTCATTGAAAGCATTTGCAAAGAATTGATACAAACAGTCTGAAAGAATGTAATGGCAGTTTTATACCTCGTGCTGAAAAAAATAATCTCGATCTAATCTCAAATGATGTTTTCTGTGGGTACATTAATATTTTCACATAAAGATTATTAAATATTGCTTTGATTTGGAAAAGTTAATGATAGGAAGTTCTTCAGTCTGTATCAAGAATAAAATTTGAGCCAAAGAATGACCTTATGAAGTAGGTCTTGCTTTGAAAAAGAACTGAAATTTTCCAATGATTCAGCAGATTTTGGACAGTTTAATTTTTGTCCACAGTGCAGGTATTGAAGAAATTACCGTGTGGATTGGTTTTCAGTAAAACAGTTATTTCTAGGTAGTTTTCTTTCAGTGTGTTTTACAGATGTAAAAATCTTGGAAGAGTTTGGGTATGAAATTAAATCTATCAGTTAATTTTTGAATACTTGATGGTACTAATAACAATAGGGCAGTTAAGAAGTGACAAGATAATAAAAGAAATTATTTGTCAGTTTGTTTCTTGTATGCCAGGGGTAGACTAATAAAACGAAGGAAGTGTTCGCATATCGCCAGTGCTAACTTATGTCTATATTTATATATATATAGAGAGAGAAGTTAACTAATGTGTTGGTAGTTATGCTTGAATTTCATTACATTTCTTCATTAACAGTAGTTAATAGTATTTATTCATGTGCACATAGTGTTTAAGGATTTTGCATTATCATTTAGAGGCTCCAAGCTCTGGTCAGCTATTTCATTCTGTACATTCCATTGAACACTATAAAGAGAATTAACTGAGGATGAAAAAACTTGTAAGAATATTTGTACTGAGAATATTTATGGTTTATATACCTTTTAGTTTTTGTAAGGTTTCTCACCAACCATTTAAAAAAAACCAAACTATGCTTGAACTCATAGTATCTGCATTGTGTGCATATGGTCTTGGGTCGCCAGTGGCAAATATACAAAATTAACCAGAATTTTGTTATAAAAAAATACATATCGATGATTTAATCCTGCTTCAGTAAAATGTTGGTTATACAGATACAACTTCTCTAGACTCTTCAATAACACAGACTAACTTTTTGTCTCCTGGATACCCAATTTATTCTGTATAAATTTGTCAGTTGTCTGGACAAATAACTATTGGATAAAATTGTGTCTCCGGATAGATTTGGATAATCAGCATTATCCTATAGTGATATTCAAACGCTTTTAAATGAATTGGGAAATCCAGATTGATATCTAACCTACAAGAAACGGCCATGTAAAAAGAAAGTAAGCTTGATGTGACATGACTCGATCAATCTACATTATTTAAACTCCTGTTTAGTGGTCGAGCCTAGACCCTTTTTATCTGAACATGACATAGTGGCAGTCAACGTAAATATATATCGTAAGTTAGGATGATGGGACACATCTCTTGTTCGAGAGAAAGCACATAGAACGAGGAATCTCTTGTAATAGAGCATCATCGGCACACAGCATGGGCAGCAGTTAAGACTTTTGTGGTTTTGTTTGTAGTCATTCTGAGGTTGTACTGATAAACAAACTTGGACTGATAACAAAGGTGACAGCAAGGAATAAAAACATCTAACCAATCAGTACAATATTTTTAGTTGCCCAAGTTGCCTAATATGATATAAATCTGTTGCCCTGAATATATGGATATGTGCTTTGTTTTGTTTTCTTTCGAGATGTCAGTTTTTGTTACAGAGGTGTGTCCAGAATAAAATACTTTCCTACAAAACTCGTTTAAGAAAAACACTTCATGTTCTTCATGCTGGAATGTTTAATCTTCTTAACTTTTTTTTCAATTAGATGTTCGACAAAAATGGAAGAGCACATAACATTGGCTATTAATATGTTTACAAATGACTAGGACTGGTTCAAACTTGTCATTTAGTGAGTATGAAAAATTAGTTAAATACCATTTTCAAAATAGATTCCTTTATTAAAGCATTTTGTTTTCATCTCGGGGTATGGGATAGGTCAGATTTGCTCGTCAGTATTGTTTGCGTTTTTGTAAATTGGTAACAGTTTTAGACCAGAGTCTCGGCCTCACATTGCCTGCACTTTTAACGTTTTTTTTTATTGCATTTGATTGTATTTTTTTGTCTAGTCATTTGTAGTGTGTGTGGTTTGTTAGAGAGTAATTTCACTGTTACAGTTAATACTACATTCAGAGTTTTAAAGCCAAAACCATTTTATATCCTATTTACATCGGTTACAATACATCTGATATAACACCGTATTTGATGCATTGCACTGTGGTGCCTCACATAATTATCTGTCGATTTGTGTTATGGTATTTAAAGGTAGACAAAAAATCCTTCATTCAGTGCATAAGCTTCAGGTTGTTCTTTTTTTTCTTTTTTCATTTCAGTAGATGGGTATATGCAAGTTTAATTATAATTTTTTTACTTCACAAACAGACACTAAAAATATTTTTTCTTTGTTGTTGAGAGTAGTGATGTTGTGTGGCATGTAAAAATGTACATTCTGTATTGAACTTGAACCAGGACTTTTAAGGCAGTAAGCAAAGCTATCTTTCGGAATCTCGGAGGGGGGGGGGGGGGGAATATTGCTATGAATGTGAAAAAACGAATGCTTAACTAGCCATGAAACTGCATGCAAATTTAAATGCTCTCATCTTACACTAAAATTCAAACTAATGCTTTAATCATCAATATATTGTTGCCATTATAGAATAACAGCTGTATTAAATTTCATACTTTATGGTTTTTCTAATGCGAGTCTTGAAGATTGACACTGGTCTGTAGTGTAAGATCAGAGTACCGTATATACTCACATATAATCTCGGTCCACATGCAAACAACATAGACCCTGATCTGCCGTCACATAATGCACTGGCAGATCAGGGTCTAAGTTGTAGTTCTACTGATTAGTCCATTCAAACTGCATAGACCCAGATCTGCCGGTGCATTATGCAACGGCAGATCTGGGTCTATGCAGTTTGCAGTTAGTATCGGCTTATACACGAGTATATACGATAGGTATACTAGTTTCCAAGGAATATTAGGTGCATGGGACTCCAGATAAATGAATGAAATGTTGGTCCCTTGAGGATCTTTATATTTGCATGTAGATCAGAGTAATAGATGTAAAAGGGTTATGGCTTTACTCAGAAGCAGCTTCTAATTCGTAATTTATGTGTGTGGCAATTTTTATTACAACTACTCACGGATTTATCACTGTATTCAACAGCATTATAGTTGAATTTTGTATCATTAAATTTTAATCAATATCTTCTAAGTTCCTTGGAAAATTTTGAAAATCCAGATTCAGCATTCACGACATTATTCAGAAAATCAGTATTGCATTCACATTAGCAGCTGAAACAGCTTTTGTTGGCTTTGTTTCAGAACAAAACTTGTTGTGACTTTGTTGGGAGTACTGAAACCAAATTTCTAATAGATTTAAAATAAGAAGTTTCTTTAAATTTTTTCCAAGTCTATCTTGTGAAGTATTGTACACATAATAACATGAATTGTCAAGTTAGATCTACCATTTGATCTTGAACATGAGAAATCCAAAATGAGATTATTGTTCTTAATCCCCCCCAAAACAGAGCAAATGTCTTCTCATGTGAAGAAAGCTGGGATGTATGACCCATTTTAAGGAAAGGTTTGTCGGGTTTTACTGAGAGGAGAGTTAGCAATGTAAGCTTGCCTCTGATTGGCGCACTTTTAAATGCATAGATCTAGACTGTATTGAACTGAGAATAACAATGGAACAGGATTTTGAACTTCAAACACAAATTCTCTACACCTTGATCTATCTGCCTGTAGGCAATCAAACATGAAACCTTCATTGCTTGGTCTTGATTGTTTGATTTGGCTGTTTTTGAGGCAAGTATAGTAAATTACCTGATCAGAGAAAGTGACGGTAGTTCACTTGACTGAAATATGGCTGTGCCAGAGACCTTTTGCTCTTTTTATGCTAGACATGTTAATCATTGTGGACACTAAAAGTTCTGATGCTGAATTTTCAATATTGAAAAGAGTTTGTGGAAATTTTTTTTTATCAAAAATGTCTTCATGAAGAAAAAACATTCCTTTTTCAAGGTCAGTTGAATTTTTGTTTATTCACAACAAAAATACAAATGCAGTAAACAGAAGCACTCTAGATTTGACATGAAAGTAACACATTTGTACTAGCCTAATATAGATTTTGCAAATTAATGTGTGCAATACTATTGTATCCCTTCCCCCCAAGTTTGACATGGGCAGGTAACTCACTGGTTGGTTTTTGTCACCAGGTTACTGGGTTTGCCCCTATTGTAAGGTGTGAACTATATGGTATGTATTAATTATCTATAGGCATCATTTGTATCTCTTCACCTGGGATCAATAGGAATAATAAAATGAATATATTCAGTCTGCAAGTATTGTTTTGTCTTTTTCATGCATTTTGTTAATGACTTTGTGGAATTAAGTTCGACAGGATTGGAAGTTTCTTGGTGAAAGACTAAAGTACTACACAATGCTTGGTAAAAAAGGGAAGAAAAAAAATGAGTGCAAGTTAAGCGCACAATTCATGAGGGAAAAAGAAGTCAAAATCATCACACAAAAACCGTGCATGGCAGTATTTTATGAGAATATGTACAAATTTGTCTTAATGCTAAAAAAAATAAACAGTAATGTGAGTTTATGAAGTAAATGGCTTTTCACTAATCCATTTCTGTATGAAGAAAGTGTATGAAAATGAAAACTGCCTGCCTATGTAAATTTCAGTTTGGTTGTCTGAATATGTGGATGACATTCCATTTATGAAAACTGGTTATGTAACCATTGAGTAATACCATTTTTTGATTTTTGCATTGGACAGAAATGGTTGCACCTACATTTTATTCAACCGATCAGCATAACATGCTTTGCAACATTCGACCTGTATGTCACTCTGTCCATTCGTTAAAATGCAGCTAAGATTGTACTGTCAAAAGGTTAAATGTGATACAAAGCATACTGTCTCAGTTAAATGTGATACAGCTATTACTAGTCTTGGCTGAATTTGAAAACAGAAAGTTGGTATTTATTCTTCTCAAATTGAGATTTTACATTGTCTTGCTTACAATACTTCAGACAATATCAATATTTTTGTCAGAGGTAGAGATAATAAAAAAGACGTAAAAGTACTTTTTAGTTTTAAAATTAAACACCTTTAAACCTTTTTAATCTTGAAAAAGAGTCAAGGAATTTCTATAATTGGAGGAAGTTGTCAAAATTTCCTTGGTGACAAGGCAAGACTCCTTTAAGGAAAATTCAAGACTTCTAGATTGTATTTTATTCCCAGAATGTTCTGTGAAAATATTGTTACCAATCAAGCAAAGAGAAAGATCTTCAAAAATCTCAATTTCAGGAAGAAATTTTGAGAGGTTTATTGCAACAGGGGTCTGATAATAAATGATGGCTGTTAGCACTAGCTGCTGGAGTGGAATTATTTTGTTGACTTTATATGGATCATACAATATGTAATGTCGTTAATCTTAATACATGGACTCTCTAATTTTCTGGACATCATATTTTAAAAATTAGTATTACCATATATACTTGCTTGTAAGTTGAGTCCACCGGCAAACTGCACAATCCCAGATCCAATGTCGCATATTTTGCTGGCATATCTGGGCCTATGCAGTTTGTTAGGTGTAATCAGTAGAACAAGCAACATAGATCCTGATCATCCAGTACAATATACAGTGGCAGATCAAGGTCTATATTGTTTGCAGTTGGAGGTTACTTATAAGCGAGTATATACAGTAATTTTCAATAGTACATAAAATTGAAGAATCACCCAAACTGAGACGACCACACCCACTTATTAGCATATTAAATTCTTTCAAATCAAAGATATCCTTTTTTAAATTTTATCATTCTATAAAGTCTTAATTTTCACCTTATTGTGAAAATCTCACTAAAATCAGATGGCTTTTGAATTTGGCAACATTAAGAATAAAATATGTAAATTTAGATAAAGCTATTGATTTTAGAACAGTGATTTTCCCATAAACTGTCACTCAAGCTGGAGAGAACGATTCTCTTGAAAGGATGAAAGTAGAATTAAAACAGAACTCTGAAATGTTAGGAAACTTTTACATTAAGAAATTTTGAAGCTAGGCAGGAAAATACATTCTTACCAGAAAGAACTGATAAAATTGAGACAGAAATCAAAATAATCAGGGACAAAATAATGGAATAAGTGTATCTAAAGCTCCATTGAAGAACAGATTAGATGACTTGGATCAGTATACCTTAATGAACATATTAAACTGTACAGGACAGATGACTTCAACAAGAATGAAACCCCTCAACAGAGTATGGATAGGTCATATACTTTTGTAGAAATAAACTAAACATCAGTATTGGACAACAAGATATTAGCATAGCACACAGGTTGGGTAGGTTTGATGAAAATGCAAATAGACCAATAATGTACTCATTCATGAGGCGTATGACCAAATTGGAGCTACTACAGAAAATAAAATCATTGAAGGGATCTGGAGTACTGATAACAGAGGTCAACCAAAGCAACTTTGGAATTCATGGAGAAAGTCGGAAAATAAATGGTGCAGAAAGTACATTGGTGTATGACTGAAAGGCATATGCAAAATTGCAGAATGGTAGAAAACTGCGAGTAACTACTTCAACTGATTTAACCACTCTGGGGCAAAAAAAAAGACATTTTGTTTGCATTATACCTGGGTTATACATGAGTATATATGGTAACTCTTTATCTTCATATTTACAATTTATTATATGGGTATACTTGTTAATATATTACTTTTGTTGATCATATCTGAAAATGGTTAGTATTTTGTCTTTAAATACACGGAGACTAGGAGATAGTAAAAAGCAAAAATATGTTTTTGAATTTGTAAGAATAAAAATGCTCCATATATTGTTTACAAGATACTAATTTCCCTTAATTTTTCATGCACTTGATTTCATTTCTGCATAATAAGTCCCATATTGAATTTCAAACAAATTTAGTCAGGAGCTAGATACTGATAAGATGTTGGCTGAGTTTGACTGTAAATGTTGCTAACTTCTAATAGTCAGACTCATCCACTTTCCTTTCTGCACAAGGACTCCCGTAACTGATATTGGATTTCAACCAAATTGGCATGCTAATTTATGTTGATGACACATTGGCGAAGTTTTATTTTTTAGCATTCAGTTTGCATCATCATTTAATCAAGTTATGGTTCCTGATTGTTGGACCCACCACATTTATTTCCACACAATAATTCCCCATTATTATTGGATTTCAAGAAAATGTTATATACAGCTCTAAACTGATACAACATTGGCAAAATTTGATTATCAGCCTTCTACGTCATCAGTTACAGTCATAGAATGTTATCCCACATACTTTGGTTTCAGTAACTCTCATAATCATGATTTTACTTCACGCAAATTTTATATGCCGCTTTATATTGATGAGACATCTCAGATGGGTTCAACAGTCGGTATTCTTTGATAGTCAGTATTCTTTGATAGTCAGTATTCTTTGATATTCTTCGATAGTCAATGTTCTATATTACCAGTAGTGTCTTCCTTTACAAATGTACCTTAACTCATTTAGTATATTGCCATTATCACCTAGTCCTTTCATCTAAAAAACACTCCTTTACTTTTAACGAAAGCAGAGTACAAAATTTCTGAAATTTGTTTGTGTTTTCTTGCCTTTTTTTTTAAAGAATCTTTACATCATCTTAACCTTTTATCTTAGAGAACTATATGTTTACTTTTATTTGGAAGGATTTGTCTTCCTAAAGATTTTAGTATATTTCTTTTTACCTTTACCATTCTTACTATGTGAATTTTACTCTGTACTATATAGCTAGGATTGTGCTGATGTGTAACTAAATCCTACACATACCGTATATACTCGTGTATAAGCCGGATCCAAATGCAAACAACATAGACCCTGATCTGCCATCGCATAATGCACCGGCAGATCAGGGTCTATGTTGTTTGTTCTACTGATTAGTTCTTACAAACCACAAAAAACCCAGATCTGCTGGTGCATTATGCGACGGCATATCTGAGTTTATGCAATTTGCAGTTGGCATCGGATTATACTCGAGTATATACAGTACATATATATATATGTACTCTTGAATGGGACAACACCATGGATTAAACCCTAAACTGTAACAGTACAAAGCTAGTGTTTAACTACTGTTTGATCCAGGCACCATACTAATGAATCAGTTGTTTGCAAAATAGGAGTTCTGTTGATAATATTCTTATATTATTAACAACTTGACTACATAATCAAGTTTAGCATCCAAGATACCTATGTATTTTTATAAAGCTATGTTAAGATAAGAGTTAAAAACCAACAGTATGTGTGATAAAAGTGTTGAAAACTCAAAATGATATACCTATTGACCTTGAATGGATGTTTCACAAAATTACATTCACTAAAATTGTGTAAAATACAAGAAATAAATAAAACATCCAAAAGTTGTCCAACTATGAATTAGGTTAATAATTATTTGAAAAAATTTCATAACTGCACTTATTTAATTCAACCATAAGGTCGAGCCAGCTGATGGCATTGCCCTATGTTTGGCATGTGCTGGCATAAGGTCGAGCCAGCTGATGGCATTGCCCTATGTTTGGCATGTGCTGGCATAAGGTCGAGCAAGCTGATGGCATTGCCCTATGTTTGGCATGTGCTGGCAGCATGGGTCCATAGATATTTCCTACTGTTCAACTTCTGAAAAAAAAAGAACAAAATGGAGCAATTTCAACCAAATTTTACAGGAAGCATCCTGACAGGAAGGCCTTTCAAGTTTGTACAAATGATGCTTTTCTGCCATCAAATATGGCCACCATTAGTATAAAGAGAAAAACCTTCAAATGACCTCTAAATAATCACTCAACAAGAATTTTATTAAATTTGAGAGGAAGCATCTAAGCATAAAGTCCTTTCAGATTTGTAAAAATCATGCCAAGTGGCATTCCAATATGGCTGCTATTATTAAAAACAAAACAAGAGACCCAAGTAAGCTTGAGATTGCTCACCTGGCTGACATCTGCCTAATAGCCAAATGCAAGTGCAGTTGATCAAGATATCTGGTTCAGTAGGATGCTTTCTGTTGAAATTTCTTCCAATGCTGTTGATTGCATATGTTATAAAAACAATTATTTCAAAGTTTCTCTAGTTCTTGTATTCTTATCCATATCTGACGGCTCATCAGCATCTCATGTCCAATATTGAAAGGTTCTATGCCAGGATGCTTTGTGTCAAAGTTGGTCAAATTCTGTTCAGCAGTTTTCTTTTAGATAAAGTTGTGTGATGTTCTTCTACTTTTAGCAGTGGACAGGCATCATTTGTACAAATTTGAAAGCCCTTTTTGCCAGGATGCTTTCTGTAAAGTTTGGTCAAATTCTGTTGAGCAGTTTTTGGAAAAAGATGTTTAAATGTTTTTCTATTTTTAGCAATGTGGCCATATTTGATGGCAGATTGGCATCATCTGTATGAAATTGAAAGACCTATAAGGCAGGATGCTTTCTGTCAAATTTGGACAAATTATGTCAAGTATTTTTTGTAAAAAAGTTGTTAAAAAGGTGTCCTTATGTTTAGTAATAGTGGCTATATTGGATGGCAGATGATCATATTTTGTAAAAATTTAAAAGGTCCTCATGTTTGCTATAAAGTTTTGTCAAATTGTATTCAGTGGTTTTGGAAAAGAAGTTGTTAAAAGTTTTTTATTTTTAGTAATGGCAGCTATATTTGATGGCAGATCAGCATAATTTATACAAATTTGAAAGGTTTTCATGCCAGGACGCTTTCTATCAAATGTGGTCAAATTCTATTCAACAGTTTTGGAGAAAAAGTTGTTTAAAGGTTTTTCTATTTTTAGTAATGGTGGCCATATTTTATGGCAGATCAGCATTATTTCTATAAATTTGAAAGGTCTTCATGCCAGAATGCTTTCTGCCAAATATTATCAAATTCTGTTGAGCAGTTTTGGAGAGGTCATTTAAAGTTTTTTATATTTTTAGTAATGGCGGCCATATTTGATGGCAGATCAGCATCAGTTCTTCAAACCTGAAGGACTTGTATGCGAAGATGATTTCTGTCAAATTTGGTAAATTCTGTTGAAATATTTCCAAGAAGTCCTTTAAAGTTTTTTAATTCTTGGCTATTACTGACATGTTTGATGGCACATTGGCATCATTTGTACCAATTGAAAGATCTTCATGCCAGGATCCTTTCAGTCAAATTTGATCAAATTCTGTTCATCAGTTTTAGAGAGCAAGTCATTTAAATAATTTTCTATTTTCAGTAATAGCAGTCGTATTTTATGATGAAGCAGTCATTTGTATAGATCTGAAAGGTCTACATGACACAATGATTTCTGTCAAATTTGGTCAAATCATGTTGAGTGGTTTTCGAGAAGTTGTTCAAAGATTGTTCTGTTTTTTTTAATAGTGGCCATATTTGATGGCAGGTCCGCATCATTTGTACAAATTTGAAAGGACTTTTGTCAGGATGTTTTCTGTCAAGTTTGGCAAAATTCTACTGAGTGGTTTTGGAGAAGAAGTTGTTTAAAGATCTTTCAATTTTAAGTAACTGTGGCCATATTTGATGGCAGATCAGCATCATTTGAAAAAAAGTGAAAGGTCTAATACCAAGATGATTTCTGTCAAATTTTGTCAAATTCTGTTGAGTGGTTTTGGACAAGAAGTTTTAAGCTTTTTTTATTTTAAGTACAGTAAAATTTGGCAGGGTGGGGTTAATTAGAATGACAGCTGAACACAGGTGACTGTTAGGACAGGTTTGACTGTAAATGTGGCCATATTTGATGGCAAATCAGCATCAGTTGTATAAACTTGAAAACCCTCTATGCCAGGATGCTTTCTGCCAAATTTGAGCTAAATGTAAAAACGTAACATTATCGCTGGAGCATGAAAGTAGGTCACTGTGACTTACTTATGTACAGGGGCATATTACCCTCCACGCTAATTAAACCCATAAAATTTAACAACAGCACATACAGTAGTGTCAGAGAAACTGAGCTAAATGCAAAAACTTCATGCTGACGCCTACAACAACATTGAAAAAGTGATCCCCATGTCTTGCCTATGAAACCTTTAAACAACGTCTCATTCAAACACAACTTAATTGAATCGGACCAAATTTGACAGAAAGCATTGTGGAATGAAGGCTTTTCCAATCTACAAATTATGCAGATCTGCCATCCAACATGACTGGTTCAAAATTTTCCTATTATTTGCACCCTGAATCCTATATAACTCTGTTAATTTAAATTAATAATAGAAATCTGCACAATTCCATTCCAATATTTACATAAAAAAAAGTACAAATATCTGGCCACAACTTTCTAAGCATAACAAGTTGCAACTTTCAAAAAGGGATAATGACTATTAATTTTTTACATAGTAGATCACTATCACTAATTGTCTTGAAAGTGAGAACTGAAAAGGATAGTGCTTTTAGCATGCAGAATTTGTGCTAATAATCAAGTCTTAAAACATTACTTTTCATGAATATAAGCCTTGAAGTTTACAGGTACACTTTTATTCTATGAATCCTCCGGTTCAGATTCATCTCTAGCCAGGGCTGATGGCAAATTTGCTCCTGCTGGGCCCTGGAAATGATACCTGAAATGAATGAGAAAATCTGTGTTATTAATGACAGGAAAATCTAAAAATCAACCTCAGACCCCTTCGTTATAAAAACTGTACTCAACATTTTGAGTAACAAATGTTACTAAAAACTTGGAAATCCTACTCCAAATTGACAAATGCAGCCTTTTGCTTGGTCAGAATATTTTTGAGAAAGATTTGGAGTCAAGTATACGACGGATGGGCCTGATGTAAGTAGTGAGTGACCACTGCTAACTGCATCAACCACACAGAGTGGGATAGTGTCACAACAATGTCAATAACTCATAATAACTTCATTATAATCACTAATAAACAGAGTGTAATCAACAATTATATAGCTCACTCAACTTTTAGTAGTCTCCAGTAACCACTGTAAACATTAATTATCATGCCAACAATATGTTTAGACTAAAGTGATCTTGACAACATAATGTTGGCCCCATTACTAACTAAAAGCTGTTTTAGCAATATTTCCTCTTTACATTTTAAACTTTTAATCTTGTTAAAATTTAAAATTTAAACTTTTAATTGGCTCCCTACCAACCAAACTAACTATCTCTACCAACCTACCTACCTATATACAGGGCATAAATAAGATAAAACAACAAAAAAGAAATTCTTTTGTGTGATATCAAAATGGAGGTGATAAAATGATTTGATAAAAACCAGAGATTAATTCTGTTTTTGTATAATTTCTTTTTAAATCATTGTTCTTAAGATCTGTTTAAGAATCTATTATTGCTGTCCACCCCTAGAATTCAGATTGTACTGGGTGAAAGTCACAGGCTTTGAGTAACATTGGAGTGACAGTCAGTCAGTAATACATCCATAGTTCGTGCATCAATAATTACCTTGATTAGGCACTACACATAAGGCCTTACATGAAAAACATACACCATGCAGTCTTCACATCCAATTCCTATATTTCTCATATTCCTCTATTTCATATGTACAATACAGAGTGAACCTGTTGAGGGTAATCTTCTGAATATACAATGTATTATCAATAATATGGAAAGTTTACCATTGAGTAAACATATTTATTCCTACTTCTAACTGCACTGGTCAGAAAGAACCTTCTGAGTTAACAGGAATATATGCATCTAATTATCAAGTTTCATTATTGGAACATAAACAGCACCTAACACATGAACTTTAAACACAAAATTTCAACAAATGCACTAAAGCATGAAATATAGGTCACATAGAGCTCTTTTTGCAATAATAATGTAGAACTTATCAAGATGCATCCACTAACCAAGTTTCATGATTCTAGGTAGGAAAGTATGCATACAGCATGCCAAAAACTTGTGTGGTCATAAGGGTGTCATAGTAACAGAGATGTATATCATCATAAATTTCAAGATTCTAGCATGAACAATGTATGAGAAATGAACAAAACACAAAATTTAATCCAAGTATGTGAAGCAAAGATTATGGACCATAATGATCTACTACTGAAATGGAGTAGTGCTCATCAAGATGTATCCCCTTACCAAGTTTCATGATTCTAGATAGGATAGTACGTACACTGCATGCAGAAAACTTATGTGGTCATGAGCTAAATGCAAAATTTAACCTAAGTGAGTACAATGTGAATTGTAGGTCAGCGTGACCTTTCTTGGCTGGGTGTGGTGCTAAGAGAGATGTATACAATCATCTAGTTTAATGATTCAAGCACGAACAGTAAAACACTAAATTTATCTGAAGTCAGTGAAGCATGAAATATGGGTCACAGTGATCTTTCAAGATGAGTACTCATCAAGATGCACCCTCTCACCAAGTGTCATGATTCTAGATCTAATAGTATGATACTGGAGGTAAAAAAACTTGTGGGTTCATGAGCTAAAACCAAAAACTTAATATAACCCAGTGAAATGTGAAATGTAAGTCACAGTGACCATCTTTTGTTACAAGGGTGTGGTACTAACAGAGATGCATACAATCGTCTATTCTGATGATTCAAGCATGAGATATGAAGCATTAAATATGGGTCACAGTAACTTGCTTCTGTGATAAGGTTTATAGTGTTCATAAAGATGCATCCCCTCAACAAGTTTTATGTTTCCAGGTATAACAGTTTGTATACAGGGTGCCACAATCCTATTTGGCCATGAGCTAAATGCAAAAGTTTAATCTAAGCCAGTAAAATGTGAAATGTAGATCACAGTGACTTCTTTTGTTGTAAGGGTGTGGTACTAATAGAGATGCATACAGTCATTGAGCTTGATGGGTCTTGCATTAACAGAGTTTGAGAAATGAACTTAAAAAACACAAAACTTAACCAAAGTCAGTGAAGTACAAAATATGGGTCAAAGTGACCTTATTGTTGACGAAGGTGTTGTACTCATCTAGATGCATCCCCTTACCAAGTTTCATGACTCTAGGTATAATAGTATATATACAGGGTACCAAAAGCTGATTTGGCCATGGGCTAAACCAGGAGGTGGCATGCCAGACTCTTTGGAATATGACTTGCCTCAAGGCACACAGCACTCTATACAGCACTATACAATTGAGCGGACCTGGCACAGCAGTTCTAAAAGGTTGCCGATTCCTGGGTTAAACGCTAAAACTTAACCTAAGCCAGTAAAATGTGAAATGTAGGCCAAAGTGATCTTCTTTTGTTTTAAGGGTGTGGTACTAATAGAGATGCATACAATCATCAAGTCTGATTATTCTAGCATGAACAGAGATCAGGAAATAAAACACAAAATTTAACCAATGTCACTGAAGTGTGAAACATTGGTCATAGTTACCTACTTTTATGATGAGGGTGTAATACTCACAAAGCATGACAAATCCACTTTCCCAATGCTATGGGACAATCTCAAATTCAGCTCAGACAAGTGCAAGTTTGCAAGGTGCAAGTCCAAAAAACTGAGAGAGATGCATCATGTTCTGCAAGTTTTATACTATGTGATCTTGCTACATGATACACTTAAGGCTGCAACGTTTACCAAAACTTCTAAATGTGTACATGGTTTACAATAACCGAAACTATGCCGTTTTATCAAAACGATAAGACACTCAAACTTTTCCACTATCTACCCATTAGGCACACAGATGACAGCTATTATAATGTGCATGCAGTACCTTGTTCAACTTTCATTTGTTTCATTTGTTGTACATCTTTTATCTCCCCTTATAACATGATTCAGCTGGGGCAAACAGACTTGTATAAAAATATGTCAAGTGCTGACTCATCAAGATGCATTCCTCACCAAATTTCATGATTCCAGGTACAACAGTACAGGCAAACCTGTCAATAGCAGCCACCCATGGAAAAAGAACAAAACTGGCCTATGTACACAGGTGACCTCTATATGCAGGTTCACCTTTCAAACTTGGTTTTTGAATAAAATAACAAGCACTGAATACTATTATTATTATTATTATTACATTACCAACAGATTTAGTCATGTGTACTATTCCAAAAAATCATAAAATACATGTATATGTTGTTCTCTCCCAACTTATGTTCTACACAAGATTACTGTTTCCTGCTCCCTTTAATTCCTTCTATAAATTAAATCATCACTGACTCTTTAAAAAAATCAGATTTTAGTTTGTTTTGTGCAGCTTTTCATTGACAGCTTACATATGACTGTAAAACAGAGAACTGACTCAGAGTCTGCTGGGTTGTGACAGCTGGGCTGGTGCCAAAGCTGTCGGGTGTTCCCTGCATAATTTGTCAATGGTCCAGGAATGGTACTGGGCATCTGGGACTGTAAAGTTACCATAGCCAATACTGGTTTGTGGCACTGACAGAGCTGGCACTGGAGCTGTCTGGTATAACCTGTGCAAACTGTCAATGGTCTGGGAATAATGCTGGGCATCTGGACTGTATTGTTGCTGTAGCCAGTGCTGTGAATACCAGAAGTACTAATTCTCGCAACTCCAGATGTTGGAAGCTATCTCTTTGATGGTGCTGGGACAGGGTTTGGGACGATGATGCTGCGTCTTGTACCTGATGTTCACCATAGCTGATTCACATCAAATGGCAAAGTCCAGTACTAGCTATCGTGGGAAAGATCACTGTAACCAGCACTGGAATATGCTGATATGTCTACCACTGGTCCAGAAGGGTTGCAGTGCCAAGCTGGTACTGGCCCTATATTTACTGCTGAGAAAACCTCTTCTAGTCCTTAAATCTGTTAACTGAGGCATCATCAGCAGCAATACTGACAGCATTCGCATCTTGTTGGTGTGTTTCCTCACTCTCTCACTTGACTGGTTACTCTGGGTCACCAAGACGATCAACCATATATCCATATATTCTTTGATCATCATGTGTATATGTTGCCATAAGACTTGAATTGTAACACATACAAAGACCTGCCATTGTGTTAACACCCTTATTTATAGAGAGAGAAAACAACAGCATATACCAGTGTACTAGTGAAAGCAGTCAAGCATCGCATGAAATTACTATGCAGAATATGCTAATGACAAACACAAGTGTCTAAAATAATTACACGAAAGACATTATAGTATGTAATACTACCCAATTACTTCACAGAATTCATATACCAGGTTGAGTAATGAGATTCTGAACTGAAGTACTACAAACCTTGGTGCAGGTAAATAAAATGGTGCCAAATGAATATCATATGATGAAGTTTGACCAATAAAGTGTGAATTTTATGTCTCTGATAGAATAGAGCAAGAAATAGACAGAAATATAGCTGGAGTACACTTCCAAGTGTGTGAAAACTCATTAGAATTGCTCCATACATGAAATGGCACAACTGGAAAAGGGTTTTGTGATGTCTCCAAAGACGAGCAGAAGTAGTAATTGAAGTTGAAGTTTTATTACAGTCGAGGAAGATATGAAATACATAATCATTGTTAGTATTGCAAGAAAGGCATAATTTTTTGCCTAATAAAGACCAATTTGACACCTTTCACCAACAAATGATATCTACTGCAATCACTGATTGGTATGAATCTATCAATTAAAAAATCACAGCTTTTCTGATTACCTTTAACATGGATAGGAGCAGTTGTGTAACCTTACACATGCATGCTCACTATATTCCAGGTACACCAATACCCATGCACATATGAGCAAAACAAAAAGTTCATATGTTTTCTTCAAAAACATTAGGGTTAAAATAAATATCCTAATCCTAATGAAATTTGGCATTATCATTGATGAGAAGTGCCACTTACCCAAGCTGATTGGTGGCTGGTGTGGTTTCAACATTGAACTCTGCAACTGGCACCCCTCTTGCTGCCACCATGGGAGCATACATCGCAGCAGGGTAAACAACAGATGATGTACCAACCTAGAAGAAATGATTCAGAATACAGCAAATATTATAGTATAAATATGGTTACAATATTTACAGTCAATGCAAAATGAATTCAATTCCATGACTTATGTTTTCACAGTTTTTACTGTGAGGCTGCAGTGAATTCAAAATTACTGGTTAAACAAATTATATTTCCAAGAGGTTCCCTCTTTGCTATTGTTTCTATATATACATTCTATTTCCAAGAGGTTCCCTCTTTGCTATTGTTTCTATATATACATTCTATTTCCAAGAGGTTCCCTATATGCTATTGTTTCTATATATACATTCTATTTCCAAGAGGTTCCCTATATGCTATTGTTTCTATATATACATTCTATTTCCAAGAGGTTCCCTATATGCTATTGTTTCAATCCTGGTTGCCAATGAAACTAAGATTTCTTGCCTTCATTGTAACTACAATCTTTGAATGCAAGCCAACATGCCAATCTATGCATTCCCTGTGCAAAGGTATGCATTATATCCACTTTCACTAAACAAGACGTAATTCAGAGTAAGTAAAAATATATTACACTCACATACTCAAAATTCATTAGAATGTGTTAGAAAAATTACAAATGTGCAAAATATGGAGAAATCTGGTCTACTTTTTCCAACTAATGGAAAATTCTGCTTTATTGCAGCATGTAATCATGTAATTGTCTTCTAAAGGGAAAATTTATTGACCCCCCGTAACCTATGACCTTTAGAGCTCTTCCATGTCATTATGTGCAAAAATAAAACTGGTTGTCAAGGCAGTGCATTTATCAACTCGTGTAAAGTCTAACCTCAGCTTATGACCATCTCTATCAAGTGATCCCCATCCTCCTCTCTTATATAAAAATTGTCAATCCCTCCTGTGCAAAGTTTTGTGAATATATTGAGCAACAGTCTGCTAAATACAATCTGAATGAAATTCAACTGAAAATTAAGCCTCAGCAACCATGCCTTCATTCATTTGTGCCTTTTGTTTTATTTTGACCTCTTATATCACTATGTATTTTTATGTATTGACCATTTGGAAGCAAAGTGTCAGACTGATTCTACATCTTAGCAGTCATACTGTTTTCCATCCCATTTTAGGATTGTATTGTGCCATGCCCTATTTTCTCTGCATCAAGCCTTTCGTCCATCATGCCATGCCTTTTTGTGTGTGACAACTTGTCCTTTTTTTGTGTGTGACAACTTGTCCTTTTTTTGGGGGACAACTTGTCCTTTTTTTGGTTGCAAAATGAACATAAAGCCACAACTAATTGAATGGATGAAATAAAGGTAAATTACAACCTCTGCATGTGTATATAACTGTAAACCTGAAAAAGACTCACATTGATTAGCAAATTTAATGCCAGAATGCCATCTGTGAAATGGAGATTAAGAGAACTGGAGAGGGAAGGGCAAAGATGAATAATTTAATGTCATTATTCTTTCATGGTGGCTGAGACAATGTGACTCAAAGGTAAGATTTTAATACAAATTTGACAATGGTATTATTGTGAACCTTTCAAAATTACCGAACAGCCTGAAAATATTTCTGTTCATCCTTCAGTACAATATCAGAAGAAAAAATAGAAATGTTGTATCAAACCCACAGTAGGTTCTTTTTTGTATTAGTTGTAAAGTTTTCTTAACAGTACAAATCTCAGCACTACAAAATCATCCTGGTCCTAAACACAGACTAGAGTCCCTCTTCAAGTGTGTTATGAACTGTGTGAAAATGCCAATACCCACAGAAATAGACATGCACAACTGACTCTATATAGACATGCACAACTGACTCTATACAGACATGCACAACTGACTCTATAGAGTCATGCACAACTGACTCTATACAGACATGCACAACTGACTCTATAGAGTCATGCACAACTGACTCTATACAGACATGCACAACTGACTCTATACAGACATGCACAACTGACTCTATACAGACATGCACAACTGACTCTATATAGACATGCACAACTGACTCTATATAGACATGCAGAACTGACTCTATATAGACATGCAGAACTGACTCTATACAGACATGCACAACTGACTCTATATAGACATGCACAACTGACTCTATACAGACATGCACAACTGACTCTATACAGACATGCACAACTGACTCTATACAGACATGCACAACTGACTCTATATAGACATGCACAACTGACTCTATAGAGTCATGCACAACTGACTCTATATAGACATGCACAACTGACTCTATACAGACATGCACAACTGACTCTATATAGACATGCACAACTGACTCTATATAGACATGCACAACTGACTCTATACAGACATGCACAACTGACTCTATACAGACATGCACAACTGACTCTATACAGACATGCACAACTGACTCTATATAGACATGCACAACTGACTCTATATAGACATGCAGAACTGACTCTATATAGACATGCAGAACTGACTCTATACAGACATGCACAACTGACTCTATACAGACATGCACAACTGACTCTATATAGACATGCACAACTGACTCTATACAGACATGCACAACTGACTCTATACAGACATGCACAACTGACTCTATACAGACATGCACAACTGACTCTATAGAGTCATGCACAACTGACTCTATACAGACATGCACAACTGACTCTATATAGACATGCACAACTGACTCTATACAGACATGCACAACTGACTCTATACAGACATGCACAACTGACTCTATACAGACATGCACAACTGACTCTATATAGACATGCACAACTGACTCTATAGAGTCATGCACAACTGACTCTATACAGACATGCACAACTGACTCTATACAGACATGCACAACTGACTCTATAGAGTCATGCACAACTGACTCTATACAGACATGCACAACTGACTCTATACAGACATGCACAACTGACTCTATATAGACATGCACAACTGACTCTATACAGACATGCACAACTGACTCTATATAGACATGCACAACTGACTCTATATAGACATGCACAACTGACTCTATACAGACATGCACAACTGACTCTATACAGACATGCACAACTGACTCTATATAGACATGCACAACTGACTCTATATAGACATGCACAACTGACTCTATACAGACATGCACAACTGACTCTATACAGACATGCACAACTGACTCTATACAGACATGCACAACTGACTCTATACAGACATGCACAACTGACTCTATACAGACATGCACAACTGACTCTATAGAGTCATGCACAACTGACTCTATACAGACATGCACAACTGACTCTATACAGACATGCACAACTGACTCTATATAGACATGCACAACTGACTCTATATAGACATGCACAACTGACTCTATACAGACATGCACAACTGACTCTATACAGACATGCACAACTGACTCTATACAGACATGCACAACTGACTCTATAGAGTCATGCACAACTGACTCTATACAGACATGCACAACTGACTCTATACAGACATGCACAACTGACTCTATATAGACATGCACAACTGACTCTATATAGACATGCACAACTGACTCTATACAGACATGCACAACTGACTCTATACAGACATGCACAACTGACTCTATACAGACATGCACAACTGACTCTATACAGACATGCACAACTGACTCTATACAGACATGCACAACTGACTCTATACAGACATGCACAACTGACTCTATATAGACATGCACAACTGACTCTATATAGACATGCACAACTGACTCTATACAGACATACACAACTGACTCTATATAGACATACACAACTGACTCTATACAGACATGCACAACTGACTCTATACAGACATACACAACTGACTCTATACAGACATACACAACTGACTCTATACAGACATGCACAACTGACTCTATACAGACATACACAACTGACTCTATACAGACATACACAACTGACTCTATACAGACATACACAACTGACTCTATACAGACATGCACAACTGACTCTATACAGACATACACAACTGACTCTATACAGACATACACAACTGACTCTATACAGACATGCACAACTGACTCTATACAGACATACACAACTGACTCTATATAGACATACACAACTGACTCTATACAGACATGCACAACTGACTCTATACAGACATACACAACTGACTCTATACAGACATACACAACTGACTCTATACAGACATACACAACTGGCTCTATATAGACATGCACAACTGACTCTATATAGACATGCACAACTGACTCTATACAGACATGCACAACTGACTCTATATAGACATGCACAACTGACTATATAACTGAATAAAATTTTCATGCTTTTGGGGAAAGACAACTCACACATAATGTATTGCTATATAATCATAACTTTCATACAGTATAATCATAATTTTCATACAGTATAATCATAACTTTCATACAGTATAATCATAATCATAATTTTCATACAGTATAATCATAATTTTCATACAGTGCATTTATAATTTCTTTTGCTTTTGTACATAGAGCTAGTTAAACAAGGCAAGTTTTTAATTTTTTACATTTTAAATTTAAAACTCTAACTCAATTGTTTCTATTATTTCAGCACTTTTGTCCTACTTTTAGCAGGTAGGATGACTCAGATCCTGATGGTTGTGTAACTATTATTATATTGATTCCTTTCTTGTACTTTTGTTGACACTGTAAAATTTTACTTTCAGTTTTGACACAGATAAAAATAAATGAATTCACCAAAGTACTGTTTATGTCATAGCTGACTCATCAAAGAGGCAAGTCTTGGACTATTACTTAGGTATTTCATTTTAAAATTTGTCTTGATCAATTTGCAGGTGCTGCACATTTTCATATCACAAGGCAAAATATTTAATTGTAATAAAACAAATTTGTAAAACAAAAAATATGTTTAGATACTTATTTAACTAGACACCTCAAAGGAACTGACACTCTACTGGGCAAAAAGAATTTCCAGGAATTAAAGATAAGACCATTTCTTCCTTTAAATGTCGAGTGCTGAAACCATCTATAATATCATAATCTTCAGTGATAACAAGATTTTCAAATCAACTGCTGTGGCACACATATTGAATGTCAGCATGGCACCATTTTTAATTAGGACAAAGTGGACATAATTTGAAGACTTTTGGTGAAAACCACATGTTATACTGATCATTCATTCAAGAGGAGTAGTGAAAGCAAGATTTTTAAGAAGGTATTCGTGGCAGGCATATTGGATGTACGACTGGCATCATTTTCATTTAGGACCAACTAGGTATCATAAGAAGTCTATTGGTGAAAACCCCAGTAGAGATAACAATATTTTCAAGATATGATTTTCCATTCAGGAGGAGTAGCAATAACAGCCATACTGGACATAAGATCGGCACCATTTTCATTTAAGACCAACTGGACATTATAAGAAGTCTTCTGGTGAAAACCCCACATCATTAAGACTTTCTGTTCAAGCAGAGTTGTGATTCCTGAATTTTTAAGATGGCTGCAATGGTGGCCATATTGGATGTCAGATTGGCACCATTTTTATTTACGACTAGCTAGACATCATAGGAAGTCTTTAAGTGAAAACCTTATGTTGATATGACCATGAATTGAGGATGAGTAGTGATAACAAGATTTTCAAGATGGCCACTGTAGCAGCCATATTGGATGTCCAAGCAGCACCATTTTCATACAAGACCAACTAGACCATGGGATGAATGTGTGTATAAAGTTTCAAGGTAATCCTCCAAGTAATTTAGTAGGAGTAGCGATAATAAACTTGTACTAACGGATGGATGGACGATGGACAAAAGACCATCCTATAAGCTCTTCTGGTCTATGACCAGTAGAGCTAAAAAACAAGCTCAAGATACAAAAGAGTTGTTTGTACAAACTTAAATTGTCAGATAGCAATCAAATATGTAAGTGATTATACACAGTTGCACTGCAGAAAGATCATTGATTATATGATAATTTTGGATTCAAAAGAAATGGTTGCTTTACATTGGTAACTTTAAATATTCCAACACATGAAATTTATTTTGATTTTGACCTAATATCTCCCCCTTTTATTGAATTCTTTTTCTGTTTTTTTTTTATTAAGCAAAGTAGTGTCTCGTATGTCCTAAATTAGCGATTAAACTGATGCATAAAGCTCTTCCTTAAAGTAACTACAAGCTCCATAACCAATTACTGTGCCAATTTTTGTGTTTATTTTATCTTCAAGTGTGATATGAACTGTGTGAAAATGCCAATACCCACAGAAACAGACATGCACAACTGACTCTATAGAGTCATGCACAACTGACTCTATACAGACATGCACAACTGACTCTATAGAGTCATGCACAACTGACTCTATACAGACATGCACAACTGACTCTATAGAGTCATGCACAACTGACTCTATATAGACATGCACAACTGACTCTATATAGACATGCACAACTGACTCTATAGAGTCATGCACAACTGACTCTATACAGACATGCACAACTGACTCTATACAGACATACACAACTGACTCTATACAGACATGCACAACTGACTCTATACAGACATGCACAACTGACTCTATACAGACATGCACAACTGACTCTATATAGACATGCACAACTGACTCTATATAGACATGCACAACTGACTCTATATAGACATGCACAACTGACTCTATATAGACATGCACAACTGACTCTATACAGACATGCACAACTGACTCTATATAGACATGCACAACTGACTCTATAGAGTCATGCACAACTGACTCTATATAGACATGCACAACTGACTCTATATAGACATGCACAACTGACTCTATACAGACATGCACAACTGACTCTATACAGACATGCACAACTGACTCTATACAGACATGCACAACTGACTCTATACAGACATGCACAACTGACTCTATACAGACATGCACAACTGACTCTATATAGACATGCACAACTGACTCTATATAGACATGCACAACTGACTCTATACAGACATGCACAACTGACTCTATATAGACATGCACAACTGACTCTATACAGACATACACAACTGACTCTATACAGACATGCACAACTGACTCTATACAGACATGCACAACTGACTCTATACAGACATGCACAACTGACTCTATACAGACATGCACAACTGACTCTATACAGACATGCACAACTGACTCTATACAGACATGCACAACTGACTCTATACAGACATGCACAACTGACTCTATACAGACATGCACAACTGACTCTATACAGACATGCACAACTGACTCTATACAGACATGCACAACTGACTCTATATAGACATGCACAACTGACTCTATACAGACATGCACAACTGACTCTATATAGACATGCACAACTGACTCTATACAGACATGCACAACTGACTCTATATAGACATGCACAACTGACTCTATACAGACATGCACAACTGACTCTATATAGACATGCACAACTGACTCTATACAGACATGCACAACTGACTCTATATAGACATGCACAACTGACTCTATATAGACATGCACAACTGACTCTATACAGACATGCACAACTGACTCTATATAGACATGCACAACTGACTCTATATAGACATGCACAACTGACTCTATACAGACATGCACAACTGACTCTATATAGACATGCACAACTGACTCTATACAGACATGCACAACTGACTCTATATAGACATGCACAACTGACTCTATATAGACATGCACAACTGGCTCTATATAGACATGCACAACTGACTCTATATAGACATGCACAACTGACTCTATACAGACATGCACAACTGACTCTATATAGACATGCACAACTGACTCTATATAGACATGCACAACTGACTCTATACAGACATACACAACTGACTCTATATAGACATGCACAACTGACTCTATATAGACATGCACAACTGACTCTATACAGACATGCACAACTGACTCTATACAGACATACACAACTGACTCTATATAGACATGCACAACTGACTCTATAGAGTCATGCACAACTGACTCTATAACTGAATAAAATTTTCATGCTTTTGGGGAAAGACAACTCACACATAATGTATTGCTATGTATGTTTTAGACCCTAAAGTAGTAAAGTCAACTGAATTTATCAATTAGTTCATGCAAACAATACTATTCACCAATATTTGGAATAGTAACATATTTTGGAAGATATTGACAAATAAAGAAGCAAAATTATTCAGCAACTAGGGCTGTTCAGAGTTGGAAGATTTTACCATTTTCATGCAGTATAATCATAACTTTCATACAGTATAATCATAATTATAATTTTCATACAGTATAATCATAATTTTCATACAGTATAATCATAATTTTCATACAGTATAATTATAATTTCTTTTGCTTTTGTACATAGAGCTAGTTAAACAAGGCAAGTTTTTAATTTTTTACATTTTAAATTTAAAACTCTAACTCAATTGTTTCAGCACTTTTGTCCTACTTTTAGCAGGTAGGATGACTCAGATCCTGATGGTTGTGTAACTATTATTATATTGATTCCTTTCTTGTACTTTTGTTGACACTGTAAAATTTTACTTTCAGTTTTGACACAGATAAAAATAAATGAATTCACCAAAGTACTGTTTATGTCATAGCTGACTCATCAAAGAGGCAATTCTTGGACTATTACTTAGGTATTTCATTTTAAAATTTGTCTTGATCAATTTGCAGGTGCTGCACATTTTCATATCACAAGGCAAAATATTTAATTGTAATAAAACAAATTTGTGAAAAAAAATATGTTTAGATACTTATTTAACAAGACACAAAATATTCAAATGTATACACTTACAACATAAATTTATACAAGAAAAGAGTGAGAGCCAGAAACAGGCATTATATAATAAAATAATAATTGAATTATTTCATATTTAGACTACTGTTACATACATGCAGGTAGTTATTGAAATAAAGTAACTACTGAAACAAAACTATAATTTTACATATTTATTTTCAGTGATAAAGTTTCTGTATCAAGGACAATATTGGATCTTGACAGACAGCATAATAATTCAGGGTACAGTTTCACTTTAAAAAATCATAAGTGGCAAGGCAACAAACCATGGCTGGTTTGTAGAGAGGAATCTAGTCCTGATGATCATTCATTTGAAGTAATGTTCTGTACTCGCTGCCAAAAGTGGGACAAACCGTGGCTGGTTTGTAGAGAGGAATCTAGTTCTGATGGGCATTCATTTGAAGTGAATTTCTCTCTGCCAGAAGTGGGGCAAACCATGGCTGATTTGTAGAAAGGAATCTAGTCCTGATGGTCATTCATTTGAAGTCATGTTCTGCACTCTCTGCTAGAAGTGGGACCAACCATGGCTGGTTTGTAGAGAGGAATTGCCCTAATTTTCATTTATTTGAAGTGATGTTCTGCTCTCATTGCTATATGTGGAACATAAATGAGGCGAAAGGAAGCAAAGTATGGAATAAAACAGCCTGCACATCAACACAGAAAGATGTAATAGTCCAGCATGAACATTCCAATATGCACAAGGAGGCTGTGTCAGGGGAACTTAGCACAGAGAGTTGTATATATGCTGCCATCAGCATGATGAACAAAAATGAACATTTAGCTTTGTTGGATGCACAAATCATCCACTGATTTCTCATCAAACACATCATGCCACACACCACTCTTTTCAAGCCATTGATAGACTTGTGCATTGACCTTGGAGCCAGCAACCTTCTACATCTTCTTTACCAGGAAAGAATGCTAGCTATACCAGTCATAGGACTATCGATGACTTCCTAGACTGCCAAGCAGAAGTTGTTAAGAAGGTTGTGTCAGATTTGAAAGCTGGGGAAGTATATGGACTCAGGGTAGATGAGAATACTGATGTTAGCATGCAAAAACACCTGGACTAATCAGGAAGGTACCTGGATCATGGTAGTGCAAAACTGAACTTTCTGTAGGACATAGTCAAATAATGGTTCTGCCAATTCTATCTAACCAGCAGTGATGGAATTCCTGGAGAACCAGACAGACATTTCTTTGGCCAAGATGTCATCCTTTGCAAGTGATGGACCTTCAGTGATGGAGATGAAGAATGGTGTAGTGGTCCAGCTAAAGAGGGATCACCCAAGAGTGATTCACAATCACTGCATGAATTATTGGCTCCTGTTAGCAGTATCTTAAGTCTTCAATAGTGTTAGGAAATTGGACAACACAGATAAACTCCTGACAGCCTTGTTTATATTTCCATTACAGAACTGTCAAGACAGAGAGCCTAAATGCTATTCAGACTACGTTGAAGGAAATGGATCAGCTTGAGAGCGCAGTCAATCTTGCTGTGAAGAAGACAGTTCACGCCAGATGGCTTAGTCATGAGAAAACAATCCAGACTGGCAGGAAACTTTATATTCTAATTTATACAGATTTAGAGAAAGCTGTGGCAAAAGGAAGACATGGAAATTGCCTGATGGCTGTGGGATCCCTGCATCCCTGATGCATCACTACTGAAGCAGATGAAATCATTTGAAACATCTACATCATTCACCTACTGTGTGATATCTGCACCAGTCTGTCATCACTTAATCACCTGTTTGAGATAGGATGTATATTTGTATATCACTGAGCCTTAACTTCAGGCTACTATTGGAAATGTTCAGATGATAAAACTCAAAGAGGGTCCTTATTTATCCCAAGCTAGTGCAAAAGCAAATGATTGTATGTCTTGGGTGGATGACAGCAGTCTGATGATAAGAACCAGTTCATTGACAACCTAGTGGTGCAGTTGGAGAGCAGACTAGAGAACACAAATTTAATCTCAGTCTCTCTATGCTTAACCTGATTCAAGTATCCCCTGACTGCACTGCCTGTTATTAACACTGATAGAGTGGAACAAGTTAAGGGAAAAATTTTTAAATAAGGAGTGTAGCAACTGTACTCGAAGAGGCATGCTTCCAACCCTTATTGAGAAGAAGCTGATGCTTGACTCTATTAATCAAAATATTGTGAACCTTCTTGGAGTTTCAGAGACCATTATTCTTTCCACTGTAGCTGTCTAAATAATTTTCTTGCAAGTAAAACTGATTGCTACTGAACACCAAAATCGATTGCAAGTGTCTACCATAAACAAACTTTTTATTATGGAAATGAATACAAATTTAGATGTGGACACTGATCTCAATGAAGTTGGAACACTATTCTGTGCTAGAAGAATCAAAGAATCTGTTGACTGGTTTAGTAATATAATTCAACCCTCTTAAGATCTATGTTAAAGTGCATATTGTATATGTGTTCAAACTTTTTGCTTTTTCATTATGGTTATTTTTTTTATAAAAAAAAGTTTACCATTACTTAAACTTAACACATGATAAAGTGCTGAACAATTTAAAAATCTGCTGTTGTTATTGTTATTATTGTTATTATTATTATTATTATTATTGCATTTATGAAATGTAATTGTCTTTAAGGGAATTCATGTGTTAAAGTCTTTTATATATACCTGCAAAGATTATTGAATTCAAACCTTGCAAATATGTAATTCATTAAACTTAGGCAGTGTTTACATTTCACAAAATGCATGAACACATAAGCTATTTGATAAACATGTTCTATTCTTACGACATTTATGGAGTTAAACATCACATTAAAGCAACTGATATCAAAACATGTTTTGAAATACAGTAAAGATTGTTTATAATGTTTCACAGGGGACAGGATTTTCAGAACATTATAACAGAGAAATGTTAAATCACAATTCATCTTTTTTTTCAAAATGTTTATATACTTGTCTATGTTGATGATGTTGGACATACATGTAGTAAACAATTTATTCTAGTATGATTACTGTCAGAACATGTATATAATGGTAATAAAATTGTCAAACAACATACATTTGTATAAATACATGTTATCAAGAAGAAGAAAAAAAAGATAAACCAGTAAGTTTTACCATCCGATGAAAGTGTCGACATACATGTACATGTACTAGCCAGTGAATCATAAAAAATCCGGGTACAATGTCTGGTACTGAATCATTGTCATCCTCGTCACTTCCAGTAGCAGAAACATCGGTTGCTTCCTGACAATCACTAATTTCACAAACAATATCGTCAATTGTTGGTATCACAGATGTGACTGTGTCACTATCATAATTAACGCAATCCAAGAAATCTACATCCTTGTTACCACACTGAAGTAGGCATAACATGTCTTGCACCATAGCAAGGGGAACATCATCATCATCACTATTACTGGTAATGATATCTATTTGCTCACTAAACCATGCCTTAACAAAACAGTTTGCAACAAAAATCTGTGGAAACATCATGCCATGCATGATAAATCATATTTACTGTGGACAATACATTTATTTCACGCTCAATTTTCGTGAATGCCCTGCTTCTATTCCTCGTATTATTTGTAGTTTTCTGTCTAAAGAGACATTATGACTTTTTCTAACAGGTGAATTTTCAGCCATTTTCACAACAGTCAGAATTAGAAATGAACATAAGAGAGATTTACTTCAAGATGTACTCAATTAGTCAACATACATGTTGAGAATGATAGCTAAAGGATATTTATAAATTATTTAGTCAAAAAAGTACGAAAGAAAAACATTTTTTTCTTCATACTTTATTTGCATTGAACCAGCAACCAATGATTCTAAAGTAAGCTAAATTAAATGTACCAGTAGGATGGTCTTAATTATTTGACATAGTAATCTAGTAGTATTATTAACTTCTACTTACAACCAAACAAAGATCACAGTTTTCAAGCTCCTCATCTGTTTTGGCCAGCACCTCACTGTCAAGACCTTCTCCAAACCAAACAACATGCGGTCTGAGTAAGCCATCACAATCAGCCTTTTTACATCTGCCAAAATTGTAAAAGTACATGATCCTTTTTCAATTAAACATGCAAGAATGATTCTGCATGATATGACTGCAATATGTCCAAGGAAAGCCAAAAAATAAAAATGGAACTAACATAAATTTCCTGTTAATCACAAAATATTCACTGGTGCAAGAAAACATCACAAATTTAGATGGACAAGAAACTTTGCAAAAACGAGACTTACCTTCATAGCCATATAATTACTATCTAATATACATGTTGGTAATACACATTACTATCTAATATACATGTTGGTAATACACATTACTATCTAATATACATGTTGGTAATACACATTACTATCTAATATACATGTTGGTAATACACATTACTATCTAATATACATGTTGGTAATATACATTACTATCTAATATACATGTTGGTAATACACATTACTATCTAATATACATGTTGGTAATATACATTACTATCTAATATACATGTTGGTAATATACATTACTATCCAATATACATGTTGGTAATACACATTACTATCTAATATACATGTTGGTAATATACATTACTATCTAATATACATGTTGGTAATACACATTACTATCTAATATATATGTTGCTAATGAGCAAATCACACAAAAATTGTATGTTGGAAAAGGGGTCCAGAAATGCTAGTGACTCTTGCCAGACAAAATTTCCCCAAAATGAATGTGGTGGCCAGATGTTTTGTAAGATCTAATGTAAACACAATTAAAGAATGGACAAATTGTTGCAATAAATAAGAAAACTTTGATATACTCAGTTATTAAATGTACTTGAAAATGAGTCATTTACAGTTACAGATTTGCTGTTGCTTCAATGTTAGTCTGATCCTACCATGCTTCCCTACATTTCTCTCAAGCTATTTAGTTATACAAATAAAATTTCACCCAACAACTGTATTTTACTGAATATATATAATACTTAACTGACAGACATTAAAGTTTATATTTTTCAGGCCCTCATATGAGTGTTGGGGTATGATAATAAAAGCTAGTTGTTGTTGCTATTATCTTTTTCTCTTTAAATAGGGCCTATTCTACACATATTTTATTCTAAAGGTCTGATATGTTATGACACACTGCCACACAAAATCAGCATTCCTACAGTTTGCCAGCTGTGCCACCTAAACATTGTCGTCTGCATTGCAATATCATCTTTTCCTTTTACACTTATATAATGTTCTAACTACTTTATCGATTGCTCATGTAACCCATAAAACATTTACATCTTATGATGTTTGAATACCTGGTTCACCTGAAAAGAGCTGCACCATGGAATATTCCATTCCAGATCTTGCTCTAATTTAACTTAGTGTTCATTCATTATCTACCTGCTATTATTATAATAATTCATCTTTTTCTGAATTATTTTGCTTTTCAAACTAACAATTCCTTGATTAAATGCCAAACTGTGTATATCTGCAAGTTTTCCACCCAAAAAATTAGTCTCATTTGTAATTAATTTGACCTCAAAAATATGTTACACTAGCGGCTCTCAATGACTTTGGATTGCGACTTGGGTAACTACTACAAAACCTGAATGTTTTAATTGCCAAAAATGTTGTTTTAAAAGAAATTAACTGACATCTGAAAGTTTTTATCACCCTTAGTGACTTTGGCCATTGCTAGAGCCAACACAGACGTTGACAGATGCGCACTAAAGAAAAAAAGCAGGCAGATTTTTCAATTTTTCCCTGATGAAAAAGTGCAGCCAGGAGTCAATATTTTTGGGGGACATGGGACAAAAAATTGCAGGACAAATGTGATAATGTGCTTAAGGTGCAACACTGCTGGAATCAAAATTCCCTGACTTTTTCCTAACCAATGTCAAATTTTCCCTGATCACACACTGCATATCAAACAGAGACACACACTTTCCATTGTTAAACATACCAATATGTATTAACCATATTTATCCACTGCATATCAAACAGAGACACACACTTTCCATTGTTAAACATACCAATATGTATTAACCATATTTATCCACTGCATATCAAACAGAGACACACACTTTCCATCGTTAAACATACCAATATGTATTAACCATATTTATCCAATGATATGTCTATGCTATATGATTAAACAAATCCCCACTTTAACAAATTTCAGCAAACTTTTTTGTTAGGAAAGCAATGTTTTCTGATAAGCCCACACCCAATTTATCAATGAAGTGGTGTGGCTGGTCCCAGGGCTTAACATGTGAGAATTACCATATATACTTGTGTATAAGCCGGGTCCAAATGCAAACAACATAGACCTTGATCTGCCGGCACATAATTCGCCGGCAGATCAGGGTCTATGTTGTTTGTGCTACCGATTAGTCCTTACAAACTGCAGAGACCCAGATCTGCCAGCGCATTATGCGATAACAAATCTGGGTCTATGCAGTTTGCAGTTGGTATCAGCTTATACGCTAGTATATATGGTACTGTCATTATAGTTGACCTCCACCTCCCATACAGCCAATCTCATACCACCTTTTATGTAACCTTTTTATTTAAAAAAATGCTGTGTGTGTAAAAAAAACTGATTTAAAATGTTTTAAACTATGTAAGCGTGAATCCAACACACATACATGTAATTAATTATCTTGCAATGTTACAAAGTGAGGATGAAAATTAGTCCTTATTTGTTGTTTAATTATATACCATATATACTTGCATTTAAATCAAGTCCAACTGCAAACAACATAAACCCTGATCTGCATTGACATAACGTGCCGGCAGATCAGGTCTATGTTGATGTTGTTGGTTCTATTGATTATTCATAACAAGCTGCATAGACCCAGATCTGCAGGTACATTATGCAATGGCAGATCTAGGTCTGTGCAGTTTGTAGCTGGACTAAATTCATATCCAGTATATATTGTAGTTAAGTTAATGATAATTCAAAATAACATTATCTCTTTGCAAAAGCTTCTAAAAAATATAAACTGTATTGAGAATCTATATCTTGATCCTAAAAAGAGAAAGTTTAATGATTAATCAAACACAGGATGCAAACTAAGTGGATACCAAATACAATAAGTAGAATCTTGCAAGTAATTTAAGCTCAAAAAAAGATATACATACTATTTTTCTCAAGACCTACATAAAGAGGTTAGCAAATTTGTTTAGGCGGCAAGCAGTGCTAGATCCTTTGTATTTTCTTATGCTTGCTATTGTGCAATATTGGTATGGAAGGTACCTGGTAACCAAAAGCCAATATGACTGTAAAAAAATATCACTGCCCTTAAATAAATTCAGAAGTTACTCCAAATCTTTTGCACTGAAGCAAATTTGAAATCATGGTTAAAAAAATAGCCCAAGTCATAAACATTACACAACACATTTCTCCATGAGCCATATTACAAATTTATAGTTTTCCTGACTTGTCATAAAATTCCTGAACTTTTCCCCCCACTTTTCTAATAAGAGTCCCAAGTGGGTCTAATATCGTTCACCTGGGTAGTCGACAAATATCAGATTGTGAATGCAAATTCGCACATGTATTAAAACTGAGCTGGGAAAGAAAAGCTTGGAGCACAAAGTTTCTACATTGCCTATTAATGTTGATGTCATTTATCTTCTTTCCTAGACCATATATACAAGTATATAGGATTACTTTCTTGGCATATAAAGGATAAGTCATTTATAGAACCAGTATTGATGCCCGGATCTCTCCAAGATCCTGGGGACAGGGCCCCAGTTCATAACTTAGAAACTGTTCGTAGCTCCACCCTTAAAGTATAAATGCTTACTTGGCATTACAAGGGGAGTTAATATGTGCAGTCAGCATGGATTCCTAGATCTGTCCTTATTCCCCTGGGACCCCATCCCTACAGTCAAAACTTGGAAACCATTGATAGCCCTACCTGTGGGAGCTGCAGTGGCTCAATGGTTAAAGCATTGGACTCCTGACCAGAAGGCTGCACATTCAATTCCCACCATCTCAGTGGCTATCGTTCATAATCCAAATCATCTAAAAGCTTGATGAAACAAGCTTACATAGCATGTCTGATCACAATCTGTTCAGAAATATGGTTCACAAACTCAGCCAAACAGATACAAGATCACTCCTTTAATACATGTGGACATTGCTCATAATCAAACCCATCTGAGATCTTGAAGATTATGATCAAAATCTGATCAGAAATATGGTCTCCAGAGTCTTCACAAGCTCAGACAACCAAATGCAAGATCACTTTATTAATATGCCTTTTGCCAGGAGAGCTAAATATTTAAAATTCATGGACTTTTCATTGACTCATGGGAACCCAGAATATAATTTTAAAATGGTGTGAGGGACTGATGTAACATCTAAAGAACAGACCATGGGGCAATCATTGAATTATAGGGTTTTGCTAACTAACTTTCACACTTCTTCTGTCTTGTGCTTTGTGGCTATAGTGTTTAAACAATTTTGAAAACATAACAACCAAACAATTGCCTAGGATAATTATGGATAATTATGGGCACCTTACTGGTATGTCCAATGTTCAAAATGTTGAGTTCATCAACAGTAATTTGAGATCATTTGTCGGTCATGTTCGGCAAAAGTGGACATTTTTGGGACCTTTGGTTGGAAAATATGCAGAACTTACTAAGTTCATGAAAATGTAATGATTACAAAACCATAATGATTTATAGTGGTATAGTAGTTGAGAACATAAAAGAATGAAAGTATAACAAACAGTAAAAGTGAAAAATTATGTAAAAGATGGGAAAAGGAAAAAGAAAAAATATAAATAATGAATAATGATGTAAATTATACAGCACAATAAAAAATTAATTGTAGAGTATAGAACTGAAGAAAAGCATGTATGTGTTGCATTTTTCTAACCTTCAATTGCATAAATTATTGAAAAAAATGGTTATGGCAATGAATTTTTTAAAATGTTTCAGCGTAAATGAAGTGTAGCCATTCATGTCTAACCCTATTAATGTGGCTTGAAAAAACATATTCCAGAAAACTTTGAAGTCTAAAGTTTATTCGGTTGTATTAAATAATTTGTATCTGATGTTTGCCTGTATTCATGTAGATGAAGTGTCTCACAAAGATATGATGAAGAATCAAAACAGTGCCCTTCCAAGTACAAATTAAGGTCAAATCAGTCTGATGACCATAATGATGACATGAAAAACATGGTGTCATGACTATGAGTTTATGTTTATTTATTTCAATGATTAAAATTAGTGACAACAAATAGTGATCAAAAAGAAAATAAATGTTAAAAAATTATACATTTAGAAATTATCTCTTAATTAAAAGAAAAGTAAAAAATTATACACCTATTCATAGGGACCTTTATGCAAGGGAAGGCTCACAACATGTTCCTTCTTCATTTAGTTTTCTATTATATTTTGCATGACAAGAGAAATATGACACAAAAAGTGGATCAGAAGAACCCATAACTAAATTTTAGTAGGTAAAGGAAGGTGATAAAACAAAATTAAAGACCTTTCTTGAGGTGAATATTAATGTTTTATAATCCTCTAAACATCCTATTGACAGACACAAAACAGAAGTCAATAAGACAGGTTTACTGGTTCATAAAACTCCATATTAATTGATTCAAAGATCTATAATTGTTTATTACATGATTCAGAGTAAATATTGCAATTTAATTTGCTTTAGAACTGAACAAATGCCATTTTGAATTGAATGACACAAAGGACTTAATGTTATGATGTCACATTAATTTGCTTTAGAACTGAACAAATGCAATTTCAATTGCATGACACTAAGGACCTAATGTTATGATGTCACATCATGAAACATGAAGAACAATCATGAGACATGAAGAATTACAATAAGATATGAAGAAATCTAACATATCTCATGATACTGTGCCATCCAATGAAAAAAGAGCTCTCACTAGAACCATAAACTAATTCAGGCTGGTGGCTTTCGGGTAATAGCAGTGTGAAATATGTTGATATATGTAAGTTTATGGTGAATTAACATTTTTTAAAACAATCACTCATGCATACTCACAGAATTCTCTAATTGTGATAAAATGCTGCTCATCACATGATCATTATTGAAAGTAAAATTAAAATTAAATCAAGTTGAAATTTTTCTTAGCTGTATCATAGTTTATAGACATTTCACTGAGAAAATCAAGGACACAATTTTAATTTTCAAACACTATAATTAACTGTGTCTAAATTTATGAACAATGTTTATTATGATGTGTAGAGTCCACAAAATTTCAGATTTAAGTATTTTTATTCTTAGACAAGAGCTCTGAAATATTGTTTTGTTGAACACGTAGATGAAGACAATGTAGCTGAGGAGAATTGGGGGCATGATGGGTAGGGGTACAGTCATCTCATCTTCATCAGTTTGGGAAATAGCAGTCTATTATGCCGGAGTTTTTGACTCATTCACGAGTTTTTGATGTTTAATAAGCAACAAATATGCTAAATTCATTCTTTTCTTACTGTTCATATTTAATTCTTTTTTGTTGTTGTACACTCCTGCCATGCAAATTAAGAGCACTTTCAACCACTGACAGAGCATCAATTTCCTTTGACAGACACAACATATAGGTCTTTCTTTATCGCTTGGCCCCCTTACCTATAATTTGCATTTAAAAATATGCTTCCCACCACATAGCACTTGACCAGCTCTATTTATCAACTTTAATAGCCCAGTCAACAGAGCATTAAGACATCACAAGGTGGTTACAATCCCAAACCAGGCTCAGTAATAATGAGTACATAAGCACACCCAACTGGAAGTCTTACTGAACATGTAAGCAACCCAACGCAGAAGTACAAACCTAAAAAGATAAAGTTTCTGACTTTTTTAAAAAAGATCTTAATTTTTTTCTATATATTTACATCAGTAAATTAATGTTTTCCCATGAAATGCATTTGGTTTAAAATTGAAGTACTTTTCAAGGACTACTGAGCATTAGGAAACAATTTTCCAGTACTTTTTTTAAGCTGACCTCAAATTAAGCACTTTTCAAGGTAACCACCAAAATTTAAGCACTTTTCAAGATTGTGCAAACCTTGTGTTCTCAGTTACTCCAAATTCTTAATAAAATACTACTGTCAAAGTAGGTCACAGTGACTAAGATCCACATTTCAATTTTTAAGTGTAGAATAGTAAGTTAAATGGTTTCCAAGCCTTTAAGTGCCTTGATTATCTCAGTATTCATGTGCAATTGTAACTGTACACAATTCCAGCCCTCTCCTGGACATCAGTCTACTGTGGGTTGAGCAAAAATATAAATTTCTAATCTGATATATAATGTTGTACTATACCTGGATCAACTGATAAGTTATAAAAGAAGTACGTGTGTACCTTGGTAACTGGTTCACTGGTATCATTGCATCTTTAGACTCAGGGTCTGGTGCTCTGAAATATTACAAGAGTTGGGAATTATGTAATGTACACAGGTTCCCACAAATGTTTGGCATCCAAATCATATGGGCTACTAGAATGATGGATCTGGGTTACCATTATGTTGAATTCAGGTATTCCAGTGGGCTACTGCATGACATCATGACTTGTTGCATTCTATTTTTTTTTTCAAAACAAACTCTACACAAGTGTTCCATTGAACTGATGTCTCACCTGCATCCATACCACAGTGTACCTCTTTCCCTCCCTACACATCTAACTTGCAAAACCTTTATCACAAAACTGCAATGCTGATGATGTCATTGCCAGTAAAGTGACACCTATGTCACACAATGCTTATGCAGGTGAGATAAAAACAGTCAAACCTGCCTAAATAGTTACCTTTATTAAGCAAATCACCTGTCTTTAAAGGTCATTTTTTAAAGGTCCCATAAACCAAATTAATATAAAGATGTATATCCATTAAGAAGCCACCTGTATTATAAAGTCACATGTGGCTACTCTGGACAGGTTCAACTGCATTTCTAAAGGATGAATAATCATTAACAACTCCCAGTGAAGAAAAAGAAAGTTTCAAAGCTAGTTTTTTTTCTTAAAGTAACTTTTCTTGGCTACTGAATTTAATCTGGACTAGCAAGTTCTTTTCATAGTAGCCTGGTGGGATACCATCTAATTTTAAACTTTTTTCTGACCCTGTATACATAATATAAATGATAATTATAACTGAAAAATTCATTGGGATAGAAAAAGTAAAAGACTTAGATAATGGTTTTTTTATATTGAACACAAGAAGGCCAGGGGTGAGCTCATGATCAAAGCACTGCTGTAAAACATATTACATTGAATGCGGTCAAAATGTTGAGAGATAATGTTGCAGAATGAATTATCTTCGCTTCATAATGATTCATCTAGAGTTTGACAAAAATCCATCAACGTGTTTAGGAAAGCACATGAAAAAACATTAACCGGAACCAAAATGCAAAATTTTCTGTAATTGAGATCAAATGTCAAGTACACATGTGATTCATCCCAAGTATGAAGAAAATCCATCAATGGGTTTAGGAAATATAAACAAAGCAAAAAACTTTAACCAACACCTTAAAACAATTTAATATTTGACTGTATCTTAGCTTCATAATGATTCATGACTGTGACCCTGACCCCAAGGTCATAGGGGCAGTGGCCGGCAAACATATCACAGAACGAACTGTCTTTGCTTCATAATGATTCATGCCAAGTATGATAATAATCTATCAAGCAGTTTAGGAAATATAAGCAAATGAAAAACTTTAACCAAAACCTGAACACAAATTTTCTCTGACTAAGACAATGACCCAAAGCTAAAAAGGGGTCAGTGAACATGTCGTAGAATGAATTGTCTTAGCTTCATAATGATTCATGCCAAGTATGATGAAAATCTATTAAGGGGATTAAGAAATATATGCAAATGAAAACTATTCAAAACTGTAAGAAACTGTTGATGCTGCATCTGCCACCGTTTGAAAAGTAACTGCTATGCCTCACTTCCTACTAATGTGGGCTCGATATTAAATTAGCTTTTTACACCAAATTTTTTTTAAATAAGGCAAGTTTTAATATGAAAAAGGTTCAACCACTGCATGATAACTAGTAGATTTGTGAGTTGTGATTTTTGTCGTTTAACACCATTTTTGGAACATGATAGGCCATACATGGTGGACAGTATATTTGGTGGAGGAAGACCCCAGAAAGAACCACTGACCCACAGAAAACTACTAGCAAGCTATCTCACATACCCACATTGGTCGGGCTAAGACACAAACCCATATGGACAGAGGTGAAATGTGAGTGATCTGTAATGGGGCATGGGACACTGATGTTATGATATAATTTTAAAAAACTTTGGTTCAAACTGCAAGAGAAAAATTTGAACTGGAAGAAACAGGGGTGATAACTCAGTCAAATAGGGGTCATAACTCTGTCAAATTTGGACAAAAAAGGTGACAAAGTTGAAGCTAATTTTTCTTAATATTAACACTGTTCCAAATTTGTGTTCAAACCCATAAAGTCTTTCAAAAGTTATCAAGTGGAAACCAAATCTATTATATACTGGAATGTACTGAGGGATTAACAGGGGTAATACTCCAGCCCCTCTACAGAACATGGAAGGACACACAAAAAAAGGATTTTTTAAAAGGAATGTGGCTTCAAAAACTGCTGTGAATTAGTGTTTGTTATGAACACCTTTACTAAACCGATGCTCTTGTCTTCTGAATCTTACCCTTTGTCTTTTAATGCAGGACAAATGGGACTGTCATAATTCTTTGCAACATCTCCACATTTCATGCACCGAGTTGTGAACAAATTTCCTGCAAGAAAATAAAAATTCAAATTTGGATGTAGACAAGACATGCATTTACATCAATTTAATAATGGTAAGAAGAAAAAGATGATTTCCATCATCACCACATTATTATTATCAAAGAACATAACTGAATCAGTCAATCTTTGTGGATGGTATTAACATCAGATTAGGAATTATAACATGTGATTAAAAATAATTTCATACAGTAATTAATTACCTCCTTTTGTTTTCCATCTTGGACAGGAAAACTATGGAGACAGAATATTCACCTCAGACATTTAAATTAATAACAAGAAAACTGTCAATGGCTGGATTGCAAAAAGCTTTTATTTTTTTAAATGGTGTAGTACTTCTTATGATGCATCCTATGTGTCAAGTTATATATCTCTACAGTAGTACTGTATATACTTGCATATAAACCGGGTCCAAATGCAAACAACATAGACTTTGATCTGCCATCTGTCTATGTTGTTTGTTCTACTGATCAGTCCTTACAAACGGCATAGACCAAGATCTGCCAGCGTACTATGCAATGGCAGATTTGGGTCTATGCAGTTTGCAGCATGAAGCATGTACACACCATGTTACATGTCTCTACAGGCAATTATGAGTGAGAAACTGTGATAAACACAAAGGAGTGTGAAATATAGGTCACAGTAATCTATTTTTGACTGATGGGTGTAGTACTCCTCATGCATCTTTATCTCAAGTTACATCACACTGCACACAATAGTGTCTGAAAAACTAAGCTAAATGGAAAACCTAACCTAGAGAAAATGAGCTTTATTCTGCAAAGGTAAGCACTAATCACTGAAACATGAGATATAGGTCACAGTGACCTATTTGTGACTAAAGGATATAGTTCTCTTGATGACACATCTATGTACCAAGTTACTCGACTGCAGGCAAAAACATATGAGAAACTAAGCAAAATGCAAATGTTAATGCAGGTCACTGTGGTAAGAAAAAGTTCACAATAACCTACTTTTTACTGAAGGGTATAGTGCATCTTTAAGTAATGTCCCCAAGTTACATCACTCTGCAAACAATAGTGTCAGAGAAGTTGAGCGAAATGCAAATCCTAGCTTAGAGAAACTGAGCTTCAGTGCAAAGGTAAGCGCAAAATCACAGTAACCTAGTTTTCAATGATGGCTGTAGTACAATTCATAAAATATTTACATTCCAAGTCTCATGACTCTACAAGCAATAGTGTCTGAGAAAATTACCTACCGGTAAATGCAAACCTTTGTTGATGCCAGATGGCCAGACATCATTAATCTATAAGCCAGAATTACTTTGCAATCTGGTCAACAAATCCTCAACCTTGAGTTAAAAGCCTTTTATTATATATTTCATAATGAGATATTGAAACATATCAGTGGGAGAAAAATTATATCACCAGATACCACTTGTATTGCCACATTGGCGATATCACTTTTGGAACTGCTTTCTTTTCCTATTTAGGAAGTATATCTGCCCTTATGTATGTTATTCAGACCTGTATTTCCATATTTAGGCCTATTTCAGTTTTTCTTCTTTTCCTTCGCTCTCACTCTCCCCATTAGGATGAATATATCTTCAAATGTGCAAAAACTGTTGACCCTCTATATACATTAGTTTTCCATATTAATCGTGCACATTTTCAGTGACTGAAATTACATGACCTGTTGCTATTTGGTATTCTGCTTCACCCATACAGTATCGTACACCTGTTACACTCTATGACAAATGGTACACAGTTTTATGATAACCTCTTGATTAAATATAGTAGTAAAATTGTTTAAGTAGCGATTTTAACTGTCATCACAATCATAATCAGGTCTGAAAACAATGGAGAAATCAGGCATTGATCAGTGTTGATTGCAAACTGAAATTAAGTGAGAATCAAAATTTGGGTGCAGCATCTGTTCTGAAATCAAGCTTGCCAACACGCAAAAATTCACATCTGAATGCAGATATAAACAAAAATTAATACCAAAATCCATACAAGTAAACTCACCATCATTAAAATCTGTTGTTTAATGATGTTACGCTCTGAAATCTGTTGGACCGTTCTGTCATGTTTCTACAGTACCCCCACCCCAGCAATGTTCACTGTATCAATCCGTACAAGAAATGTGTTAATAAAAATAAAAATCTCTTCATTTTCATACAAATTGAAACATTATATGTACACTCTAAATTTGCAAAAAGTCACTGTGCTAAAATTATTGTAATATTTTTTAACTTCTTTTTATCGATGTAGTAATGCAGCCTTTAATCGCATTGACGCAGAATGGAGAAACAATCCATGCAAATTGAAGGTTTTTGCCTTAAAAAATATATAACAAAAAGAAAATCTATGTTTTTTGAGTAGGTATAAGGATATATTTCACTTGTGAAGTGGAAACATTTTGTATTGTCACTCATGGTTTTGCCACTCGTGACAATACAATGTTTCCACTTCACTCATGAAATATTTCCTTATATCTACTCCAAAAATGTAGATATCCTCTATTTATTTGGTAGGAAAGAAATTTACTAAGTACATTGTATGCAGAATCACTAAAAGGTAACTTACTGGTACATGCAATCAGTAAGTAAAACAATAAGAAAGTCTATCTACTTGTAACTTTATTCTTGGAATAGCTTTTTATTGTCACAAGAGCTGGACTTGCATCAAATACTAAGTCATTACAGCTGTACAAAGTTTCCATCTGATGACAGATCCAGATCCATAACTCAGAGGTTGAAAAATCTCTAAAAAATACAACTGCACTGTCAGGAAAGTCCCAACAATTTCTGTAGCCCAGAATAAAAATTAATCAACCAGCTATTACAGAAATATAAAAGATGATTTTAATGACCTAATTTGATCATGTGAAAGGTTGCTTTCTGGAACTTATTCTGTGACCCTTCTAACACCAGTGGTAAGTAATTACAAGGTCAGACCAGTCTTCTCGCCCTCTGATAAGCATTTTTAGTACTGAAGAGTGAGAGTGAAGTGCTTGTATGAACTTCATCAAATCAAATTGACAACAAATTCCAGTTAAAAATATGGACTTGCAATCAACAAAGTCAGCAATATTGTGGACAGAACCTCTTTTTCATTAAAAGAGAAGCACTGGTCAGCCCTGAAGCAGCATGTGCCCAACTGGTCGAGTCATTGGAAAATTCACTAGGCAGCAAGAAATGTTCACTTGCTGTTTCAAGTTGGGTGAGTGAATTTTCAACCCTGGGAATTGTATGTTCCCATCAACCTCAACTTGAATCGCTAGAAACAAAAGGCAGTATTTCAATGCCAATAAAGAAACCAATGAAACCACATTGTCAATACTGCTTACAAATTCTCTGTGTTCATTTTTGTCACCTATGACACAATTCATTTGATGATGCAGTGGTGAATGTCTCACTCTACAACCCAATGGCCAAAGACTGATTCCTGGTTTTGACATGTGCAAAAGTAAGCGATCATACATTCAAGGTTGGTGGGCTCCTTTAGCTTCTCTGGTTTCTTCCACCTGAATGTTGACCTTACACTAGCTGAGGATGCCTTAACATAACAAATTTTAAAGAATTATAGCACAAAGTCTTGATGGCTTAGGTGGTAATACAAGGTTAGCTGGGGATTCCTTAAGTGCTAAACACCAATCTTTGTTCAGCATCAGCGATAAGCTCCATGATGTTATAAAATCTACATGATTCTCGGATCATTCAGACCTGGTGGTCTCTGATAAGATATAGTCATCAATATAACATGCACCACCAAGAAACTCAACAATTATGTTCTCTGATCATTTTTTTAGCACACAGAGTTTATTTACCTTGCAAAACTTTTGAATAGGCATGGGGTGTGCAAATATAAAATCAGCAGCTCAGTTTGCAGGTTTATTTAGCCACTCAAGTGCAAAAGAAAAAATTCATGAGGTCTCTATCCCATGATTGTGCTGTGAAATGGTTGAAGAACATAACTGAAGTTTCTTGGCGATACGTGTTGTTATTATATTAGAATACCCGGTAATCTGGGATTCCTGTAAGATTCTGTGGTGTCATAAACCTTAGCACTCAACAACATACATCAAAATAAAGTAGTCAAAGATCAGCGTTAAGTACTAAGACATTTTCAGCTAACACTACTCCATCATGGAAGCCATCAAGACTATGTGCTATATAATTCTTTAAAACTTGCTATACAAACAATGTAATTAAATAAAGCTTATAAAGGAAATTCAAAACGCATTGTAAATGTAATGTCCTTCCAGATTGGTCAAACATCCAAATACGCAGCGATAAAATCCAGAATATGGTATTTGGAAACTTGAATGCCATTATGATGCCATAACTCACCCTATGATGTTACAAAGTGACACATAAATTTACATTTTTGGGTATTTTCCAACAACATTTTTTTTACAGCATGTTTTGTTTGAGAATTTGAGAACATAAATAGTGATTTAATGTTTCAAATATTTGTTTTACCAGCTCTGCTGACATGTCATGATAAAACTGGAAAACCACAATTAAAACCCTCAAATCATCAAATACAATACTGTTTTCCCATAATTCATTGCAAGCTTTCCAGTGAGTTATCTGACCATGCAGTTCTATGATGTTTTGTGAGCCTGCTCTCTTGTGCAACTCATCAATGTTCTGTGTAATGACCACAACTCTCCTTCCCTGCTTGGCTAGCCTCTTCTCACACTCTGATATAGCTATGTGAGCCTGAAAATGGGCACAAAATACAATCATAAATAAATGAAAAAAGGAGCTGTGAGTTAAGCTGCCTGTATGCAACCAAACATATGCAATTAAAATGACTGTGACCTACTATTCATTTGGAAATCAAATACTCATTATAATGCAGGTATTTCAATTTTTCTCCAAGGAAAATCCCAGGGTGCATGCCTTGTAAATTTGTTGTGAAGTGGGGATGGGCTAATCATCTGACAGAGCTCTATTAAACAACAAGAGGCCCAAGTGAGCCTGAGACTGCTCACCTTTTGTCATCTGCCAAATAGCCAAATGCAAACGCTGCTGACCAAAAAAATCTGGGTCAGTAGGATCCTTTCTGTAGAAATATTGTATAATGCTGTTAGCTGCTTATGTTATGAAAACAAAATGTTTCAAAGTTTCTCTGTATTTTGTACCTTCATCCATGTCTGATGGCACATCAGCATAATTTGTCGGATATTGAAGACCTGTACACCAGGATGCTTTCTGTTGTTAAAATTCGATCAAGGCAGTTTTTGAGATATGTTTTTCTATTTCTAGCAATGTGGCCATATTTGATGGAGGACTGACATCATTTATATAAATCTGAAATGTCTTCAAGGAAGTATACTGTCAAATTTGGTCAAATACTGTTTGAGAATAAGTTCTTTTAAGATTTTGTAGTTTTAGTTAATGGCTCCCGTATTTGACTGCATGTTAGCATAATATGTACAAGCATGAAAGTCCTTCATGTCAGGATACCATCTTTCAACTTTAGTCATATTTTGTTGAATGATTTTTGAAAAGAAGGCATTAAAACGTTTTTCTATTTTTAGTAATAGGGGCAATATTTGATTGTAGATTGGCATCATTTGTACAAATCTGAAAGGCTTTCATGCTAGGATGTTCTCTGCTGAATTTGGTTGAAAATGGTTTTAGAGAAGAAGTTAAAAATAGCAAATGCTGATGGATAATGGACAGATGGTTGACATATAACATATGATGCACACAGGGCTTACCTGGCTTTACAGTCTGGTGATCTAAAAATCTGATAAGATGATGCAAATGTACAAGATGGATATATCATGAACCATGTGTTTATCAAAAAGAATTTACAGCATATTAAACCGTATAGATTTACACAAAGAAACCTGGAGGGCACATCAGTAATGCATTTATTCCTGAGCTGCAATCATGGGTTTGATTCTTGGTTCTGGCATAATTTATATAAACTTCAAGTGCCTTCATGCTCCCTGTCCAATTTGGTCAAATTATCCTGAGTGTTTTTAAAGAAGTTGGTTTTTAAATTTTGTGACAGAGGATATATTTGATGGTCAAATAGTATCATTTGTACAAACTTAACAGATCTTTATATGTCAAATTTTGTTGAGTAGTTTTAGTGAAATAATTTAAAGTTTTGTTTTTATTTCCAGTAAAGGTGATATATTTGCCGACAGATCTGCATCATTGGTATGAACCAATTGGTTTCAATTGCTCTAGTGGCTTTTGAGAAGAAGTAAAAAACAGCAAATGTTCACAGCCAATGGACAGGCAATGCTCAGTGATATACTGCCATACCATAAACTCACAAGGCGTTCAGTCAGATCAGATTAATAAAAATATGTATCAGTACTATCTATGGCCATGGAAATAAATATGTATCAGTACTATCAATGGCCATGGAAATAAATATGTATCAGTACTATCTATGGCCATGGAAATAAATATGTATCAGTACTATCAATGGCCATGGAAATAAATATGTATCAGTACTATCTATGGCCATGGAAATAAATATATATCAGTACTATCAATTGCCATGGAAATAAATATGTATCAGTACTATCAATGGCCATGGAAATAAATATGTATCAGTACAATCTATGGCCATGGAAATAAATATGTATCAGTACTATCTATGGCCATGGAAATGAATATGTTTCTATAGATTATATTACTTAAAAGAACAGCCAAATATGATTTTAGTACATCATGCCCATATTTGATGAAAAACTTATAAAACATTTCTGCCACAAAGCCATATAAACAAGTATTCTTCAGAAACCAGTGTCTTACATGCATCCATATGCTTATCAGTATAACCCCTGACTCTGACTTTTATAAACTTTGACATGGTTTACAATGATAAAACATGCTTTCTGTTTATGCAGGCAAAACAGGAATTCAAAGTGTATCGGTGTATAAGCTTTAGACCAATGGTAATATTATATGAAAGTTTCAGTTGAATGTACCACCAATGCAAGATATATGTGATTTTCAAAAACCTTAACACAAAACTATAATATTGTTTAAAATATTGAAGAAAGCTTTCTGCTTAAGCAGGTGAGACAATCAGCACATTAACTCCTAGCATATCAGTGTATAAACTTTACACAAATAGTAATATGATCCTAAAGTTTAAGCTGAATGCAGCCACTGATGTAGATATGTGACTTTCAAAAACATTAACACAAACTTGAACATTGTTCAGCATGATGCAACAAGCTTTCAGCTTAAGCATGGGGCATTCCTTACAAATTTGAAATAATGTGTGTTTGTGTGTGTCTCTGTGTGTTCCCCAAAAGGTGTACAAGGGGCAGCAAAAAGTATCTGGTTGTCCTGGCAGATTTAGGTAGGTATATTTCATGGCTATTGGCACTTAGGGAATGACCTAAAAGCACATGTGACAGGCAAGACAGGAACTTCTATCATACCACATATAAACTTTAGACTTGTAGGAATATTATACCAATATTTCACTTGAATGCGGCAAATAATGTAAAAGATATGTGACTTTCAAAAACTTTAATGCTAAACTTCAACATTATTAATGGCAATGTCGCCACTGCTACCAGTGGAAATATGACTACTCATCTCATCATCCTTAAGTGGGTGAGACAAAAATGAAAATTCTCAAATCTGCAGAAAAAACTGCTGATGTGTTCACCCTGTCAATGTAAAATGAACTAAAACAGGAATATGTTTTATGGCTATTGGCAACAGAAGATACAGATATACAAGGATATACAAGTATATGACAACTCAGCCTTGTTACTGAAACAGAAAAAGTAGGTTACAGTTACCTTTAGCAGAGACAGGGCTTTTCTTAGGACTTTACCACTGAAAGCTCAATCAAGAGTCCAAAGATTTTTATAGTACTTTTGAAACTGATTTTTTCACATTTCTGAGACCCAGGGACTCTCCCTATGGGTCAGTGAGAAACCCTGCATTCATGTATATGCACATTATTACCATATTTTTTGAGACATGATCCCATACAGAAAAAGGCAAACACTCAGCATTTGAAATTGCCCCCTCCCCAGGGAACTGAAAGCAGCAATTTTCTGAGCAGACCAGTAACTTTTTAAAGAATTTTGCTATTGGTATCGAAAGTTGCTGGCCTTAGTCTGGCAGGTTCTGAAAGTTAATTTGGAACACTAATAACATTATCAATGTCAACAAAGATAAAATAAGAAAATTTCTGGCTGCAATGTTGCGAGTACAATGTATTTTGGACTTATATAAGCATAAGATCAAAGATAACATATTCCTGAAATTTTTTGATTCTGTGACATTTATTTAAAATACAGTTGATTCCACTTATTTGCTTATCGGTTTTTTGCATAATTCACTTATTTGCATAAAATCTCAGTCTACAAATTCTTTCGGTTATTTGTATATTATTTATTTGCATAATCTGCATATATTTGTGTCCATAAATTGCCTCCAATCAGCCTTTAATTGAATAATTAGAGATGATCAAACGCTTTACCTGAAAAATTGACCCACACCTGGTTAGTAGACTTAAAATGCATGTAGCCGAGCAAGGTGGTGTGGCTACTCACCTTTGATATGACATGACTAAAATAACACAATTATAGAGGGTAGATTAGTATGCCAAAGACCTCTCTAATTACACAGATGAACTTTAATCTAATTAGTTCATGATCATCTCATACCAAATTTCTAGCATACCTGTATAAAATCCTAAATTGAAAAGAGTCGAAAAACTGCTTGTGTTGTGCTATGATTAATATCACTAACCAAACATCAGAATGAGTAAGAGGAAGGAAACAAAATTCAAAATGTTTGCAAAGGCTGGGTTCACATAAAAAAGTGACAATGACAACAAAGCCCCTGATGAAAGTGAACTCCCCCGATGGAATCACACAAAAGAAGACCGACCTATTTGTTGCATTGGATGCCAAGGCAGAATGTTTTGGAATGGTTAGCGATGAAAACATATGCTGCCATTCTGAATTGGCATGACAATGTTGAGAAGACTGATGAGGATGACTCCGTGGCTACAGAGCCAATGTCATCTTTATTTGAGGCAATCATTGCTGCATGATGCATAAGAAATTTTTTAGATGGACATAAAAGTGCAGATTTTCATGATTTTCATTCTCTTAAAGATACTGTTATATGTAATGTGATTAGTGCTAATAAGCAGCATAAGCAGACAGATTTCTTTGGATTTAATTGAATACGGATTATATGCAAAACTGAAGGCAAGTGAAACTAATTTTAAAATTTAGAAAAACCAATAAAGGACTTTTCATCATCATAAAAAGTCAACAAGAATGTAAATTCCATGCCTATGCATATTTGCTGTCAATCATTAAAATTTATTACAGTTACATAAATTTTATTTTTTTCACATTCATGCTTGACTTATTTTTTCTCCCCTTAATACAGATACTTGTCACAGGTATGTCTCATCTATCTATCTATCTATCTATCTATCTATCTATCTATCTATCTATCTAATCTATCTATCATTTACACAAAGTCAAATTGGAAATTATCTCCTTTTAATTCTGGACAGATCCAATTTCTTTTGCATAGTCTAGATAATTGCATAAAATTCCATGACAAATAATCTATGCAAATAAGCAGAATTGACTGTACATGTAAAATGGGTAACATTTTGAGATTGAGTAGATATTTTTTTGTTCAAGGTGTTTCTTGACTCCAAAGTCTACACTGAAATTTATCAGATATTTATTTTTCAACAAATTATTATTCAGCAGTAAGAAAGGGGAAACAAATCTCAAAACTTATCCACTAAGTCATTGATTTTTGCAACATTTAATAAGAGCTATCCATGGTAAATCTCCATGCTTTTTATTACATGCCCCTTACCCCCTTTCAGACTATGACCCAGTGGTAGTAACCCAAAACTCAACTATATAATATTATTTATCTTCCTTTTACAAATGCATGTTACAGACAGATAGAAAGATGTAGGGTATCACAATATCCCCTTTATTAAATCATGTATGTCAAACAGTTATGTTACAATTTTTAATTTTACAACATGCATAATTACCTGATTAGGTTGCTTGGAAGCCATGACCTCCCTGCGATAATGATAAAACTCCCAGACTAATGATGGGTTTTCTGCAAAGGCTTCAGGAGTAGCCAGAGCCTGGGAAATAAATGATAATATCTATCCAGCATTTATATTTTCTAATGTAATACATTTATTTTATTCTCAACATAAAATTTTGGGGCTTTGCTCACTACAATATGCATTCTGTATTACCATGATACATTCAATGTAAAAAAAAAAAAAAAAAAAAAAAAAAAAAAAAAAAAAAAGCCAAACAAACTGAATTAAATTGCATTAAGATGAATGTGGAATTTTTCTACAATAACACCTTGCGATTAGTCAGTTATTTTTCAATGACATTAGCAATACAGAGAGATGGGGTGGAGTACTTTTGAAAGTACTCAAGTATGAGTACATATGCCAGGACCCATTCGAGTTTCCAAGGACCATGTCCAGAAGTTCTGTGTGCTCAGACGGACCATGGATAAGTTGTTGCTATTATTTTTACTATGAATTCCATATATGACAGAGTGCAAAGGAAAGGTAACTACTTTTTTAAATTTTTTTTACAGGAATTACCAATTTACATTTATTTCACAATATCTTGACAAATATTTGCAAGGAAAAATAACATTTTTAGAGTCAATTTTGGACAGGTCTAAAATTAAGTTTTGAAGTTCTGTATCTAGACAATCTAAAATTTCCAGGATATTTATTACTTCATCTAATGTTTTTAAATCAGCAATTTTAGTTTAAAATATTTGCCTAATCAGTCAAATTGTGTGCAGGCATTACTTTTCAGGATTTTGTGAGGTCAAGCCAAGTGTTTTTTGCAGATCTATTAAAATAACAATACTTTCTTACAGTTCAATAGAAATAGGAAATTAGGGATTAATAATAATAATAATAATAATAATAATAAGAAGAAGAAGCAGCAGAAGAAGAAGAAGAAGAAGTACAAGTTTGATTGTGAAGCTAATGAGTGTTTCTCAGGGCTCAATTTATAAGTTATTCATTATATTATAAAGCTTTTGAGTGTTTCTCAAGAATCTGTTTTTTTTAAGTTAACCCATATGAATATATTTAAATTTTAGCTAATGTTTAAAAGTCATAATAAACTAATACAAAATTTGAACATTAAAACTTTGATATTTGTAAATGTTTATATCATATTCTATCACAATAAACTGTTATTTAAATTAGGTATATTTGTCCAACTGCACATTACCACTGTGATATCAAGTCAATGAGTCATTATACAGAAGTGATGCAATTGATATTTGAGACTTGAATTTTAACAGCCATTTGCAACAAACTACAAGACAAATATGGCAAAAGCAAAGTGATTTCCTGATGTACGCATCTTCAGCTTAATGCTGTGTATGACAGAATCTTGTTAGTGCATCTATTTCTGCATTTTATTTTGAACTCACCTGGCTGTTAATAAACCAGATAAAACTTAAATTTTGAGTCTGCATTTCATCTCTAGTCCCATCCTTAGAACTAGGATTGCCAATTTAATCATGGAATCACAGAGATCTCTAGGAGTTTACCAGTAGGTCTAAGTTTCACTGGGCCTTTATTCTCAGGATAGTTTATTGGCTGCAAAGAGTACAGTGAGTCATTGAGTGGTCACCAAATTATCGGCCAGAGCTATCCTGTAACAATAGCAATTGTTGACATATGCATGATACACAACACATGACAATCGACAGACGTGGAACTATATCATAAGCTCGCTTGGACTTATGGGTCAGGTGAGCTAAAAACTGCAGAAATAGATGCACTAACAAGATTGTGTCATATACAGCATTAAGCTGAAGATGTATATATCAAGAAATCAATTTGTTTTTGCCATATTTGTCTTGTAGCTTGTTGCGGTGGATGACAATCTTGTTACCCCAACAAGTTCAGCCAATCAGATAAAAGATCACCTCATTGTGTGGATGTTGCTCATAATCAAACTCATCCAAGGTCTTGATGCTATAAGTTTACATGCTGAATCTGACTGAAATCTGATCAGAAATGAAGCCTCTAGAGTGTTCACAAAAAAGTGTTGATGGATGGATGGATGAAGAACAAAAGGTGATACCATAAGCTCACTTAGCCTATGAAAGGTGAGCTAACAAGCGTTTATTTTCCAAAACGCTTTAAGGTTCCACTAAACAATACACATGTAACAATTTGATACTGTACTGGTCAGTGATTGACATCTTCGTAGCAAACTGCCATAGAAAAAGCCAATATGCCCTGCCAACATAGACATAAGACAATAATTTAGTACTGCCCCAGTATGTTAGCTTTTCACTTCGACCAATCAGGTCTGCTTTCTATGGAGTTCTGAGGCTGAAATACCTTCTGAAATGAATACTCTCCTGACATGGAGCTAAATGAGATAAACTTGTATGACTCACCATCGCCAATCCCCATTTTTTACTATATATTACTACCCCCCCAACCCCCCAAAACACACATTGACAGTGACCCTGGGGTTGTAACCCAAAATCCATTAGGTACATAATGTGCCTTCCTCCTATGACTGCATATGTAAAATATGTCCAAAAGGAAAGAAAATGTCACTGTAATTGACATTTTTAAAACATTTGATCACTGACCTCCTTCTAAGGCTATTGGTGAGGAATAATACAACTCTTGCATATGCCTATGATATGAACAAGTTAACTATAACTGGGTGTTAATTAATTTCCACTCAGCAGTTTAGAATGTGATGTGATAAAGGACAGATGGAGAGATAGATAGACAGATTGAAGGCAACCACAATAATCCCAATGTTAGGATGCTTGTTTTTGTATCACTGTTTATTGCTCAGCCTGAAATGACATCATCACATAATCATTACAATATTACATCATCAATATGACACCACTTGTTATGTAATGTATCACAGCACTATGAACTCTGGGAGAGACTGCATTATATAAAATGATGTGGTTGTGACTTCTGTCTCTTTTAAAGTAAGACAAATGCTAATACATTTTTAATAACTGTAATAACAGCCCTGTGAAAGAAAATGATAAAGTTAATGAAAAGTATATCAGACCTTGAGAAATCATCAGTGACCTCCCATAAATTGGCTGTGCAGTTTTCTGTTGAGCAAAATCGATATGATCTCAATAACTGTGTCATAATGAAAAAATTCACTCACGAACATAACCTTTTGTTTGTGTATTTGATAAGAGGAGTCTATAATCTTCAATTTGCAAATCTGATGAATATTTAAATATTCATTCAACTATTATTTTAGGGACAATTTATGAAAAGGTACTTCTTCCTACACTTTTCTATGTAATCTCCTTTAACCTGGGAACAGACATTCAACTAACCACAGTTGATGAGAGTACACACCAATCTAAAACATTTTACCATATATACTCGCTATAAGCAGATACCAACTGCAAACTGCATAGACCCAGATCTGCCATCGCATAATGTGCTGGTAGATCTGGGTCTATGCAGTTTGTAAGGACTAATCAGTAGAACAAACAACATAGACCCTGATATGCTGGCGCATTATGCGACAGCAGATCAGGGTCTATGTTGTTTGCATTTGGACTCAGCTTATATGCGAGTATATATATGGTATGTGATTTTGTATTATATGGACCCTTAGCTATGTAAAATTCCAGAGCCCTAGATAAGAATTTAATAAATGGAGTATTTTACTCCTTGGTTTGGAACAGCATTTTTTAAAACTGGATGGGGTATTTTGTGAACACTGCAAAAAAAAAACACCTTAAGATAACAGACTGAGTCTCAAAGTGTTAATCATGTATTTTAGAATGCATAGAATGACTTAGTAACCAAAACTAATTCAATGCACATTCAATTATATGGCTCTATTTGAGTGAATGTTCTTACAGTTATCAAGTATTATAATTTGAAATGAGTATGAAACATTTGGATCTTGTTCCAGTAGCATAGTTTATACTGATTGAATGCGCCATAATAAAGCATGGACTGTGCTGACAGCAGGAGGAATATGCTGACAGCTTTGGACGAAATACTTACAATTAAATTGTTCTGTGTAATTTGTATGCAAAAAGAATTTCATTATGTGTTTTTAGTCAATATGTGTGGATACAAATATGCAAATAATTTCATTACATGTTTTTAGTCAATATGTGTGCATACAAATATGCAAATAATTTCATTATGTGTTTTTAGTCAATATGTGTGCATACAAATATGCAAATAATTTCATTACATGTTTTTAGTCAATATGTGTGCATACAAATATGCAAATAATTTCATTATGTGTTTTTAGTCAAAATGTGTGCATACAAATATGCAAATAATTTCATTATGTGTTTTTAGTCAATATGTGTGCATACAAATATGCAAATAATTTCATTATGTGTTTTTAGTCAAAATGTGTGCATACAAATATGTAAATAATTTCATTATGTGCTTTTAGTCAAAATGTGTGCATACAAATATGCAAATATGCTGCTTATCTAGAGCTCTGTTTAAAAGAATACCGTATATACTCACGTATAATCCAGATCCAAATGCAAACAACACAGACCCTGATCTGCCATTGCATAAAGTGCCGGCAGATCAGGGTCTATGTTGTTTCTTCTACTGATTAGCCTTTAAAAACTGCATAAACTCAGATCTGCCAGTGCATTATGCAATGGCAGATCTTGGTCTATGCAGTTTGCAGTTGGTATATGCTTATACGCAAGTATATATGGCACATCCTTAACTTCAATCATACAAACCTGAGCCTGCCATTTTCTCCAGAAACCTCCGGCACCCCTAAAAGTCGGAACTCCACTCTCTGCACTTACTCCAGCACCAGTCAGAATAGCAATGTGCTTTGCCTTTGAAAAATCCTTTCTGAAGGCTGCAAGATCTGAACTAGGAAGTTTTGACTAAAATAAAATTACACAATTTTTAATTTAATTATTATTATTTTCATTCAGTTAGAACACAAACAAAATGGGTTAAATACTCAATATTAAAATATTAATGTGAATTCATTTAACATTTCAGCAGAAATAAGTTTTTATGATTTGCACCAAAAGACATTTTTTTCCAGTACTTAAAATAGTTTGCTTTCAGAAAATCAATGTTTACTACACAGCTTGAAATGATATTATCATTACATTATAACTTAATCAATCACTTTTTACCTAGGTGTATCATAGCACTATGAACACTTGGAGAGATTGGACGTAAAATGACGTGGCTGTGACTTCCATCTCTTATTAAATATTGAAAAAGAAAAGTTATTATACAATTTAAATAATCATAATAACAGTCTTGTGAAAGAAAATGATAAAGTCAATGAAAAGTATAATATACCTTTGGAAAGACAAGCAAAACTCAAGTTACATGTACTTCCATGGTTCAGATCTCCATACTCTTTATCAGACTTGGGGTCAATTACTTTCCAATGTAATTGATTACATTACAATTATTTTTAAAAATATTGACTACAATTACAATTACTCACATCTGGGCTGAGTAACCGATTAAATTACATATGTACCTGCTTATAAGTTTGATCCAACTTCATAATGTGCCAGCAGATCTAGATCTATACAGTTTGTTAGGAATAATCAGTACTAAAAACAACATAGACCCTGATCTGCTGGTACATTATGCAACAGCAGATCAGGGTCAAAGCTGTTTGAAGTTGGACCCAACTTATAAGCAAGTATATATGGTACTTTGTGGAATGGAATCATTTTTACTTTTTTATTACTTTGGATTATATTGTTTTATACAGTCACAAACAATATTTTTGTATAGTATGCATTTTAAGAGTGACACTAACACCAGTGTCTTCATAACTATAGCTATTTTATATTTTGAAGAAACTCACATATAGATAGTCCAAATTAAACATTATTTCTTGTTACTTCCAATCATTATTGGATGGAAGTTTTTTGATCACATGAAAGATTACTGCAACGAATTATTGATTCTACTATAATATCATTATGTCTAAACTTAGCAGGCCAAATTACTTTCTGTCCACAGCACATGTGATATTGCATAATATAATACTATAATATATATATATATATATATATATATATATATATATATATATATATATATATATATATATATATATAATACTTTAATATAATATACTATAATATCATTAAGTCCTAACTTAGCAGACCAAATTACTTTCTGTCCACAGCACATGTGATATTGAATGTTTTATTCAACTGCAAAAAACTTGGATGTATATTATTTTCATGGGTAAATGTATGGACTAAAACATGTCTTAATATAATATTTACTGAAACAAAACAAGGCAAATGAAACCAATTGTAAAATCGAAATAATAACATTTTGGTATAAAATGCAAAAACTCTAAATTTAACTATAAAAATATCTGCTTATCATTGAATTTTCAAAGATTTCAAAACAGGCTAGTTCAAGTTGTAAACAAGTGTTTGTTAAAATATAATCAAATTGTAATAAAAAAGTAATCTTGATTACAGGCTATTTTTGACTATAATTGATTACATTACAATTACTTGTAATCAAAATTAAAAGGCTCAAGTTTCATAAAAGTATCTTTAGTGGTTCAAAAGTTATTCTCCAGTCAAGGATACATACATGTATCACAGAATTACATCTTCTCTTGCTGTATTCTTGACCTTGAAGCTGGGGTGTGCATATAGTATGTGGCACACCATCTAGTCAAAGTTTAATGAAAATCTCTCCAACCATTACATTGACAGATTGAAAAACCATAACATAATATGTACCAGTCTTAAGAAGGGTAATATAAAAGGAAATAGCGGTAGATGGAATCTTTTGTGTGTTCTTTTGGGCATTGTCAAAATACCATATGAGCTGTTGAGTGAAGCTTCCTTTGAAAACCTTTCCCTCAAGATGGTTTTCCTGATCTCCTTAGCCTCAGCAAGGAGAGAGAGCCAGCTTCATGCCTTGTCAATAGAAAAGGGTTGTTTACAGTTCAGCAGAAGTATGATTCAGTTTCTCTTCATTGCCAACCTGGGTTTCTGGCGAAGAATCGGTTACCATCAGTTCAGCCTTAGTTGTATCTGTGCTGGGGATGATCAAGATAGTTTCCTTTGCCCAGTTAGGGCTTTAAGAGCCTATTTTTTCTTCTAAAGGGAGAAGGAAGGGTTGGAAGCATCTCTTCCTACCTGTTAAGGATTCCTCTGATATTTCAGCATCCACTATTTCCAAGTGGATTGTCCTCACTATCAAGAGAGCATATCAGTCCCTCACCAAGAGGGACATTTCTTTCGTGAGAATTAAAGCCCATAACTTTAGGGCTATTACTTACATCTTGGAATATTTGAATCACTCATTTTGGATGATGTTATGAGAGCTGTCTTCTGGTGGTCTCACATTACCTTCTTCTCCTTTTACCTTCGATCTTTGGCACACCAGAGTGAAGGTATTTTTTTGTTTTGTTAGGCCCTATAATAAAGTAACAAGTGGCCCAACCTTCTACCAGCTTACAGTAGTGAACACTCCTGCTATAAGGATAAGTACAATACTTTTTAATACCAGAGGTGTGGAGACCATCAATCTCCCTCCTAACTGGTAAATTCAGCAATGCAATAGTAGAATGTAATTTATTACTGCTATTAATATGTAGTTGGGGGGAACTAATTTTAATTGCCAGCTACTATTGCAAAAAGATTCTCTCCTCCCACCCTGCTCTGATATCCTGTACTCTAGGTCCAAGTCAAAAGAGGAGAGTATTCCATATGTTGGCTGTGACGCAGGAGTCGGAGTAGGATCTTATTTTCAATTCTGGCTCTCCAATACTAATTGGAGGAGGGGATCATTTATCTTGGACGGGAGACAATGCAATAGTAGCAGGTAAGTATTATATAATTAAAATTAGTTGTACAGAACCAAATAACTACATTTTGCCAAAGTTTTGCATTTTACCTGTAGACCCAACCCAAGAGTTCACTAAAGACCATTTTACCCCTATGCCCTAACCCAAGGTTTCACTAAAGACCATTTACCCCTAGATCCAAACCAATGAGTTCACTAAAGACCATTTTACCCCCAGGCCCTAACCCAAGGGTTCACTAAAGACCATTTACCCCTAGATCCTAACCAATGAGTTCACTAAAGACAATTTTACCCCCAGGCCCTAACCCAAGGGTTCACTAAAAGTCACAACATTTCTCTTCAGATAAAGATTTTACATGCTCATATGACATGACTGATATAAGATTTCTTTCATATTTTCAATATGTTCAGAAGTGAAATATCAGCAGAAGTCAATGAAAAAATGAGGAGTGGTTGTGAGCATACACTATTGTAAAATAAAACATGCAAGTCACTGATATTGGTTAAAATATATTCATTAGCACTTCTCTATGTGGGTGTGAAGAGAGACAGACAAAAAGACATACAAAAAGCAGCACCACTGACTTATCAAAAGAATTGTTTTATTATCATGAAAAGTTGTATTTTCTGGAAAATATTACATTTATTGTAAAAAATATTGATCAATATCTATTACATACATTTAAACAAAAAATGTTAATATCTTCTTCATTACAGATCAAATGATCAATGTATGTAATAGCAAAAATGCAGTGGAATACACAGCCAGTTCAAACTAACTTGTACACTAAAAATTTTTTTTATTGTAAAGTACATTAAATAATTCCAGTCCAAAAATGATTATATAATCTATAACTTTTCTCCATGTTTTCTGTAAGAAATTATTTGTAACATATTTCAGTAGTTCCTTGAGGTATGTTATAAATAGGACACATGACTACAGTACTCAGGGATCCACTCAACCAGTAAATTTTACTTTTAAAAGAAATTGTCTAACTCTCATCAAATTAACTTTTCTCTTGTCCCTTATGTCCACACAACTATTTCATGTGGCATTACTTTATAAAATGTCTGCTGACGTAAAACAAATGATAGTTGTAATTAATGGAATATTTTGTACAGATATCAAAGACAGAAAGTCTTCCTGGCTGGTACGCTATAAGTCACGTTACATGATTTGGTTTAAAGTAGCACAAAAACTATAGTCTCATTAATCCATAATAAACCATTAAAATGACTGGATCAACAAATCAAATTTAGAATAACCTGTGTAAAATTATCCAATAATGGCATTATATAAACCATTAAAATGACTGGATCAACAAATCAAATTTAGAATAACCTGTGTAAAATTATCCAATAATGGCATTATATAAACCATTAAAATGACTGGATCAACAAATCAAATTTAGAATAACCTGTGTAAAATTATCCAATAATGGCATTATATAAACCAAAGAGTCTGACAATCAGACAATGGATAAATGAGACTATACACTTAAAGCAATTCTTCAAAAAAAAGTTATATTTCTAAATTTGAAGTGACTACTGTTATTTTACTTATTTTCATGGCCTTATGAAAATGACATTTAATTCATACTTATAATTTGTGGACATAAATCCCAAAGTCAAGTATTAATACAATATGAGAATGAACACTTTGAGTAATTCCAATGAATATTTCAAATAAATAATTTCCTCTCTCTGAATTCACTCTGATTTTCACAACTGTAATAAATTCCTTAATAGACTGATCTTAATAATATGAAGTTTAGTATAGGAATGAAATCTTGTTTAAAAAAACTGTATAAATATAAGGATAAGTGACCTGACAGAATATTCTAGAATATGAGTAACTCTAATGGAAATTTCCTGTGTGTATCTGACTTTTCTCACATCAGGATATGGAAAATTCTGATCTAATTGTTAAATGCTATTTAAAACAAGACTGACCTTGCACTCAAATGCAGTAAATATGTTGTTTACAAAGTGACAACTAAAGTACAACTTATCTCATGGACACGTATTATAAATTCAATATACATAACACTAACAGCATTTAAATTTGAACATCAATTTTGAGAAGATTTTTTTCAAATGAAGAGTGTACATGACATAATAAACTGGATCAAGGACAATATTTCTCTATCAACACCATGAATAACAAAACATGTGGTCTTACTAAAAAGTTATTCAAACAACCAGCTAGACTAGATACATGTACATGGATTAGGAAGTTTGCCTTCTCCAATAGAGCTGAAAACTTATGGGACAGTTTATCAGACAATGAAGTATCATCTGAAACCCCGAGATATGTTTACGAGCAAGATAAACAAATGCTGGTCTAGTCAACCCTGCAAGTTCAGTGCTTCCTCAATTGCATTAAACTCCAGCAACTCACACCAGTGATTACAGAATAATGATAGACCTTATAGATCACAGGCACTCATTTGTGCCAGAGAAGGAGTGGGTGGTGGCAGAGTAAGTGTTGTCACTATTTGTCCCATTTTGATTCACAGAAACGAGTGCATGTATCTGAGACCGAGTCTCGTAGAGATAGGGAGTCGATCCTATTCCAACAAGTTGTTCTCCACTTTTCCGCCACCAGTCAAAAAAAAATTTAAAAAAAAGGGTGGAGAACAATTTGTTGGACTAGAGTCGATCCATACTTCAATACAGTACCTTTCCTGCTTCCATATTAATTTGAACTTTCCCAAGAATTACAAAACTTCCTGGCAACTGTGACGGCTTCCTAATAAAAGTTGTCAACCAGGAAGACAGTGATCGCATGTCATAAAAAATAACGCTTTAACAACAGTGCAATTACAACAATAGAAAGGTGCCCGGAAGTAACAATTATTCCTCGACACCGGTTAATTTATCAACGTTTGGAAAATCCATAATGAACAACTTAGCAAACAAACGATTGGAAATTCTCTATTTATAAATGCATCTATCAAGGTATATGCATTTACTGAAAGCAAGCAGGAAATTTAATTTAGAACATTTATTGTTGCTGTGTATTTTATGCACAGATGGCCCCATTCAAGGCTCGTAAACCACAGCGGCGTTGAAAGAAAATTCGTTCGCCGTGGGATTGCTTCAGGGAACCGTTTAAATTTACGTCACTTCTGTACTTACGCGCCACACGTTTTTAAAAGGTTCTATATATAAGATGTTGATACAAAAAAAATTTAAAGTCCGGTTTATCTTTTGTTTAGATACGAGGAAATCGGATGAAAATTAAATTTATAAGCCTTAACCGGTGTAAGTACAAATTTGGACTATCCAATTTTGGCGCATATTACATGCAACAACAATGTCTAATTTTGTTATGTTTTGTTTGCATCTTTATTTGCATTTTCCGAAGCACCAAAATAAGTCTTAACATGCTAGTTGAAAATTACAGCATGGATCCGGTGCTTTTTATGATCAGATGAATTAGAACCATATTTGATGTGAGAAATCTGTTCTTTTTTTTTTAACTTGTCATAATTTTGAATGATAAATGAAGGCCAATATACTTCATTTTTCTATAAATCCATGCAGAAAATTTGGAAAAGACTGCATTTTCATTATGTTTTAAATGTGCTGAAAGTATTTGGTTGGTACTGGAAAAGATGCACTTGATGTCAGGAATATACAGATGGGGATGGAATTTTCACTTCTGTCGCATTAGAAATCATGGAAAGAGTCCTTAAGGGCCAAAAATGGGCTAAAACAAACATTTTAAAATCGTGTTGAATTTCAGTTTTAAAGAATATTCCACGGAAATTATGGCTATCAGTTGATACAATTACTTTTCAAAATCATGGGCTGAATTATTTCTGGGCTCAGATGCTTCTGTCTGACCTGTTCACATAATAATGTGCATGGAGACCTTTTTAGAATTGAACTTCATATTTTATAGGATTCATGAAGCTTGAAAATTGATTATACAATATGCATTAATGGCCTTTACTTGGCTACAGTAATTCTTTCAGTTTGTAGTTCTTATAATTACAAATAGTTAAAAAAATAATAATGAACAGAGTCTATTCTAGGATGTGCATTTGTGGGATTCACATCAGTTTTAACAAATTGTGCAGACAAATTAATGAAATGCATGAAAATCGTGCATAATATTTTAAAACTTACCTTAATGTCTTCTCTAATATCAGTAATATGTAACCTGTTGATATTGCGTAGCTTACTCTTTTCCGGACATTAAATATCCTAGAACGTGTAATGAGAATTCATCCTCTCATAGAGTGACTCCATAAAGTCTTTAAATCCAACCCATAGTAATCTTGTCCATGTGCACTAATCCTCATTCTGTTCCTTTGAGTCACCATGGTTTAGATGGATTAAATCAAGTTTCATAGAAAATTTCCTTCACTTTGAGCATACATTGTGAATTGTGCATTTTTCATTATGTGTATTGTTTTCATAGTGATATATTACCCTCAGTTATTCTGTTGTTCCTGTTCAGAATTAACTTTTGTGAGTTATTCACATTTCTTGGTTATGTGTTTAATAACTTTGTGTGTTGGGCACCCCCTCTCCCCCCCAAGGGGTTTTAGGGTACATTTATTGTAATCGAGAATTATTTTATTCTTCTTTTTTCTAGCTCAGGTAGGCAATTAGATTTCCCAATCTGTAACGTCATCTTGATTCTTTGTGCTTGTTTTAGAACAGGATGAATCATTGAATTTATATTCCATTTGATCTGACTTTTGCCATTTTGTTCTCCATAAGGAGGTTGCACACCAACCGTTATGTTCATGTGTCTTTAGTGTTGAACACTATTCATTCATATCAATTCAGTATATGATAGTATTCCTTGTTATTGTTATTTTATTTTTAGTAGTCTTACCAAGCTGGTTTTTCACTAATTATTCATCTCCAGTACTTGTATTAGTATGGTTGACATCATCTTTGCTTAAAGCTTCCATATTATTGGTTCTTTGAATTCCTTTTAATCCTGTACTAAGCTAAGCATTGCACTTCTTTTGTATTAAAACATCAGTGGTTGTTTTTAATTCTTTAATTGGATGACACCTGGAAGGTGAGTTCTTGCTACTTAAATTATTGTTTTTTTTTTAAAAAAAGTCCACGCAATTATATCATACTTTTATAAATAAACTTACATAAAAGTTTTTTGTGTAAATCTTGTTTTCATCTTTATCTTGCAGCAATGTCTAAGCAAGGTGTGGGGACGTGTGGGCAGAAGAAAGTCCCTTGGAACACCCACCCTACTTGCCTAGCCAGTACAGACTGCAGAAGGACAGATTGTTGTCCCTTTTGCAGTCTGTGATCAGATGAGGTCTGAGACCTCACCGAACGAGATGAACTTACAAAGGAAGGAAAAAAGTGCCTTCATCTTCCTCAGAATTTGCAGGATTAGTAAAGTTTCTTTGGAGATGCTTAGTGTTCATGAGCCCCTTCCCAAGGGAGGAAATAATTCAGTGGGGAGTGAGTCGCACCCTCCCATGAGGGAGGAGCAGCACCTTCTCCAATGTCATAGGTCAGAGAGCAAGTCACTCCCTCCCACTAGGGAGGAGCAGCTTTCTCTCCTTTCCAGTAGGACAGAGAGCGAGTCACGCCCTCCCACAAGGGAGGAACAGCACCCTTTACTGTTCATTAAGACAGAGAGTGAGTTTTACCGCCCCTCCCCCTTTCAGACCTCGTGGCCCATTGTTAGCAACAGGATCAAGCCACCCAGTAAGAGGAGAGCTACAATATAAATCTAACACATGTGAGGAAGGGTTTTCTTTCAGATCGGAGTCACCTGACTGGTCACTGGTCTATGAGGACCAGTCACCTGTCAATGGAGCACCTTCAATATGGGGATAGGAATCAGGTCAAGATGCTCCCCTCCAGGCTACTACTGAATCCTGCTTGGGATTGGGAAGTGGCGTACAGATGTCAATCTGAGGAAAGTGATCAGATTGGCATCTGCCCCCCTCCTATAATCCCACTAAATTCCTATGGGATGTGGGGCCAACCTCTGAGTCACTCTCGCCTTCCTGCCGAGTCTGCCACTAGGGACAGTCCCTTCACTCCATGATAGAAGCTGCTGATTGAGGTCCCCCTTACCTCCATGTCTTTCTCGCAACAGAGTGACATTGGGTCACATAGTTCTGCCTCCCAGAAGTGATAGCAGGCCAAATCAGTCCTGTCTGTCCTCCTAGATTCTAATCAGTTTGATGCAGAGCAGGCTGAGGTAGCACATCCTCCCTTGTGATCCCCCGCCATCTCCCAACCATTGGTTAAGGCGGCAGAGGAGGAAGAGATGTGTTCTTTTGACAAAGTGGTTAACAAGGTTTACTGTCTTTTGCCCCATGATCTGTGTCCCAAGCCTTCAGGCTCTGAGGACACTAAAATAGTCTCCAGAGAAACTCTCTTGGGCTATCTCTCAACCTGATCTCTTGTTGCTCCTTCACTTTACTAAGATTAAGGAGCTTTCCCAAAGGTTTAGTAAGGCCAGGATTTTGTTAGATAATGTAGGGGTGGTCTATCCCACCCCCCATTACATTGAGATCTTTGGTCTGCAGGTATATATAGGGTTTCACCCCTTCCTGGCCTCTTAAACCTCTCACCTTGCATGCCGGAGTAGTATAAGGATTTCCTCTGTAACCTGGCTTGCTTTCCAGTTAAAATACTGGAAATTTTAGAACTAAAGGCTAGGTCATTAGTAACCATAGCCTCGCATGATGACCTCTTTTCTTCAGCCACTTTCTGAAGGAGGAATCTCTGTCGCCAACTGCCCTTCATGGTTTGTTGGATGGCATTATCAGCAGAGTAGGGATGTTGCTTTGGACACTTCCAAGGTCTTACTGGAGCACACTGAGAACATTCTGCAGGCTGCTTCCCTGGAGGCAGGGACCCTCTTTGGAGGACTCATTTCCTCCTTGGCTTCTCAGGATTTGAGAGACCAGCAACACTGTCTCATCCGCTTCTGGCCCATTGAAACCAGCCAAGACGCACAATCATCCTGACCGGCTTCAGGGTCAATCAGCAAAGTTCTTGAAAGCCATGCAGCCCCAGTCAAAGCAACAACCCTAATTCAGAGCTTGGCATTCAGGCCTTAAAAGGGTGTGCTACAAAAGCCCAGGGAGAAAGTTCGCGGCCTCTTCCCCCTTTCCTGGAGAAAAGGGGGGACAGTCCTAGGGACTTGCTCCTTCTCCTGCAGAGTGTCCCTATTCCATTGGTTCTTGTGGGTGCCAGACTAAACCTTTTTTCAGAGGATTGGTCCAGCATCACAGTTGATGGCTGGGTCCTGTCTATAATAAAAGGAGGATACTGACTTTGGTTTTGAGATCTTCCTTGTCTAGTAAGGTCCCTCATGTGCTTCTACCAGTTGAATCTGGTATGATTAAAGGAAGAGGTACACCCCCTTCTCCAGAAGGGTGCAGTAGAGAGGGTGTTCAACACCTGATCTCTGGCTTTCTGCTCCCAGATTTTCCTGGTATCAAAAAAAGGGGGAAAGTTGTAACTAATTATTGACCTTTTCTCTTTAAACAAGTTATGCAGGAGGAACCTTTCAAGATGGAGACAACTGGCTCAGTCAGGAGTGCCATAAGACCTGGCAACTGTGTGGTCTCCATCGATCTTCAGGTTGCATATCTTCAGATCTCTATCTTTCCTCCTCAGGAGAAGTACCTCCTGTTTTGCTTGGATGGGGAGGTCTTCCAATTTCATGCTCTGCCATTTGGTCTAACCTCCACACCCAGAGCTTTTACTAGGGAAATGGGGGTAGTCGCAGCCAACTTAAGGTCACTGTGGATCCTGATGCTCCAATATTTTGATGATTGGTTGATCCACAATGTCTGACTAGAGTCCCTGAGATTAGATCTGTCTCACTGTTGGTCCATAGTGACCAGGCTGGGTCTGTTACCCATCCTAGAGAAATTGGAGCTTACTCCATCTCAAGATTTCATCTATGTGGGGATGAATTCCCTCATTACAGAGGATTGGTCTATGTCCAGAGGGACAGAGTGGACACAATTGTAACCCTTTTGGCATCCCTAAGAGCCAAAACCACATTGTCTGTTTATTTCTTATTCTTCTGGGGACCTTGAACTCCTGCCAGAAACTGGTCCCAATTTGTCAAACAAAAAAAGATGATAGTGGAAATCCAGACCTAGAGAAATCTGAGCATTCAGAGGATTCATGTGTGGTTTCCGGTATGACAGCTGGATAAACTGTAGAGGGCACAAGCGCAGTCTGCCTAAGGGAACCAAACAACAAGCTCCCCTTTTATGCTTCCCCAGTCCCCAACCAGAGCTCTTGTGCAGTGGAAGCTTTCAGTCTGAAGTGGGATCGTATGTTTACTTAGCGTTTTCCACCCTTCAGAATGATCCCACAAAATACTTCATGAAGTAAGGAACTGTTAATCCTAGCTCTCAATCTATAAGCGCAGTGGCTGATTTTCTTCTCTTCCTTTTTGAAGAGAAACATTGTTCCGTTTCTACTATCAAGGGATATAAGCATACCTGCCAACCTGTACAGATGTATAAGTGTAACCTAAGTGGCAAAAAAGCGTAATCTGAGCATAAAAAGTGTAATCTATATATTAAATGCCAAAATTACAATAAACTGTATGAAAAATGTACATTTAGTTTTGCTACCAACCTGGATCTGTAGTTGGTTAGAGTTCTTGTCACAGATGGACAAAATCCAGGTGAATTGGTATTAGAATACAAACCACAAAACATATTGACAAATTATATATAATCAACACTCACTTTAACTAGTCCACATGTCTCACTTTCGCGGAGTGATCGTAAAGTCAACTCTACAAATTCTGCAATGATCATTACCATGTGCTCAACCGGAGGTCCATATTACCCCTCTCATGTTAATCTTTCAAAATTTGTAAAGCACTGTTGATTTGTCTTTTTCTGATCCGACATTTTAAAGTTTCAAAAGATCCGTCTTTTCTAACATTTTTCAGTCATATATAACATCCGAGACTCTCATCGATAAAGCCTGTTTCACTTAACATCTGCCACCATTTTTTAAAGTATAGACTGGTCCGCTATCAAATTCTGTGGATTAATATAATGAATCTGTGATGGATTTTCATATTGAAGAAACCCGTCTGTTTTCTTCAAAATGAGTCACATACAGCTGCTATAAATAGAAAATAAGGACAGTACACTGAGGTCTATGACAAATGTACTCTTATGTTATTCTTATGCAGCAGTCTTCTTTTTTTTAGAATGTTCTCAGATTTATATGATGTGTGGGATTTAAGAGATGATAATAAAAATGACAAACACAACTTTTTATTGCTTTATTATTATTATTATTTTTTTAATGTACCAGAAAAGCTTAATCCATATACAGGCGAGTGTAAGACGTAATTAGGTGAAAAAAAGTGGAATGATTATGCCAAAAGCGTAATGGTTGACAGGTATGCCTATTGCACCCCTTTCCAACACATTCAAATTTCCGAAGGGCCTGGTCATTGGTCCTGATCAGATATTTTAAGCTGCAAAGACTGGTGTCTTGCTCGCTAATGCCTAGCTGGCATCTCTCGTGTGTTGTGTGGTCTCTAACTAAAACCCTCTATGAACCCTCGAGTGAAGCTTCCTTTGAGAACCTTACCCTCAAGTCTGTTTTTTTTTGCTCTCCTTAGTGTGCACGAGACGAAGGAGCAAGCTTCTTGCCCTATCCATATAACCAGGCTGTGTAAGGTTCGAAGGAAATCATGAGTTTGTTTCTCTCCTTTGCCAACCAGGTTTCCTAGCAAAAAACTGGCTTCCATCAGTGCTCCACTCCTGATTGAGATCCCCTGTCTCAATCATATCTGTGCTGTAAATGATCAAGATAGACTTTTATGACCAGTCAGAGCTTTACATTTTTATTTGGCAGCTTCTAAAGGTAGACAGAAGGGTAGGAAGCATATTTTCCTTCCCCTTAAGGTATCAGCAGATATTTTGGCTTCCACCATTTTGAGGTGGATTACCAAGAAAGCTTATCAATCCCTTACTGACAGGGACCTTTCATTCATGAACATTAAAACCCTTGAGGTTTGAGCCGTTGATACCTCATGGGCCTATTGAACTTGTTCATCTCTGGAAGATGTGATTAAGCTGCATTTTGGCAATCTCACATGACCTTCTCCTCCTTTTACCTGTTAGCTCACCAAAGCGAAGGTGTATTTTCTTTTGTCATAGCTCAAAAAGTGGCCCTTGCGGATACCATCTGACAGTAGTCTATACTTCTACAGTGAGGGTGAGTATTCCTTTTTTGTTTTTCTTCACCAGGTGTGGGATAATCAGTCTCCCACCAAACTGGCAAATTCAGCTACGAAATAGCAACAGGTTATGTATTACTGATATTACAATGTATTTTTTGGGGGGTGGGGTGGGGGTAAACTAATTTGATTGATGTAATACTTCTTGTTATTGCCAGATTCCCTCCTCCCACCATGCACTGATATCCCACTAGATTAGGCTACATCCTGGAAAAGAATGAGGTTTAGTGTGCATGGGCAAGATTAGTACCAGTTGGACTTCAGAACTTTACGGAGTCTGTGGGAGGAGGAATTCTCATCACATGTTTGAGGGTATTTTCCATCTGGAAAAGAGAAAGCTATGCAGTAGCAACAGGTAAGTATTGCATCATTAAAATAAGTCCCCCCCCCCTCCATTTTAAATCCCACCTATATTGAAAAATCACATCTTTTTTTTTGTCCAATGGGGGTGAGGGGAAAAAACACAAAAGTACACAATTAGTTCCTTTCAGGTGTTATGAACTGATAGTTTCTAGTTTTCTGTGTCTCGTGATGTAATTTTAACCACTCTAAATACTTCTTACAAAGACTTTGTGCAAATTTATAATTATATAAAAATAATGAGCAAAAAACCAGAAGTGTGACAGCACTTCTCTTATCCCTATGCTTGTGCATAACATTTATTTTGCAAAACACAGGCATGTGATTTAAACAGAATTTGTTAGGATTGTTGTTGTGTTGCAGGTGTCAATGATAAGCAGAGATCATACTTTGCAAAACTTGCTATATGATTAATTTAAAACAAACAGCATAGACCCAGGCCTGTCAGTGTAGTCTGACCACAGATCAGTGTGCATTATACACAGATAACTGAAGTTGGGGTACTTAAATGATCTTCCTGCCAAGACCAAATAAGAATGCCAAATTCGGTGTCTATACTGGAAAATTTACATTAAATTTGCAAGTTAGAAGTATTCATTGACTTGATACTGAGAAAAACTATGGATTATTAACAAAATAGTCTCGACATTTTCCATATAATTTATCAAATTTGAATAAATGTGCTATACATGTTTGTATTTATCTTTCATAATAGGTGATATATATACACACATTGATATTTATACATACACTGTGATATTTATATATACTGTGATGTTTATATGCATTGTGATTATACACACTGTGATGTTTATGCACACTGTGATGTTTATACACACATTGTGATTATACACACACTGATGTTTATGCACACTGTGATGTTTATACACACATTGTGTTTATACACTGTGATGTTTATACACACATTGTGATTGTACACACACTAATGCTTATACAAATTGTGATAAATTTTGCACAGACATTGTGATATTTATACACACAAAATGCCAACCAGATGATTTGTTGCTGTTCATATAATGCTATTTTGTATTTTACTTCAGACGTGGTATAAATAAATCAACGCATGACTGACAAGTTTTAGCATCAGTGAAGTCGTCATTGTTAACTGCCAAGATGGAGAGAGTGTTTCTGAACCCAGATCATTCCAGCCAGCTGCTGATACATATGTCAGAATTATGGAGGCGTGAAAAGTTCTGTGATGCTGCTCTCAATCTCATTGGAGCCAAATATAAGGTATGTGATGGATTGTTACTTGAAAATAAGTTGAATTTAGACTGTATATATGGAATCTTAACTGGTTATTTGAAAATATTATGAAGTAGCACTAAATAATTCCATAGCTCTCCAGATAAAATAATTCTGTAAAAACTTCGAAAAGATTCTGTTACATAAGCAAAATTTAATGAATAAATATAAATGACAGAGTTCCCCCTACCTGCTATGATATCAAGGATGCTGATTTTACTTGAGCCTGTACTACTGTGCTTCGTGACAGTCTGCTGAATGTAGTGCACCATTTGTTGGCTTTGGTTAATGTACATTCAAATTAGTATACCAGGCCTTTAAATTTTTTATAAAAGTCAGTCTTCCCAGGGCAAGCTGATTGGTAAATTGATTTTGCCCTTGGGGATTTGAACTTGCCCCAAAATATGACAGCATATCACAACAAAAGTTAAAACATTAGGTAAAATTAAATATGGGATTTTTTAAGGAAATCACGTTCTTTTTTTTTTTTCTTTTTTTTTTTTTACAAAGACATATACATGTATATAGATAGACAAATAAATGGATAGATAGATAAGGGTTTTGGAGAAAGGTAGATTTTTGAGAGAGAGATAGAGAGAGAGAGAGGGAGGTTTAGGTAAAAGATCTTGAACTGAACAATTAAACAATCAGTTTTCTTTGAAACAGGTTGATTAGATTTGTTTGTGGAAACTTTGTCAAATTTCCTTTTCTTTGCCTAGGTATGCTACCAGATTCATCTCTTCAACTACATCAGCATTTATGAAAGATAGCCTTTTTGTAATGATTTATTTATATTCATAACTGAATAATTTATGAACACTTATTTTATCCATTTATTTAACAATTGTCACATAGTCACCTTGAAACTGGCATCAAAACAATCTTTGACAAGCTGACTTTTGAGAAGGATTTGATAACACTTATTTTTATCCATTTAGTTGCCAAACTAATAAGTAATTATCGGTCTCCTGTAATTATGTAAATAATAGATGATAAACACTGCTTGGGGTTTTGAAAGATTTGATTGCACTTTTAAAGAAATCCACATGGTTTATATAAAGACATCTGTCAAAGAAATCTCATGAGTTATTTTATTAACAGTTATCACCTAATCACCTAGTCACCACGAAATCTGCAACATGCATCAAAACAGTCTTTGACAAACTGACTTTTGAGAAGGATTTGAGAAAATTTTTTTATCCATTTAATTATTTACCAATAAGCATTTATATTAAAAGAAAGGATCTGCTGAATTAAACATCAAGATTTCTTTCTTAGATATATGTCAGAGATTGTAACTGTAAAGAAAAAGTAAAATATATTTTTGTTCACAACTTGCGTCTTCCATTGCTTGGATAAATGGAAATAAAAGTACAACTTTAAATTTTTAAATATTAATTACATACAATGTTACATTCAGTTTAACATGAGCATAATCATTTAATGTGTTCATGCTTATGCTGATGAAACAGGGCCCTTGAATGACCAGAATTTAGCCTGTAGGTTGCCAATTTTTGCATTTTGAGGAAAAATAATGATCTGGCAAATAAACTATTGATTTGGCAAAATGAAATTTGGAAGGATCGAATACTGTTTAGAATGTACAACTACAGTAAATTGGGTTGTGGTGGGAAAAGTCAGCCATTTGGCCCCAAAAATTCAGTTTGGCAAAACCAATGGCGATTTTTGCCAAGTCCACGTTAGTGGGAAAGTGAGATATAATAATCACTTTTCCACCATCATTGTCATCACCAACAATTTGCTAAGATTTTGGTTAATGTTTTTAATTTACATATATTTTCTAAAGCCCTTGATTGATTAGGGTCAAGGTCATGGTCATAGAAAATTTGCTTTACGATTTTGTTGGGGAAAAAGGGTGTGTGTGCGCATCTTTCGCTGATACATGAGAATTATAATTTCCATTGTCCCACACAAATATTTATTAATATGTATGGATATTAGAGCTGAAGAAGTCAGTTAAAGTTAATCAATTTTTGACAGACTTTTAACAAGTTGACACTGAGTACTCAAAGATTCATCTATCAGTCAAGTTGTGGTTGCTTCCTGTTTCAAGTCATAACATGTGTATTTATCATAAACAAAGAGTAATGAACTAAAGCTTCATATCTAGAATCTGGAGTTGAGAATTACACTCATAAACCACTAGAATTACACTCATAAACTACTAGAATTACACTCATAAACCACTAGAATTTCACTCATAAACCACTGGAACCAAACCCTTCATTATGTTTGCACAGGTTAATACTTCAAGATAGCGAGTTATGTCACCATACACTTCTTCATCGATAGCACATGGCAGTAACTGAGTACAATCCTGTTGTATGTACTTATAAAAACTGTTGGCACGTGGAAGTTGTATGGTCCAGGTATGTAACAACCAGATCTAAAAAAAATTGACAGAGCAGAGAGAGAAAAGACAAAAATTTGTGCATTTTATTTGAAGTTGCAAGTTATTTTTGAATGTATCACTGAAAAATGCGAAGAACAATCCACATATTAGAAAAAAACGAAAATCTTTGAAGATTTCTATGGTGTCTGATTTGAATTAGAAATTATTCTGACCCCATACTACTGTGATGTTGGTACCTTTCCTGTATAGTAACAGTTTTTCAGGATGAATACATCTTAGCCTCTTTGTAAGCACTTAATTATGTTCTCATGGAAGTGCTCGCGACCATCGCCATGATAATGAATTGATTCTTTTTGCATAGGAATAAAAGAGGGCATATCACATTTATGATAATTATATTAAAACCAAATTAAAATATAAAATTAAAACATTAATTTCACTTTTCAAGATTTATTTAATTGGCATTTATTTCTGACTTTGTTGCTGTCAGGTAGCATTTCCCAACATTTTCATTGATCGATATTTTGTTGTATATTGTGTTATTTATTGAGACAATATTTTGAAAGTGAATTTTTAATCTTAAGCAAATAGGATAAAATGAGAAAATGGGATCCACATTCCGTCACATTAAATATGGGTTCGGGAGTTATCAGGGTGTGTTAAAACAAGGGAGCTGTGTACTTGGGATGATTCATTATGAAGCTAAAACAACTCTTCGAGACCATTGCTTGCCTCTTTCACCTTAGATCAGGTCACAGTCATTGACAGTTTGCATTAAAGTTGTGGTTAAAGATTTTTCATTTGTTAATATTTCCTACACCCCTTGGTGGATTTTGTGCTCACTCAACTTTTTGGCCTTTGGGGTCAAGATCACACATTTTAAAGCAAAACTTTGAACTTGGGCTTGACAAGCAGGCCATGGCCTTGTTTTTTTTTTAGCTCTACTTGTCATAGTCCAGAAGGGGTTATGGGATGATCTGTTGTCTGTAGTCTGTCCATTAGCACAAGTTTGTTATTGCTACTCCTCCTAAACTACTTTGAGTATAGCCAAGAAACTTTACACGCACATTCATCCCAAAGTCTAGTTGGTCCTAAATGAAAACTGACCTGCTCAGACATTCAGTATAGGCACCAATGGCCATCTTGATAATCTTTTTCATTATCGCTCCTCCTCACTGATGGTCAATATTAACATGGAGTTTTCACTAAAAGACTTCTAATGATGTTTAGTTGATCTGCAATAAAATGGTCCTGATCTGACACTCAATATAGCCACCAAGGCAGCCATTGTGAAAATCTTGATATCGCACCCCCTCCTAAACAGAAAGTCATACCGATATAGGGTCTTCGCCAGAAGACTTTACAGTGTCGAATTGGTTCTAAAAGAAAATGATGCCCATCCATGGTGGCCATCTTGAAAAATATTGTTATTGATCCTTCTCCTGAATGGATGGTCATATCAGCATGGGGTTTTCAGCAAAATACTTCATATGATGTCTAGTTTGTTGTAAATGAAAATGGTGCCAATGTGAGGTCCAATATGGCCAGCACGGCAGTCATCTTGAAAATCTTGTTATTTCTACTCCTCCTGAATGGATGGCCATATCAACATGGGATTTTCACTGAAAGACTTCTTATGATATCTGGTTGGTCCTAAATGAAAATGATGCTGATCTTAAATCCAGTATGGCCACCATGGTGGCCATGTTGAAAATCTTGCTACTCCTTCTAAATGGATGGTTGTATCAACATGAAGTTTTCAGTAAAAGACTTCTAATGATGTTTAGTTGGTCTTGAAAATTGTGCCAATCTGACATCCAATATGACCACCACAGTTTCCATCATGACAATCGTGTTATTGCTACTCCTGAATGGAAAGTCATATCTTGAAAATCTTGTTATCTCTACTCCTTCCAAATGGATGGTTATATCAACATGGGGTTTTCACCAATAGACTTCTTATGATACCTAGTTGGTCCTAAACGAAAATGATGCCAGTCATACATCCAATATGGCTGCCACAACGACTGTCTTAAAAATCTTGTTGTCACTACTCCTCTTGAATAGATGATCATTATGACATGGGGTTTTCACCAAAACACTTCTAATGATGTCTACCTTGTCATAAATGAAAATGGTGCCAAGTTGACATCCAATATGTATACCACAGCAGCTAATTTGAAAATCTTGTTATCACTGAAGAATATCAGAGATGGTTTCAGCACTCGACAGTTAAAAGGAAGAAATGGTCTTATCTTGAATTCCTGGAAATTCTTTTCGGCCAGTGGAGCATCAGTCCCTTTGAGAGACTCTTGTTCTACATACCATGGAAAGCTATACTGCACATATGCAAAGATGAAGCAAATGAGAGCTGAGCACATATACAGTGTACTGTAAATAAAAGTAATTCAGCATCATTATACTTTTTCAAGACAGCATGTTAGTGATAGAAAATTTGTGAATGTACTTGATGCTTAATATTTTATCAAATCATTGGTGACAACATTTTCATGAATATAGTTTCCTTGACAAATTTGATGAAATTTTGCACTTACATTTTTTGATTTATAGTATCTCTTAAGAAAGCAACTGTAAATGCAGGAGATGAAATAAGTGCAGGTCCACCTGCCCAGGGCCAGTAAGTTCAGGCTCAGGCCAGTTACAAGCCTGACTGGTTGCTGATACTGTAGTTTTATTTACGAGGCATTCAGCAACAACTGCACATGATACGGTTCTCTTACAAGCAATGTATAAATGTTGAACTGTAAAATGTGCACTGTTCTTCATCTGTCAACATTGCTATGGTCAATTTATTCGCAAAAACCACTGGGTCAGTTTGGATCGAACTGGGTAGCATGTTCCTCAGGACATGCTCTACCAAAATTATGTTAGGTTGCTATGGAAGCCACATCATTGCTAGGGTGCTTCCAAAGCAACAAAAATGGAAAACCTGTTTTTGACTTCATCATGGCTTGGCCAGTTTTTATCAGACTTGGCTGGAATGTTTCTTAGCACATGCTCAATCAAAATTGTGTCTGGGATGTCTTCCTAGTATTGGCATGGCTTCCATAGCAACCATATGGATAATGCTAAATTATCCACTTTTTCATAACATTTTTTTAAAGAGATTCTTTTAAATCAGTTGCAAATTCGTAAGTCCTTTTTACTTTTTTTTATTATAGCAGATTTGGGTAAAATAGGAGTTATTGCTCTTAAATTACTTTTTTATATGCTCATCATAGGATGGAGTGTATTATGTCCATCTGTCCTTCTATCTGTCTGTTACCAACTTTGTTTACACACATTAACTCGAATTGTTCACCATCTACAGTTAACAAACTTCATGGATGGAAGAACTCTATTGATTTCAGGGGCAAAAGCTCAAAGGTTATGGTCACTGTGACTGAAAGATGAAAAATGGTTTCTGCATAATAACATTAGCTTTACATCACAGACCTGGACCATACTTTGTGGATGGCTTACACCTTGGGAAAGGACGAAGTCTGTTGATTTTGAGGTTAAAGGTCAAAGCTCCAAGTCTCTGCCTGAAAGAAGAAAAGTGGTTTCTACACCAAAAATTTCAGTTATCTACATAGAGGATTATTAAACACAGGGTGGACATACATGTATAATGTGCTGTTCATGGTACTCTTGTTTTTTCTGGTTTTTTACATGTCTTTTTAAACTTTTTTTTTCTCTAAGTCTTTCTAAAATGTCTTCTTCTTAATAAGTCTTTTATAAGTTTCTAGTTCTTCTCTAATAAGACTTTATGTAAATGCATCATAATCAAAACAATGACAAACTATTTATCATAACCCATTTTACTGCTTAGATTAAATCAACATTAGTTTATATTTTATATTTTTTCTATCCTATATCATGCAAAACTTTTGATACTGCTTCATCATGTCATACATTATATTGCTATACAAGTTTCAAAGAGATGATGATGATGATTGTTTATATAGGTTTAGCTGAGTTAACTAAGGACTAATTATGTTGCAATACTGTGGGTGAATTAGTAGTGGTTTGCTGCCAGATGAGACTATACCATAATCATTTTTGCAAGTGTCATGTAGGGGTATGAGGTGGACATGAATGAAGATTCCTGCACCTTTAATTAAGTGAGCATATTACTATGCCAGTTACTTTTCTTAATCATAAATTTTTTGTAATTGTCATAATACAGAGGTATCAGAACATCACTTGGTCACACATTGTCTTGACAATGCAAATATAGTAGTATAGGACTTGCAGATTTATGGTTATTTCTATTTTTCTTTACTTTTTTTTGTTTTAAATCTGGCAGTCAAAAACAATAGCAGTTTCCTGAGAACCCACCAGTCCTATACTATTTCTTTTTACATGTATACTCAGTTTACGTGTATGCAAATGATGCCTTATCTAGGGTGTGCTTTCACAAGGCTTCTACTTCCCTTAAGACAACCAATTGACCATTCAAGCTAGATGACAGGCAGTTCCTTTTGTTTATACTAGCCCAATACTGCACTTCATTTGCAAATAGAGATGATCAAAAGGGGTGTGCATGGTTGCAGGGATGTGCAGAGAAGAAAAACTGAAGACCCTCTGAAAATATCACATCAGGTCCTTGAGAGCCTGGTTATGGTCTTGAAATATTATATAGTTGTCCCTCTCTAAAAAGGCACCTTGGTATAACATGGTTCCTGTGATAACAAGGGTATGGTCATGGATTCCCATTATAATGGTTGAATTGTATTTTTCCATATAATGTACCCCAGTATAAGGTGACCTTGCATATATCACGGTACACATTTATGGACCCCTGAACAGCATTATAGTGAGGGTCCTCTTTAATAAATATTTTTTCCAGCTTCATAAACTGGTGCTGATGGCAGCCTGCCCTGATATCCTGATGATTCTGGCACATACTGAGGAGGGCAACTTATTTGACTTTTATTTACCCCGAGATGTGGAACATTATGCTGTCCAGGTCATTCTGGGATATTTTTATGATGGTGCCATCCAACTAAAAGAGGGCAATATTTGTGGTGTGGAAAAATTGTCACAACTTCTGCAAATCAGTGAACTCATTCAGTATTGTAGAGAATTTAGATCTTTAATGGACTCAAAGAGTGGTGCAGGGAATCACTGTTCAGACCGAGCTCAAGAGCAAGGGGAGACTACTGCTTTTGTGGAGGTTCCAGATAGTACAACTTGTGGAGGTATAGGAGGAGATGGTCAGAATAGGGTGAAGGAGGAGGGTGGAGCTTCGACCAGTTCTTCTCAGCTTAATCTTTCCCAGACAAGTTCTGAAATTCCACAGGTAAAACCACCCTTAAACAGCGTTTTCTCCAGATTGCATTTTTGTATCTCTCTTAAATGTCAGGTATAAACTGTAAAAGGTGGATAACATTGTTTAAAAAAATGGCTGAAAATTGACGTGTCCATTTTAGGGCTTTTATTCTCCATGAAAAAGATATACTTTTAAGAGTAATGCCTATTTTGTTCACTAAGCTGTTGATTAAAACAATTAGCAGATCTCTAGTTTATAATTTATCTTCATCTTACAAATGTTTTTCAATCATATTTCCTACACCTCCCTTATTGATTTTGTTTACATCTGGGATGCCTCATCGGGTAGCAAAGGCAATTCGCTCAGTTGGTTCTGCAGAAGTTAACCGCAAAATATTTGTAGTTTTGAATAATCAGTATGTCTTAGCAATGCATCAAGGTTGGACTCGACATGCAAGTCATGGCCTTCTTGCTTAATCAAAGTAAAAAAGTTATTACTCAAAATGTACACATTTATGAAGTAGCCTACAGATTTACGGAGGATTTTGTCTTATTTGATCAGAGTATTTGATAAACAAAATGCCTTTAAAAAAAGATATTCCCATATTATATAGTTTCATGCCATGGAAAAATATTTTGTATGGTAGAAAACTTTCACTTTTATCATTACATTGTTTTAAAGTGAATCAGGTGTAGTTTTCTTTGAATTTTACATTGGAGATTACATGTTTAATCTTAGTGTTGTTACAGTGCTGTTTTACACAAGAACATGTATAATATGAGGAATATTACTATGAATTGAATTATTTTTGTGGAAATCAGTTTTAGTTGTTTTGCGAAAAGTGACATTTTTATTGCAAATGAAATTTATGGATTGGGCAAGGGGTCCTGCTGTTTCTACAGAAAAATCATTGTTTGTTGGGGCTTTAATTTTTTGGTTTGTAGAAACCACAAACTCCATGAAAATTGGTACACCATGAATAATAGTGAATTCACAGTTCTCAGAAATGTCATATAATCAGAAATGTCATATAAGTGAAATCAAGTGATAAAATAATATTCATTTGGATAATGTTTCAGTTATTTCACTTTTCCAGACAGCAGTAATGATCAAAAGGGAACCTGCAGAATTTCCCAGTGAGAATGCTTCCCCATTCAGGAACTCGAAGATTGTTGTTGTATCACTTCCTCAGCAGCTAGCAAGGTCAAAAGGTTTTGTTCCCACAAACTTGGTGTGTCCTGGTTTTAATATGCAGTCAAACAGTGAAGCAGACCTTGTTAGTGCCTCCAGTTTTTCAAAGGAGCACAGTGCTGCCACTTCTAACATTATTGCATCTGGGATGCATGGTGTTACAAGATCATTTTCATCAATTGTTTCTAGTCCTAAGTCACAGTCAAATATTATTTCAAGGCCTTCAATGGGCACAAGGTCATCATACGAGCAAAGTGTCAGTAGCAGCGGTAATAATATTTTAGTGTCACCCTCAGTTGAGAGATCTGTTGCAACAATCACGTCAAGATTATCTCCAGGTGTTGCCAGGATGTCTGGAGAGCACAGTTACAGCATTGCCAATAATGGTGTACCAGAAATGTCACAAGCAACAGGGAGCTCACAGAAACCAGTTGTTATGAAGGTATCACAGCAGAACAACAGCTGGACTCCACAAGGAGGAACATTTCACGAACAGTTGACAGCAAAACTGAATCAAAACCAAGGTTCCAGTAAAGACACTGTCACAGTTCCAATTTACTCCCAAGAATGTGTAAATAATGACCATATTGTGTCTTCAAATAATGACAATATGGAATCAGGAATTAATGACAATATTGAGCCTGCAAATAATGATAATGAAATTTTTGTACATAGCAATCCACAGGAACGCATGGTAGAGCCTGGGCTAAAATCCCACTTTTTCTCGAACAATGAAATGCCTTCTCACATAATAATCCCTGCCATTGAACCACACTTTATCTCAACCAGTCAGTTATCTTCACCAGTTCCTGGCACCTCAGAACTTCAGGCAGTCATGCAAAAGGCTGAACAGATAATGATGGAATTGATAGACAGTCCACCACCTTCTAAAAGGATGAAGGTAATAACTGAAGCACATAATGATCATCAAGGAACCCAGGCTGTCCATAGGCTAGAATCTCAGTCTGTTTCAAACAAAGAACTCCCTGCACACTCAGTAACCCTAAGGTTGGAGGAGTCACACTCTGGGTCTACCAGTTCAGCTACTTTACCACTTCCCGGCCCTTCACAAGTTCAGACAACAGTGCTAATGTCCAAACAAAATGCACAGGACCAAGTAGTTGGTCTAGGGCCACCAACTGCCAACAAGACTAAGGTAGGATATTTTGTTGTAATTTAGATGTTGATATGTAAAGAGCTGAAAAAATCAGTGTGTCTCTGATATTGAAATGAAAAAATTTTGCTTTATGTGAAGTTTAAGATATTGCCTAAAGTTTTATATAAAATATTAAAGAAAAATTATAGAAATAAACTGCATTATATTAAGTAAAGATTTGCATTTTTCGAAACAGAAACAAATCTTAAATGTTAATTTTTGTCTGATGGAAAGTATCTTTGGGTAGTTTTATGATAATATCAATTCTGGCAAAGAAGAAAATTGTCAAATTTTTCCAGCCTTGATGTGTAATGCGTGGTGAAATCAGGCCATGTTGTCACAAAACTAAATGGACATTTAAAAACTGTTTATTTTTTAAAAAAATGGAAAAAATAAAAATGAACTCAGACTCGAAATTTCAAAATTAGAAAGTAAAATTTGAGTATTTTGGTATCTGTAAAATATTTCAAATACAGTAAAACTTCTATAACTCAAACATCAGTCACTTGCTTACTGTGTATAATTTGAAGGACCTTTCTTGTTTGTGGTTTCACAAAACTCTGAGTCACCATAAACTAGATCTGGAACCAGCAGCATTTGGAATTTTCACAGTTTTACTATATACATGGAGCAAATGATCTAAAATGAAACCAGTTAGGAGAGCACCATGAGTATTCCACCACAGTTGAGCATGTGCAGATGGCCCAAGGCAGTGAGATGCAGCAGTCCCTCTGCCCTTCAATGAGCCCACCCAAGCCATGCTATAACTTTGCTACTTCTGGCCACCAGAGAGCCAGTTGTGATGATCAACCCAGGGAAAGTGCACCAGATGGACCACAGATCGATGCAAATGCTTGAGTTTACTTTTCTGCACTTGTTTTGAAATTTGGTAATTCTACTGTTATGCTACTTCATGTACTTCACAATTTTAACATTCTGAGTCTAAGATTTTGATGCTTAAGACATTATTTTGAGTTTAAGATTTTGTCCCTCAGATGTTTTGTGACTACAGAACCTGCTGTATAGTAATGTGAGATCTAACCAGGGTCTAACAAATGTTGAATCCAAGGTTTACCAGAATGCGAGGTTATATGTTGAGTTTATTACTACAGGATTTTTCTCAACATTTTAGCACTGACAGCCTCTTCAGGAGTGTTGGTGCTATATATATATATATATATATAGTACTTTTGAAGAAGTGGGGAATCCCAATCTGATTTTCTAACATTTCTGTAAGTCAGGGACTCTCCCTCTAGGGTCAAACAAAAACCCACTACATGTACTATATATAATTATTTATTCAATATTTTGTTTTCAAAACAGCAATAAAAGGAGCAAAGGTGATAAATTTTTGATTAATCGTAAGAAGGAAAGGGGAAGCCTTAAAGCAAATAAAATAATTTCATATTACTGTACTTTCTCTAGGGTACTAAATTCTATATGGATTACCAGGTTTTTTCTCTTGCAGCCCACAAAGCTACCATCTAATTTTTGAAATTTGTCATACCCTGTATAAAATAACTTGACTGAAAATTAGATTGTCCACTGACTGGCACTTTATGACTAGCCTCACTTGACTGAGCTACTTTAAAGAATAAAGAAGGCGAGATCATCGCAGGTTGGAACTGTTTGAGGGCCAAAGCTCCCCCACTTCAATTATGTATATATATATATATATATATATATATATATATATATATATGTATAGTTCGATATCAAATAATGTAAATCATGATATTTTAGGGCCCCTATAGGACTATATTGAATCAAGTCCATTTTCTGCCCTCGTTTTTATATATTAAAAAAAAAATGATAAATTTCATGACTTTCTGTCTCCTTGAGTTAATGAAGATATGAATTAGACACTGCTGTATTCATTATGTTTATAGATTTCTGTTTCATAACAATACCTATAAACAACCTTTGAATATGGGTTGGTTTTGGAAATTGCAGAATAAATGCTTCGTTCAGCAGCTTTAAACTCAAAATTAGATAAATCTGCAGGCTTGCTCCGCAAAGAAATTTGAACGGGTTGTGTATATCTTATGAACGAACTTATGTTCAAAATATCGCTATGGAGCATGGTTGCTCTGGTACCTAAAAACTAAAAAAAATCACAAGTTTTACTGTCTATGTAGCATTGCCATTTTGTTGTTGTACAGAGTCCCAATCTAAGTATCACTGCACATATAGGAATAGAACTGCATTCTTTTTTATTTTTATCAGTATTGCACTCTTAAAAATAAATAGAAAGAACAACAAATAAGAGTTTTTAGACAATCATATTCATTCATTTCTTTCTTTATCCTTTCTAAATTCTAACATATATCGCGCACATGACTCAAGTTTTGGGAAACGCGCCAGCATGGATTCGACAAATAATGAACAGACTGAGAGGCATCAGTATGAAGTAGCATTTTATTAAACGCGCAAGAACATTGCCCATTTATCGCAGAAAGGATGCCACAACTAATAGGAAGGTAAGTATATGTATTGTTGTTTACAAATAAAGCATAATAAAAGAATTTCAAGTTTTTATGTTCAAGTCTGTTATGAGACTTAACCCATCAATGTGGGAGAAATTAATGATATATGATACTGTAGTACATTTCCTTACACACATACACACAGCCATCCTGAAATAAAACTTATTATTATAAAGAGGGTAAGGATTAAAATCCAAGTTTTGTTTAAGAACATTATATTTAGATGCTTATTCTTCAAATTGTAACACTATTAACTTTATACAAATTAGGGCCTGTACTGTGAGTACACAACAAAGGATTGTCTGCAGGTGTGCTATAAAATATACATTATGTCTGCTGCATAGGAAATTGTGTATATATATATATATATATATATATATATATATATATATATATATATATATATATATATATATATATATATATATATATATATATATATATATATATATATATATATAATTGCAATGGTCAGGAAAAAGGATTGTTGAACACTAAAATGTCAGGATCAGGTTAGACATTATAAGCAAATGTACATGTGCAGTCTCTCCTTTCTGCCAGTAGTTGATAGCTCAAATGTGGTAAAATGTCTGCCTGCCATGCAAGAGATCCTGGTTTCTATCTAAACCTGGGATTTTTTTTCTTAGCTAACCTATTTTATTGTGACACATACATGTACCTCCAGTCTCCATCATCAGCCATTTACAAGTTAGAAGATAAGCTTTATTGATTGCTACATTTTCACAAAAAAGTTCGATCATAAATATTGTAAAAAATATATAAAAAATGTGAATTCATTATTTATGTGAGTGCCATTGGTTTGCAAATCATTACATTTTTTGATGAAGTAAATATTTGTGGGTATTCTCCTGATAGCAGATGGGGGTGGGATCCTATTAAATATAAAGTTAATGTTGGTGGAGGCTTTACTAAAAAACATTCACAAAATTTGGTAGTCAATGAATGTTAATATACAGTACATCCTGTGGTAATATACAGTAGTACACCTTTTGTTAATATACAGTACATTCTATGTTAATAATAACACAGCCTATATACACACGTGAAAACTTGTAACTGTATATTAGCAAAGTACTGTCTCTAAAAATGCTGATAACTGATTTAAGGCTAAAAAACTATGTATTTATTTATATTTATACTTGGCAATCCATTTGAAATAATAAAAACGGGACCAAAATCATGGTAGTGTAAGCAATGTCATGAAGTAAATACTGTTCCATAATTATGCTGCATAATTTTTATAGCGTATATACACACTTATAAGTTGGGTCCAGTTGCAAACAATATAGACCCTGATCTGCCATCACATAATGCACTGGCAGATCAGGGTCTTTGTTGTTTGTTCTTCTGATTAATACTGACAAACTGTATAGACCCAGATCTGCTGGTGCATTATGTGATGGCAGATCAGCATTCATGAAGTTTGTAGTTGGATCCAATTTATAAGCAAATATATACGGTATATGGGATGTGTTTATACCTATTAATGTTAAGACAGAATTGTTATAAGAATCGCAATAGTTCCCCCCCCCCACACACACACACACCAAGTTCAGATTATAATTTTAGATAAATTCCAACTAAGAAATGTGATTTTCATGGTTAAACCGCAGAATATTTGTTAGATTGCCAAGACATGAGAAACAAATCTGGAAATCAATAACTCTTGATAACTTTAACAAGAAACTGGATGAAGAAGGAGAGGGTGGGTTCCCACAGCTTACTGGAATAAAAATTCCCGGACTTTTTTATGACTGTTCTGAGGAGCCGTGGTGGCTAAGTGGTTAGCATGCAGACTCAAGGCCAAAAGGGTGCAAGTTCTAATCCTACCATTGGACCAGCCTGGGTCAGCTACCATGGTCTGTCATTGGGCAAGTCACTTTACTCCAATAGTCTCGGCACTAAATAACATACTTGTGTTGCTGTGCCTTAAAGCACCAAACCAAACCAAATCTATTTATGACTGTTCACTTGCCAAAGGCAAATTTTCTCTTACCACATGTCTCATGTCAAATATACACACATACACTTTCCACTGTTAAACATGTAAAAACAATAAAGAATTGACCGTAATTTGTCCTTGTTTGATGACAAGACTACCATGCCATCCCACCCAACTCCCACTTGAGCAAATTTGTATGCTAGGAAAGCAATGTCCTGTGATAAGCTTACCCTCCAATATTTCAGTGAATGTATATGGTTGACCCCCCAACCCACAACCCCAGTTTATCATGACATAAATACTGTCATTAAAGTCGACCACCACCTCCAATACAGCTAACCCCATAAGACCTTTTATGTAGCCTTTTTTTGGTGTCAGTGTGAATCCAACAGATAAACACATTTAAACAGATTAAAATGTAATGAGTTTGTAATGTTACAAAATGATAACTTAATAGGATGAAAGTACAATGAAGCAAGAACTTAAATGAAAGAGTGCACATCTACAGACAGCAGTGACCTACAAAAAGAAGAAAGCATATAGTGTGTGTGTGTATGTTTGCTTAGGAGGCAAGGGGTTCCAAATCATTTCTGTTTTCTTATTCTCATTACTGTACATTGTTGGTATGCTTGGTAAACAAAAGTCTACATGGTTGGTGAAAACCAGCCTCGCCACCCAAATTTGCTTTTAGAGGTTACTCCAGACATTACGTACCAAAGTACTTTTGAAATCATGGATTAAAAAAAAAGCACAAGCAATGGCCATTACACATTACATTTTCCCATGCACTTGTCTGTATTGAAATTTCCCTGACTTTTGACTAAAACTTTAGTTTTCTCTGACTTGTAAATTTCCCTGACTTTCCAGACTGTTGAAAATTCCGTTATTTTTTCCTCACCATGGGAGCCTTGTCTAGGGTGTGGAAGGATGGATTCCAAAGTGATCGAGTTTTTAAACTTCTGCCAAGGCAGGCACAACAGTAAAAGTTTTAATTGAAAGAAATGACATAAGACAAATTCTACACATTTGGACAAAGAATGAAATAATTTATTCAGTACTACAAGAAACTAACGACTTTTCGCAGTCTCATGAAAAAACATTGCTCCAATAAAGGTAGTGCAGTTGCAGTCTACATAACGGCATTAAAATATTCCAAATTTCACCTTTTCCTCATTACTTGCTCACTCCAAGTACGAGTGCACCCATATATGTGTGTATAAGTTGAAAAATTACTCAGTGACTATTGTAGTCTTAACACAGCTAATAATAAAGCTGTAAAGCAGGCATGTGCAACTTTCTCAAGGGCGCAGGCCAGATAAGCGATTTTTAAAGCCACACCCTATGATGTAAATAAGCGGATAAAATCAGGTCACAAGCCAGATCCGGCTCATTGTCTGCAGGTTGCACATTTCAGCTGTAAAGTGAACAAAGGTACTTAGCCATTAAGAAAAGCATAAGTATAATTGAACCTGTCTTTTTAATCAGTGACAGTCACCTGTCTTTAGCAACTGCATTGAACCTGGCCCAAGTATAAATGTCTTTATGTAAGAAACTATAAAAATTGTTGTTGTCTGATCATTATGAAATATATAATTTTAAAAGCTGTTTTGATCTTCTCCATTCTGTTTTCATTATTTTCAAAAAAACATTTAATCTGAACAAAAATATGACATCATGTTTTGCATCATCATTTAATTCATTAAGTCAGGAGTCTGATACAACCTTTACGTTTCAGATGGCTCATTGTTAGCTTTAATGGTCACAGACCAGAAGAACTTATGGGATGGCCTGTTATCCATTGTCCGTCTTCCGACAACTGTCTGACCATTAGCAGATGGTTTGTCATTGCTACTCCTCCTAAACTGTGTGGCATATTACCATAAAACATTACACACACATACATCCTGAATGGAATGTCATATCAGCATAGGATTTTCACCAAAAGCCTTCTTATAATGTCTAGTTGGTCCTAAATGAAAATGGTTCTGATGTGAGATCTAATATAGCCACCACAGTGGCCATCTTGAAAATCTTGTTATTGCTACTCTTGAATAGAAGCTCATATCGACATGGGGGTTTCACTAAAAGACTTCTTATGATGTGTCACTGACTCATCTCTCGTTGTGCCTCAGATGGCACATAAGGCTTCGATGATAGAGTGCCACTGCTGATGGTCTGCAACCCTATGTGTGATGGTGTTCCATGTCAGGCCATATTCCTCCATCACTTTCTCTATGGTCCTCCATATCTCATTGAGCCGATGCCTCTTTCGTATCTCATCCGGGGTCCAGCGAAGGGCTGTCCTGGGCAGTGCATGCAGTGACATTTGGCATACATGACCCAGCCATTGCTATCTTCTTTTCTTCACAATCTGGACAAGAGATGTTGATTCAGTCCTTATGATGTCTAGTTGGTCCTAAATGAAAATGGTGCCGATCTGACATCCATATGACTGCCATGGTAGCCATCTTGAAATCTTGTTATTGCTTCTTCACCTGAACAGAAAGTCATATCAATATGGGTTTTTTCACCAGAAGACTTCTTGTGATGTCTAGTTGGTCCTAAATGAAAATGGTGCCTCCCAGACATCCAATAGGCATCACAGTGGCCATCTTGAAAATCTCATTATTGCTACTCCACCTGAATGTATGGTCATATCAACATGAGGTTTCCCCTCAAAGATTTCTTATGATTCAGGTTGGTCCTAAATGAAAATGGGGCCAATCTGACATCCAGTATGGTCACTACAGCAGCCATTGTGAAAATCTTGTTATTGCTACTCCTGAACGGAAAGTCATATCAACATTGCCTTTTCGCTGGAAGACTTCTTCTGGTGTATAGTTGGTCTTAAATAAAAATTGTGCCAATCTGATATCCAATATGGCTGCCACAGTGGCCATTTTGAAAATCTTACCACTACTCCTCGAAGACAGAAAGTCATGTCAACATCGGGTTTTTACCAGAAGATTTCTTAGGATGTCGAGTTGGTCCTGTATGAAAATGGTGCAGATCTGACCTCAAGTATGGCTGCCAAAATGAACATATTGAAAATCTTGTCTCAAATTCTCCTGAATGGATGGTCATATCAGCATGAGGTTTTCACCAAAAGTCTACTAATAGTATCTACTTTGTCTAAATGAAAATGGTGATGATCTTACATCCAATATGGCTGCCACATTGCTAATTTGACAATCTTGTCGCTCAAGAGTATCAGAGATGGTTTCAACCCTCAGCAGTTAGAAAGAAGAAATGGCCTTATCTTGAATTCCTGGAAATTCTTTTTGGATAGTAGAGCGTTAGTTCCTTCGAGGGAATCTTGTTTATTTCTTAAGAGTTACTGCTGTAGACTGAGGTTAAACAGTTAATCAATTTACAGAATTCATTGCAGTCTGCTTTTTTTTGGTTACAAAAACATTAAATCTGTCTATCTCGAAGCTGATTATTTATAGCCATGCCAGTATTTAGCTCTACTGGTCATAGATCTGAAGAGCTTATGTCCATTGTCTGTCATCTGTTGTCATCTGTCATCCATCATTCATCTGTCCATCTATTAGCACAAGTTATCGTTACTCTTCCTAAACTACTTGTAGAATTGCCATGAAACTTAACACAGACATTCATCCCATGGTCTAGTTGTTCCTAAATGAAACCAGTGCCACAAGGACATCCATTACTGTTGTCACAATGGCCATCTTGAAAATCTTGAGATTTTTACTAAAAGATTTCTTATCATATTTTGTTGGTTCTACATGAAAAATGTGCAGATCAGAAAACCGATATGGCCACCATAGCAGCCATCTTGAAAATCTTATTATTTCTACTCCTCCTGAATGGAAATTCATATTGACAGGTGGTTTTCACCAGAGGACTTCTTATGATGTCTAGTTGGTCTTAAATGAAAATAGTGTTGTTCAGACATCCAAGATAACCGCTAGAGCTATCTTGAAAATTTTGTTATTGCTCAAAAATATCAAAGATGTTTTCAAGACTCAGCAGTTAAAAAAGAAGAAATGGTCATATTTTGAATTCCAGGAAATTCTTTTCAGTCAGTAGAGCATCAGTCCCTTTGAGGGACTCGTGTTTCCTTTTGTTTACTGTCCACCTCAATATCATATACCTAATTATCTATCAGGTATAAAAACATGAGGTGTTACCAAAATTACAGTGGGCAGACACACAGCTCTCCCTCGTCTCAACTCAGTAGTTGCAAACCAACACTGTAGACTGTGTTATGTACTGAAGTGTAGTTTAGCAAGAATGATAGAAAATTCAGTGATTGTATGTGTGAGAGTTGGGAGGGAGGAAAACAAAACATAAGTCAAACATATAGTAATAACGTGGTAGTTGGGGTCCATAACTGCTGACCATTTTATGTAATGAGCCACAGTATAACGAGAAAGACCGAAAATTTGATGATTGCTTCTGTGTGTTGAGGGGTGGGTGGGAATACCAGTTGGACATATTGTAATAATTTTAGTTATGTGTATTAAAAATATCTTTTTTACCTTAATGGTGTTTAAGCATTTAGTTTTGTCAAATAAAAATGATTTCAAAAGGAAATAAAGATCTACATGTAGTACTAAGCTTCTTTTTGTTATCTGTAAACCCATATTGTCATACATTTGATAAACCAATTCAAGTACAGTGGTTTAATTTGTCATGGGTTCCATAGCAGTACCATGTTATATCTGGAATCATGTCATAATGAAGGGCATTAAAATGAGGGAAAACTTATAGAGCTTAAACTCATTTATGGTAAGCAAACATGGTTAATTTATAAGAGAAGCAGACTGAAGTGATTTTGACCAACAAAATGTTGACCTTTGTGATAGGGCATTAAAACAAAAAAATGAAATCCTTTTCTATGATATGAAAGTATAGGTATAATAATGAGTTGAAAAATATCAAACTATTTTTGTCCTCTTTTTTTCCAAATCTTTGTTCATAAAATCTGTTTCAGAAGCATTATTACAAGCATAGTTCATGCATCAGTAATCACCTTGATTAGCCAGTTCAGCTGAGGCCACACATGCAGTCCACTCTTGTAATAGGTACTCATTCACATGTACAAAATACATAGGTAACCTGTTGGAAGTAACCCACCACAGTATACAATATATAGCACTTAATATGGAAAATTTACCATTGAATAATGATATTTATTCCTGCTGTCTACTGTACTGGTCGGAAAGGGCCTTCTGTGTAGGTTGATATGTATAAAGCTTGACAAAATCCATGTGTTCATAAGCTAAGAACAAATATTTAAATTATATTTGTTAAACATAAAATTTACATATAGGTCAAAGTGACCTTTGGTTCCAAGGGTGTAGTATTTAATAGAGATGCATCCGATTCTCAAGTTTTGTGTCTTACACAAACAGTACTCAAGAAATTAACTATAGTGAAGCATGGAATATAGATCACAGAGACTTCTTTTTGCAATAATGGGGTAATACTTATAGATGCATCTCCTCACCAAGTTTCTAGGTATAATAGTGTGCATATACTGTACATCTCGCATGCCAAAAAACCTTTTGCATTTATGAGCTAAACACAAAAACATAACCAAAAGCCAGTAAAATGTGAAATATAGGTCACAATGACCTTTTGTTGTAAGAGTGTTTTACTAAATAACAGATGCATATCATCATTAAGTTTCATTATTCTAACATGAAGAGTGCCTAAGAAATTATTTTCAAAATCAACATTTAACCAATGTAAGGAAAGTGTTAAAATATGGGCCATAGTAACTTACTTTTGCATTGAAGGTATAGTGCTTGTCAAGATGCATCTTGTCACCAAGTTTCAAGATTTTAGGTAGGATGGTATGTATATAAGATGCAACAAAAACTATGTGGTCATGAGCACAATTTAGAAACTTAACCCAAAGTATTAAAATGTGAAATGTGGGTCCAAGTTATCTCATATTGTACGTATGTGGTACTAACAGTGATGCGTAAATGTATCATCATCAAGTTCAATGATTCTAGAGCAATGCTTTGTTTTGCCTGCTTCACCAAGGTATAATCTAAAAATCTCTTCACCAAGGTATAATCTAAAAATCTATAGTCACTAAAGCAGAAAAAGGTCACTGTGAGCTATTTTTCATAAATGTGAATTCAACACTGTCAAAAGAAGAAGAGTGTTGTAGAAATGGAGCTCATTGCAAATACTTCACTTGAATATAGATGACGAAGGTCACTGACATATTTTTGCTGTGTTCATGACTGACCCAGTGACAAGTACACCCATCTATAGGTTTCATGACTGTACATTAAACAGCATTTGAGAAATGAGCTGAATGCAAAAACTTAACATGGATGCCTATGCCTAAAACAACAACAATGTCAGATAATTAATATTGGTGTCTTGACTATTATTCACAGGCAGGACCTTCCGTCTGTCAGATGGGGATGACTGAGTTTAGGTGCACATGGACAGACATGAATACTTACCAGATTATTAAAAAGTAACCACACAAAGTGCAGATTTAATAAGAAATGGTACATCATATATGATCGACAGATGCATGGTCTGAAACTAAATTCATTTGTGCAAACTAAAAATGGGGGTCAGACAGGTGGATGGATGTCATGGAGTTATATACTCCACCTTATGCAGGTGTATAAAAATGAGCTGCTGATTCTTGCTTATTTCAATATACATAAACTTTACATTTATTTCTTGGCCTATGTTTATCTGAAAATGCAAATTTTTATCAAAATATTAATTTGATTTCTAGAGTACTTCAGTGACTAAAGCATTTAAATGTTCCTGGTGCTTGAGGAGGACAAAACCACATGCCAGAAGACCAGTACGTACAGAAACTCTACAAAAGCTCACAGAAGAATTATTGCAAAGGCCTGTAAAACATGATGATATTATTTGCTCCCGCTGCCGGAGAAAATATTACAGAGTACTGTCAGCTCCCAATTCCCCAACATGACCCAGATTTTCAACTTTCAAATACTTCAAATACATGTACCACCATAGAAAGCCCACAATTTATCCAGCTTAAATTACATTAAGCCCTAGAGCTCACAGACGTGTTGTATTTAAAAGAGTGTATGAGCATTGCAATCACCTTGTTTTCCCAACGAGTGCCATAATCCATTCAATTCCTGGAAGTGTCCTCTTTCTTGAATTCACTATGTAATATTCCTGGAAGATCTCCACACACATGCCTAGCTGTTTTTCTAACCAAATTGTGAATAAGCCTTCCAAACACCATTTTGTCCACAACTTTATATCAAACAACATCACAAATGAAATGCATAATTCAAACAGAGAGTCCCTTTTTGTTGATTTGGTTGGACAATATCAGGTTTTCAACACATGACGCATGATGTGTTCTCATCCCAGCACACCACTCTGACTGCAAGAGAGTTTTTTACTTCTGAAAGCAACGAGACAGTTCTTGTTCTTGATGACACACACACACACACACACACACACAAAAGAGTGCTGACTATAACTTCCCAAGATGTTCCTTCAGTTTACATAAAAATCATCTGTTTGTAGAGCTCATGATGGTTGTGAACCAAATGAACATTATAACAATGTGCAGACATCACTAAATACGTGGTAAGAACAAATACTGAAGACATGAGAAGTTGCTTCAAGAGGGTGATGTTTTTGTGATAGGAGGTTCCATGATTCATTTGATTTCCAGCAGCAAGGATTCAAAAATTACAGAGGCAACACTCAGCAGAAGATGCAAACACTTCTAGACTGGCAACAAAAGTACACTGGATAGTGGAAAGTGTCAGTTTCTGAGGAAAAACTATGGTTTTTTTGTGTGTTTTTATTTACAAAGAGGTGCCAAATACAGTGGTTCCACGTATTGGGAACTCTCTTTGCATCATTTGTGCATTCATGAGTAAGTTTAGACTGCCGTTAGCCAGCTTGGATCCATCAGCAATTGAAATTTCAAGAAGGATGCTTGAAAAGTCAAAGATGCCAAACATGGTTTAGATCCTTGTTCAGGAAAAAAAACTAGCTGAATAAGCAGAATGTCTATTTCAAGATGGATGCATCCTGTAATGAACTGGATGATTTCCCAAGGCTGACAGCAGATTAACCGCATTACATAACCAAGGACATCTATCAAGTTAAACAGGCTTCAAGCTATACCCGAGAACATCTCACAAATGAGGTGAACTATGAGATAATGGCATGCATGGAGTTTCCAGGTCTAGTCCAAGTAAAAATCCAGTAACGGCAATCTAGAATTAAATCCATTCGCTATTGACATAGTACAAGCTAAATGATTCCCCAGACTCCATTAAGGGATGGTATTATACCTGTAAAGTTGGTGCTCGAGCCATTGGGTGTTGTACCCATTTATCTAGTGTTCAGTGGTTTCTTAGCTGCAAAAGATCGATAAATTATGAGTAAAATATAAGACCTCTCTAACTTTACATCTTCAGGATGCTTCATCTATTCCAGACTCAGATTCTGACAACAATGGTGAATTTTTAGGGGTGTGATTTAAACCTGAAATGGAATTTAAAGCTTTGGGGGACATTGCGATACCCTCTGTCTGTTCATTTATCTGTTTGCCCATTGCTACAGTGATATTTTGCAATATTGTTTTTGTTTGTAAAATTGACTTTTTTATTTTTTGTATCAGAAGATCTATGTTATTAATCATAAGGAAAGGCATTTGCCATATTTGGTTCCCAGTCATAGTCGTACAAGAAGATAATTCTCCTCTGCAGTGTTTTTTTGGAGGCCAGGTAAATCCAGCTAGTGTACTGAATTTTAATCCATATAGCTTGCAGTTGTGCATATTAGATTGATCATATTTAGTGTCTACTTTTGATGCCAAAAAGGGGCACAACTCTGGAAAATTGTGTTATAGTGTGAAAACAAAACCACATGTGCATTTTCACTTTATGTCAAAAATGTTGGCAAATATTCAGGGCAAATCATCTAAGGTATGGGACCAGTAGCACACACAAGTAATATAGCACATATATTTGACATCCAAAAGTGGCTTAACTATGATAAGATGCATCAGAGATTGTTAACATAACCAAATGCAAGTGTTCGCTTTTTGTCAGCATTGTCTGCCAAGTTTCATCACATTGCATGGAGAGTTGCAGGAGTAGTTAAGACATGCAAGAAATTCTCAATCCATGTACCATATATACTTGCGTATAAGTCAGTTCCAACTGCTAACAATATAGATCCTGATTTTCCATTGCATAAGGTGGCAGCAGATTAGGGTCTTTCTTTGTTCTAGTGATTGCTCCTAGCAAACTGCAAAGACCCAGATCTGCTGGCACATTATACAATGGCAGATCTGGGTCTATACAGCTTACAGTTGGATCTGACTTGTATGCATGTATATACGGTACTTAAATATGCTGGCAAATCTAATGTAGTTCAATGTTTGGACAAGCCTAATGTTATATGCCCCTGCCATATATAGCTGGTATAAATCTACAATGTGTAGTAAAGCTGGTGACTGTCATTTCTAGTTTTTTCTTAATATAGATACTATATCCAGGAAAAATAAGAGTTGTTGAAAACAAGCTTACCTTTATGCGGTCTGATGCCATTTAGCCTATAGCTAGAACAGAGATAACCACGCCCTACTTTTTAGCATAGCACATCATATAAAATCAAAGTATTTTAAGTTGACACTTACCCCTTGTGAATTAGTGTTAATTTGTTAGTGCATATTGAAAATTTCTTCCTGATTTCAGCAGTTTACTTGGTGACAGATATTAGGCCTAATGGCTGACAAGCTGCCAGTGCATGTGATTAAAGGCTTGATTCCTTATTGCCTTTTGAAAATGTAACATCCGACACGTCTTCCACCCATCGTCAACACCCTCCTCCCTCTTTTCATAAACCATTGTAGTAAATATTACTCTCCCACAATCAGTGCAGATGGGTTCAAGTTAAGGGAAAAGCAACTGACAGATACACCAACTGACATATGGACATACAGTGCAAATTATATCTGCAAAAGTGAGCATATAAATAACTGCTAACTACAGAAGCAGAGCTGCAGAGAAAAACATTTATTTAACCTGTATGCTGTTTTGGATGGGTGCTTATTGTTTGCTAAAAACAATTAGAAGACGTGAATTTAATTTTGTTACGCTCATATTTATACTACAAATGCGCATAATAACCAGTAGGGTTAAATGATACACCTGTATCATATATCGTTACATATTATAGTACACAACCAATAATACAATATATACTGATACATTTTAAGAATGAAGAGGTAAATGAATAATAATTATTCATGTCCATTGAATATTCAAAGTAACTTGTATAAGGTAATTATCATTTTGTATCAATTCTCCACCTTTTGTATCGATGTATTATAGCAAAATTATCGATGAATTATTCATCCCTATTAACCAGATGGTAAAAAATACAAACCCTGTTGATCTGGATGCATAGGTTCCCATTTTTTTTCCCCAACACTTTAGCAAGGAGAAATTGTGATACCCACTATCTTTCTGTCCGTCATGCCATCAGTCTCTAACCATCTCTCCTCAACTGCTGGGAAAAAATTCACAAAACATGTACATAGGTTGCCCATGTGGTGACCATCTGCAAGAATGGTATGATTTTTTTTGCCCTTCTCAGGGGTCACAGAGGGTGTCAGAGGTAAAATACACAACAATTGCAATTATAATGACATTTTGTACATATTGTGACCAAACCTTAGTCATTAAAATGTTTCTGTTCAGGTATAGAGGGACCCAATTTTGGATAATTTAATGAATATACATGTGTGCATGAGAGAGAGAGAGAGAGAGAGAGAGAGAGAGAGAGAGAGAGAGAGAGAGAGAGAGAGAGAGAGAGAGTATTGTCTTGCATAGTTCATCTAAGCAAAGAAATTCAAAAACTTGGTTTGATGTACATGTATAACTTGTCAGCATTTTTCATTCATGCTCACATAAGTTGTGCTTCCAGTGAACATGTCATACCTTGCATTCATCTGTGCCAATCAGCCTTAGTTTATGGATTTTGTAAAATATAAGTCAATGTCATTGTAGACTATTGAATTGCATCTTTGCTACCCAAGGGTCATCAGACCACTTTGTTCCACATCAGTGTGGAACAAAGTGGATCGATAACCCTTGGCTAGCATCTTAAGATGATAGAAGTGCTGCTAAAAGACAACAGCAAATTCCAAAATAAATTGATCTTTGCTATGGGTCATTATGGTTTAGAAATGGTGGCAAATAAACTTGTACATCCTTGTGCATCATAGAAAATGCTGTAATGTGAATTTGTAGTCCTGCCAGTTTTGCAAGCTGATTTAGAAACAGAAGCATGAGGTCTAATGAACAGAATGGAACAGAACAAACCCTATTCAGCATTAAATTGTGCATTACAATTTATAAATGGAAGTGTGAGAAAGTTGTGTGTTTTACAGAGGACTGATTGAAAACAAATATATATGAATAACTCAAATTGCAAGTGTATCTTTTACATTATTATTTAAGTTTAAAGAGGATATTGAAGTAATTGTTAAAATACAAATCGTCCATATTCAAAAAGTCTTAATTTTCTTGTGACCTTTTTTTGATCTACAAAATACATAAATTTTGACAATGAATCCAAAATTTTGCAAGAATTTTCTGATATAATCATGATAAACTTTTTTTTATTCAGCCATGAACATTGAATTTAGTTAATTTCTTTAGTCCAAATCCCTATAAAATGGACATACTAGTAAAAAGTGTTCTTTTCTATGTAATCCTTCATATTGGCCTATTTTTATTCATAAATAATGACACAAAGTTCTGAATCCAGACAATGCATTTTTAAATCGAGTTAATCGTATAAATTCTAGATATTGTTCAAAAGAAAGCCGTTTTTTAAACAAAGCATATTGTTCTGATTTTATGGGAAGAGTTCAATGATAGCATCCATTTCTGTTATATTGATCATTTCTTGTCTCTGGGCAAATGGTCTCATTATAATCACATTAGTTATTCCATACATATGAAAATCCCAAATTATTCAGTTGAGTTTGTTACCTGAAAAACCCATTTATATCCATGGTGCATCAATTTTAAGTATAGTATAAACATGAAAAGACAAGCTATTTCTTTTTGACAAGACTGTAATCCATTAGTTTCAAATATGTATTTTTCTTATCTCATTGGATACTGTGTCTCCCCAATTTGCGAAACAAAGCAAATTGTTTATTATTTTAACTCCAAGAATCCTTCAATAAACTTTGATATGGATTTGTTCAGCATCACTTGCATCATACAGTTCAGATGTTTCTGAGCTATAGGTCAGATTGAATCCAATATGAGTATACAAGTTTTCATTTGGTTAACTGTATTTTCAGATAATTTATAGAAATTAAAAGATAAATTTCTTTGAGCATTTACCGTCTGTACTAACTTATAAGTTGATTCCAACTGCAAAATGCACAGACCCAGATCTGCCATCACATAATGCACTGGGAGATCTGGGTCTCTGCAGTTTGTTACGATCAATCAGTAGAATAAACATAGACCCTGATCTGCTGGCACATTATGTGATGGCAGATTAGGGTCTGTGTTGTTTGCAGTTGGACCTGACTTATAAGCAAGTATATACAGTATATGCTTTTTGCATCTTAGACCAAAGACCATTCTTATATAATTGCAATTTCAAATACTTGACAATTCTACATTTTCTAATAGTTTCTCATCATAATACAATCTAGATTTTGACTTTGTTCCTCTCACAAAAACCATAACTTTCATCTTTTTAACATTTATTTGAAATGCCAATCACAGCAAGATAATTCTAAATCATCTAACATACTTTGTAGTGCATTTTCTGTTGCAAACATCCCAGAATCATCACAAGCAACAGGTGATAATCTGCTACTCTCCTTTATCACCTGTGGCTGCCTGTGCTGAGATTTCCTCGTTTTTCAGGAGTACGCGTTAACAAAAATACGTGATCGACAACACAATGTAACTATCTCCCACACATCAATGAAAGTGCTTATTTATCAGTTGATAAGTGATTGTGCGTGGTAGAGAACCTATGATTGGCTCATTAAAACAGTGTGAAAGGTCATGTTGGGTCACAGTGGAGAGTAAAATTTACTTGTGCTCGCAGTGATTGGTTATTAAGCAGCTTTATACATGTATGCATGAGAAAGGAGGAAATCTCGGCACAGGGTGATAAAGGAGCATAGTGGATTATCACCTGTGGCTTGCGACGATGACATTACATCATCATCATCAGTATACAGTAAGATAAAAATCATGAACTCATCTATTGAAAAGACATAATCTGAAATAAAGTGTATACTGTGTGCAATATCATTGGTAAAGAATGCAGATAATAATGTCAGTGAGAGCAGTTCTTGCTTCAAACAAAAATATTTAGTGAAGAAATCGGAATACATATTATTGTATCTTATACAGCATGTAACAGAGTTGTGAATAGCCAGTAGTGCATTTACTGTACATGCAATAACTCCATCTCGTATCAGTTTATACCATAAAAAATTCTGATCAATCTTGTGAAAAACTGTTTCATGGTCAATAAAAACATAATGCAATTTATCACCATGATTCAAAACTTTAGAGACCATGCATGTGAAGCATATACAATAAACAGTAGTTTTTTTGTTCTGAAAAAGAAATTATCAGTGATTCTTTTCATTATTTTTAGCCCCTGCACATAACATTTCTTGGAGAATATTTAAGTAAATTTTTCTAATAAGTAATTAGTGTAATGCCTCTATTGATATCCATATTCCTTACACATAAATTAGTGTAATGCCTCTATTGATATCTATACTGCTGATACATTAATTAGTGTAATGCGTCTATTGATATCCATACTGCTTATATATAAATTAGTGTAATGCCTCTATTGATATCCATACTGCTAATACATTAATTAGTGCAGTGTCTCTATAGATATCCATACTGCTAATACATTAATTAGTGCAGTGTCTCTATAGATATCCATACTTTTCATACATTAATTAGTGTAATGCATCTATAGATATCCATACTGCTCATACATTAATTAGTGTAATGCCTCTAGTGATATCCATCCTGCTCATACATTAATTAGTGTAATGCCTCTATTGATATCCATACTGCTAATACATTAATTAGTGCAATGTCTCTCTAGATATCCATACTGCTCGTACATTAATTTGTGTAATGCATCGTTACATAAATTAGTGTAATGCCTCTATAGATATCCATACTGCTCATACATTAATTAGTGCAATTCATCATTACATAAATTAGTGCAATGTCTCTATAGATATCCATACTGCTAATATATTACCAGGTATTTAGTGTAATGCCTCTATAGATATCCATATTGCTAATCACTTAATTTTCTCTTAATTCAGCATACATTCCATGATAACCAAAATAATCTGTCCTCAAGACACCACTAATTAGGAGGATTATATAGTTTTCCATTCACAAATAACTTCTTGATCATTTTCACTTTATGCCCCATTTTACATTCTTGTTTCATGATTTCAAAAAGGTGGTCAACTTCTGTTGGATAATGTTCCCCACATCTTGAGATCTATCTCCTTCAGACCCTCCATACATTGTTGGCTGCATTCCTCACCCTTTCCTTATCTATATATATATATATACATAACAATAAAATTTTACAATAATTTGCTGAATTTTCTCCTGTTTGTTGCTATTTCTTGCATTACCAGCATCTTCATCAGCAGCATGTCTCCACACCTACTATCCTATCTCGTTGCTTTGGCTGCTAATGTTACTGCACATCACCTCAACGACCCATTTTTCTCTAGAATCTGTGTGCCCTGTTGATCTCAATGACTTGGATTATATTTTCATTTAAAGCTGAAGTTCTGTTTGACACAACTCTCGTATTAGAGATGTATATTCCTCACCCTCAGTCTTGTGTATCCCAAAAATATAAAGTTCTCTCTCAGTGATCTAGACTCAAGATCAATAACTTGCACTTTTGTCATCTTCTTTCACAATTTTGTTAGGCTTTCATCCACAGATGTGGCTGGCTTTTTTAAAAAGTTTTAATATCTTTCATATGTGAGACCAGTTCAGATTTCTGTTCATGACATTTATCAGAGACAAAGAAGCAACTGTTTTCAACAGGTTTAATATGATTGTCTAGGAGCTAACTGACTATTTCAGTGAAATCAATATACCTGTAGTATTTGTTTAACTTGTATTTGCATTTATTTGCTCCAAAGTAGAGGTTTTTTTTATGTCATTCATGGTATTTTTAAGCTCATTAAAACTTTGCAGCAGGTCAGTAACCTGGAGTGGCCCCCTCCCCACTCAGTTGGTAGAGTGTCAGACTTGTAATCCAAAGGTCATAGGTTCAGTACCTGCCCAGGTCAGTTGCCTTGGAGTGTCCATAGGAAAGGCACTTAGCTCCATTTCCTCTGCATGATATTGCCAATAATGTGATAAAAGTGCGATTAAAACCAAGAAAAACAAAACAGACTGAAGTGGACAGTACAGTAGTTTGACCTTGAGCTGAGAAAAGGGCTATTACCTGTGAACATGTAGATAGTACATGTGTGCACCTTCAGTGGGGGTACTCAACAGGGTATTTGTAGGAGAATTCATGATATTCATTGTAAAAGAAAGATTACAAAAATGAGTTAATGGTAATGTTGGAGTATGCTTTAGACTATCATAAGGTTAGGTGTTGGTAAGAAATGAAATTCACAGTTAAATAGTTATGCTGGTGATTTTTTAACGATAAATGTGCCACTTACCAAGCAAATGTGCACACTATTGTTGAGTGTTTCATCCTTGGAACCCATTCACCAGCATTTATTCAATGGTTTCTTACTATGCAAGTAATTTTTAGATCTACTGGTCATAGACCAGAAGAGCTTAAGGGATGGTCTGTTGTCTGTTGTCCCTCTGTCCGTTAGCATAAGTTTGTTATCGCTATTCCTCCTAAACTACGTGGAGGATTGCCTTCCCCTGAATTGATGATCATTCTGACATGGGGTTTTCACCAAGTTATAAATGAAAATGGTGCCAGTCGTACATCCAATATGACTGCCACAATGACTGTCTCAAAAATGTTGTCAGTACTCCCCCTGAATGGATGATCATTATGACATGAGTTTTTTACTAAAAGACTTCTAATGATGTCTACTTTGTCCTAAATGAAAATGGTGCCAAGCTGACATCCAGTATGTGTACCATAGCAGCTAATTTGAAAATCTTGTTCTCACCGAAGGATATCAGAGATGGTTTCAACACTTGACAGTTAAAAGGAAGAAATGGTTTTATCTTGAATTCCTGGACATTCTTTTTTCCCAGGAGAGTGACAGTCCCTTTGAGGGACTCGTTTCGTTTTTGTGGCATTGAAAGTAAAAATTCCTTCATATATCCCTAGAGAATTTCACTTTTCCGAATCTTTTGGAACACAATAAATCCAAATTTATCAAAGCATGTTATACCTCACTGAAATATATTGGATAACTTAGTCTATTTCTTTCTTTCTTCTTTTTTCTTTCTTTATATATCACCAACTGGGATATCGTTGTTTTGAATAGGTATCGTGTATGTTCAATGTAACATTTTAACTTTATGAGACAGAGGGAGAGAGATATGCTTTTGTTGGAAGACTTTTGTACATAAGGAGTATAAAATATTAACCTAGATATTTTATTTACATCTTTTACAATAAATATTCTCCCATGTGAAGGACATTGACTGGCTGCATTGCTGTCAGCTTTGATTACTGTGTTATAAGTTTTAAATAGTCAGTTTTGGTGTCTCGCACATTTTGCAGGGAAGACATGTAATTTATCTATGAAATAGTTTTTGGTCCTGTATTCGTATATATTGCCCTGTGTGATCATATATGAGAGAGAGAGAGAGAGAGAGAGAGAGAGAGAGAGAGAGAGAGAGAGAGAGAGAGTTGATTTTTAATTTTAAAAAATTATATTACACAGGGTGGATGTATGTACAAAACTGTCCAATTTTATTAGTTTGTAAACCTGTTTTTACATTCATAACAATTTCATTCAAGTGTGAAGCAAGATATTTTTATTTCATTTCCATTTGCTGTCTTTGAGGACGGAATTTGTTCAGTGTTAGCTGGGGTTGAATTAAAGAAAGAGTAAATATGCCCTTCTGTATATAACATAGATTTTTAAAACTGTTAATTAATGTTATGTCTATATTAATGTACACAAACTGATACATTTATCTCTTATTGTATGTAGTTTTGTCTCCTGTTAATATGCACCACCCCATTAGATGGGTATTCCTTGGAGATCAAACATGAATCACCATCAGAATGAATAATATGATGAATTATACAGAAACATTTTAAGTACCACAAGTATATTTGTCAGTTGCGCGTTGAAGTTGTTATAGATAATAGCATTGTACATGTGAATCTGTATTGCATGTGTGTCTGTGTAATTGTTAGAGAGATAGAGATATATAATATGTATCATTCATAATTATTTTTAAAATATAATCTTGTTCTGTATTCCAGTCAGGACCAGATTTCTATTCAATATCATTTACTGCCGTACATACCATCGATGACATATGAAAGAGTCAAGTAATGCATAGAGATCACAAATGAGAGTTTTATTACTGTATAAACTCACTTATAAGTTGGGTCCAACTGCAAACAACATAGACCCAGGTCTGCTGTAACAAAATGTACCAGCAGATCAGGATTTATGTTGTTTGTTCAACTGAGTACTCCTAACAAACTGCATAGACCCAGATCTGCTGGCACATTATGTGATGGCAGAGCTGAGTCTGTGCAGTTTGTATTGGAATTTTATTATAAGCGAATACATACGGTATAAGAAAACCCAAAAACAATTCAACAGGATGACACATGCTTTAAACATCACATGCCATATTCATATATAGAATATAAAATCATGAAATAAATTGAAAGTGAACATAGAATGAAAAATAAGAATAGAAAATGAAAACATTAACTTGTGAGATATGGACTAAGTGGAGCAGTTATGAAATTAGGCAATTACATCTATCATGTTATGATCAAGTAGGTAGATTTTTGAAATTGATTGATATCAGTGATAGGCTGTTTGAAATTGCTTTATAACAATGACAGGCTGTTTGAAATTGCTTTATAACAGTGACAGACTGTTTGAAATTGATTTATATCATTGATAGGCTGTTTAAAATTGCTTTATAACTGACAGGCTGTTTGAAATTGATTTATATTAGTGATAGGCTGTTTGAAATTGATTTATAAGTGACAAGCTGTTTGAAATTTATTTATATCAGTGATAGTCTGTTTGAAATTGATATATAATAGTGACAGGCTGTTTGAAATTATAATGACAGGCTGTTTGAAATTGATTTATAAGAGTGACAGGCTGTTTGAAATTGATTTATAATAGTGACAGGCTGTTTGAAATTGATTTATATCAGTGATAGGCTGTTTGAAATTGATTTATAACAGTGACAGGCTGTTTGAAATTGATTTAGAGCAGTGATATGCCATTTTAAATCAGGCTGTTTTAAATTTATTTATAATAGTGACAGGCTGGATGAAATTTATTTATAATAATGACAGGCTGTTTGAAATTGATTTATAGTAGTGATAAGCTGTTTGAAATTGATTTATAACAGTGACAGACTGAAATTGATTTATAGCAGTGATAGGCTGTTTGATATTGATTTATAATAGTGACAGGCTGTTTGAAAGTGATTTTATATAGTGACAGTCTGTTTGAAAGTGATTTTATATAATGACAGGCTGTTTGAAATTGCTTTATAACAGTGATAGGAGTTTTGAAATTGCTTTATAACAGTGAAAGGCTGTTTGAAATTGAGTGATAGTAGAGATAGGCTGTTTGAAAATATTTTATAACATTGACAGGCTGTTTGAAATTGATTTATAGCAGTGATAGGTAGTTTGAAATCGATTTATAATAGTGACAGGCTGTGTGCAATTGATTTATAATAGTGACAGGCTGTGTGCAATTGAGTTATAGCAGTGATAGGCAGTTTGAAATTGATTTGTAGCAGTGACAGGCTGTTTGAATGAACGTGAGTGCATGATGGTTTCGTTTTCCATGGTTGCATTAAAAGACAATAATTAAACATGTTTACCAAGTGTTTATAACAAGCATTTAGACTGGTTAAAATCGCATCATGCGACATGGACAACTAGACATTATTAGCAGTTGTAAACATCACTCAGCATTTAAATTGGTTAAAATCATATTATGTGACATGGGCAACTTGAAGTTATTAGCAATCAGAACATCACTCAGCCTTTTCTGTCAAGTTTGAGATAAAACCTCAGTTGTAATTGTAGGATACACATAAATTTGATGGGTTTGGGTAATTCACCTCAGGCAGAGTGTACCACATGTTGTGACAGAAAAGGCTGACAGTGTTCTGATGGTGACTTTGTCTCGTTCTGCTGCCATATTGTGCCATGCGAACAAGAGTAATTCTGAATATAGTTCTCAATGGTGGTGAATTACATCCGAGGTTTTTTCCCCAACTTAACAGAAAGGCAGAGAGATGTTCCGTTTGAGTTATTAGTTCATAACACCAGAAAGAAACTATTTCTGCATTCATGCGCCCTTCTTGTATGCTTTGACAATATTTCCAAACAGTAGTTAAAATAAAGTTTTGTTATTTATTTCTTGAGTTTTGTTTTTGTTTCTATATTTAATTGCAATTATAAAAATTGAACTTCATATTTTACTGGATTCATAAAGTTTGAAAATTGAATACACACCATACATGAATGTCCTTCACTTTGCTACTGATGATTATCAAGTCTATAATCAATTTTCAGGCTTCATGACTTAATCTGTAAAATTTGAAGTTCTTTTCTCAAAACAACCCAAGTTATAAACTGGGTGATTTTGATCTTTAAAACTTCATAGTTTCTTTTCATTTTTTACCAATTTAAACAAACAATACTAATTTGGAGTACCAGTAGTAGGAAATATTACATCTAACTTAGTGTTAGATGTAATGTACTGACAAATCGACAGTTTTGAAATAGTGTTTTGTTTTGTACACTTGAGAGGCCACCCCAATGTGTGGGAAACATGGGGTGGGGGGCATATTGCCACAAAAATACTGCATATGGGAACAATTTATAAAGAACATCTTTCATTTCATTTCCAGTCAGCAAGTGAACAAATCAATATTTTTAGCAAACAAGAGAACTCCAAAGCTCCTACAAAGGCCTCATTTACAATCGAAACAACCCACAGTATTAAAAAACAATATTTGACATCAACAGAGTTTTTGATTTTATGAATGACTGTCTTAATTTTGCAAGGGAACTTGAAACGGTTTCAAGTTGACTTGTTAGAGATATTCACCATTGACTACTGGGGGCAATTTTAGATCCTTTTTAAAAAATATACGATGTCACATGCATCTTTATGCCAGAAAAATAATAAAAATATGTATTTAAATTTTAAATTTAGTGAATACATGTAGCTTATGGATAGGGAGTATAAATGAGAAATACATGGAAAAGATGAAAATTGTAATATCTCTTTTGATATTTTCTCAACATGTTTCCATGGCAACTGGCACATAAACACAAACTTGTGTCAGAAATCAAATTTAATCACCTTGTACATGTAATATACATCATATGAATACATTGGAGAGGGGGCAGAAAATGGCCTTTATTCAATGTAGTCCTTTTCCTGAAATCAGTAAATGAGCTTTATAGTTGATGTAAAATTTTAGAGAATTAATCATTGACTTATTGCATACATCTTTGTATTTAATCCTTTATGGTTAAGAAAATTTTTAGTGAATTTAGTTAACTTGCTAAATTTGCTAAAATCTTCTGCTTTCTAAAAATTTCTGATTTACAGTATCTGTTTACTGATGCCAATTTTTGATATGGGATTGACCAGTTTAATTTTCGCCAGGGGTGGGATGCGGAGGGAGGAAAATGTTTTAGAAAAAAATTCTGGCTCTCAAATTGGTCATAAAAAAATACTTTTGCACTTATTTTTCATTTTAAAAAATGATCTAATTTTATCCTTCATATTTTTTAAATAAAATAATTATCTTCTGATAAAAGAGAAAGAAGACTCCTGGTTGGAGTTAAAATCCCAGGCCGCCTCTAGAAAATTAAATGGTTGGTTTCTAAGTTTTCCATTTTATCAGATCTTCAGGATTGGAATTGCATGTATTTTTCAGCAGGGTCTAAACTAAATTTCTTTGGCAGATTTTTTGCTTAGAATAAAAAGTCTTCTTTGCCCTTCAATGTGGTGAACAATTAACATGTACTTTGTCAGAAAATTCTGTTTTCCAAAATTAAATCATAGAATGTAAACATAAACTCTATCCTGTTACTTTAAATATTGAATACTTCTACATGAAAAATCTTGTCATTTTAAGTGACCGTCCATGTATTCGTACTATAGGTATAAAAATATTGATAATAATAGACTTTACTTAACTTGGAAGGAATGTTGAGCCAAAGGATCATCTCGCAGAGTCGAGATGGATTAAAATATACTGTATTTACATTATGTTCAATGAAATACATGAACTTCATAAGATAAATAGTATCACAGACTGGGAGCAATAAAATATGTCGGGTTTGTAAAAAAAAAACTATATTTTGTGTAAAAAAAATGTTTTACAATTGGGTTTGAAATCAGAAAGGGTTGTACATAATTTAATACTTTTATCTAAGAAATTCTGTATTAAAACACCATTATATGTAAACTCTTATTTCAGTCATGAGTTTTAGTATACTTAGTTGATTTTTAGTCAAACAGAGTGTGATTTACCTTTGAACTTTGGAGACTTGAGTAAAAGTATTTAGATAATCTGGTGCCAGGTTTTTCTGAACTTTGTACTTGTGTTGTATACTTTATCTTTAAATAGTAACCATTTTAGTTTTTCCAATAAATTTTCACTGTGTGTTCAATATTTTTCATCCCAAAAAGTTCTAGCCACATTCTTTTAAAGGAATTCAGTGCATTCTAAAGTTAAGTTGTAAGACATAAATCTTTTACAAGTGGTTCTCTATAACTGGGCAGGTTTAAGAGCTTATGGGGTGGTCTGTTGTTCATTTATGATTACCATAACATTTATCAAGTTTCATGGCGATCCTCTGAAAAATGTGAGACTAGTTGTGTTCACAAGATTTTGTCATACACAGCATTCAGTTGTAAGTGAAAATGGGCAATAACTCTTATAACTAGAGTTAAACAAACAACACATGATATGCCCATCTCATTACCTTTTCCATATTAATGACCCTGACCTCTGACAATTGTATAATAAGGTGTGAACCTGGGTAAATTTTATCAAAATATCTGATGGGATTAAAAAGTGACAGCCTGTATAAGTAAACAGGGCACAGACTTAATTACCATTTATTGTGACCTAGACCTTGTGGCAAGGGGTATGACTGAATACTCAAGACACTCTCAAGTGAAGAGCTATAACTGGCTGATATTTCATTAAAATATTTTAAATGGTTCAAAAGTTATACCAGTACATGGATAGAGGTCGCTGATTTGTATTTTCCCTACAGCAACCTTGATCATGAGGCAGGTAGCATGGCTATGATATACAACACACTGTCTAGTCATGATATATAACTGACTCTAAAGTGGTGTGAAACTATTCTCCTGACAAGGATACAATGTCAGAGTTAAATTTGTCCTTGCTGTGACCTTCACCTTCAACATTGACATGCATATTATAGTTTTGATTTGTGCTATTTAGGTGTCATTGTTACATCTGCACTTAAATACTGTTCAGTTGGACATGATGCATCACAGGAATCAAAGATCTTGTATTGCTTTGTGTCTTGTTACGTCCACTTAAGGTATTATTTTCAGTTTGTTAGTGTACATTAAATATGTGCATGTTTTTGATCCACTATATACATACATTAAGAAAAAATTGTGGTTTTATTTTGGATAATGAAAGATTCAGCCTTGTTTGGTTTTTGAACTTTAGAGCTGGAGATGTAACATGCACATGCTCACCAAGTTCATAGTACTAATTCTTTGTTACATCATTTATAATATTTGCCACTGCATTCAGCATGCTCTTTTGATGCACAGGTTACGACACCATTATAGACTTCATTGCTTTCTTTATCATTAAAATCTCATATTAAAATAAATGTGTTTGAAAACATCAGTTTTATACAATATTTAGGACTGGGATGTAACAAGGACAATACATTTAATTGTCTGTATTACATCTGAGATACAAATCATGAGTATGACATGCTGAGGAAATTTTCATTATTTCTGAGTGTGCCAAATCCTGAATGGCTTTTTTTGTGGCTATAACTGTTTAAGTTCCAAGTGTCAAATCTTGCATTTTAGACTTTACATTTGTAGAGGATGTAACAAAGGACATCGTTTTGGAATTCCAGAACTGTTTCCATGTTAAATCTTATTGTAATGCATTATTAATCTTGTGGCATGGTTATCATTTTAATGTAAATATAGTGTTGTATTAGAAAGGAGGAATGTAACATGAAACTTTTTCACATTGTTCTATTTATCAAAAACATATTTTAAAATTTATAATCAATAATGTTAATCAGAATAACAATAATGATAAAGATATTTCACATTTTGCCAAGAGATTGATTTCCAGTTGTGCTCAATTAAATAGGAAGAAATGCATTTGGACAAGTCTGCATGGTTGCTCAGTGGTTAGTGCACTGGACTTGAAACAGAAGGGTTTGGGTTTGAATGCTACAGTACCATCGGAACAGTCAGCGTGTCTGCTACAATGGTGTGTCTTTGCGCAAGACACTTTACTCCCATTGCCTCGGCATTAAGTAACCTGCTTGTGTTGCCATGCCATAAAACACCAAACCAATCATTACTTTACTCCCATTGCCTTGGCATTAAGTAACCTGCTTGCATTGCTGTGCCATAAAACACCAAACCAATCATTATTTTATTCCTATTGCCTTGGCATTAAGTAACCTGCTTGCATTGCTGTGACATAAAACACCAAACTAATCATTACTTTACTCCCATTGTCTCGGCATTAAGTAACCTGCTTGCGTTGCTGTGCCATAAAACACCAAACCAATCATTATTTAACTCCCATTGCCTTGGCATTAAGTAACCTGCTTGCATTGCTGTGCCATAAAAATACCAAACCAATCATTCTAGCTACACATACATGTGTTGAACAAATAAGTCGAGATATTGTGAACAGTTCATTACAGTCTAAGAAGTGCGTGATTGCTGTATTCAGTCTTATTTGTAAAAAAAAAACAAACTAAATGCATGCATTACATTTTCAAGCCCTACCTTTATTTATTCATTAAATCCCTCCTGTATTCAGAAAATTCCCTCCATTATTTTCAAATAGAGGGGGGGGGGATGAATATTTCCCCTAACTTTAAAGTTTTAGAATAGACCCTGATGACTTTATCTATGGCTGTCATAGTCTCAATATTCAGAACTATTTTTCATGTAACAATTCACAGAGAAACTTCTTACGTGTTTGCACCTCTAATGCAATCATATTAAAGCAGAAGAGGTCACACAAGGAAATAAAAAAGATATGTTATGAAGAAAGCAGAGAAAGACTGAAGGCAGATCGTAAAAGGTATGCCATATTCAAGAGGAAAGATGCAGAGAGAGCACGAATTTATAGAAGAAATTTGAGCCCAGTCCAAAAAAAAAAGCAAGCTGAAGGTGCAAAACTACGCATGCAAGCAATGAGACAGCGAAGTAGAAAGGAAGGTGTAAATCAGAAGGTAATAATAAGATAATCAGGGCTCAGTTTCACTTTTTCTTTGTGAGTTGTAATGAGCTTGACATGAATAAGAAAATATGCTTTACAGTTACCCTTTAAGACATTTTACTGTTTTAATGAGATTGGTTGAGAATTACCATATATACTTGCTTATAAGATGAGTACATCTGCAAACAATGTAGACCCTGATTTGCCATAGCATCATGTGCTGGCAGATCAGAGTCTGTGTTTGTTCTACTGATTACTCAGAAAAAAACTGCATAAACCCAGTTCTGCCAGTTTATTATATGATGGCAGATCTGGGTCTGTGTAGTTTGCAGTTTGATTAGACTTGTAATTGAGTACATTCGGTACATTTGAACTGGTATATTGTATCACATCAACTGATCTTCATAAAATTCATATTAATTCTCACAAAAAATAAGTAAAGTAGATCAACAAGAAAACATTTACTATCATACTTTGTAAACTTTAGAATTACATTAAACCCAACTTAAATATGGCCTGTGATATTTGAAAGTGCACTTAGTTTTTCCCAAGTACATCATTAATTGTACAAAATTTCTTCCATTACAGAAACCTACATGAATGAAAATTCAGAAACCAAGTGTAGAGAAAAATAAAAGTTTAAATTTAAGATTGATTTTGAAGATGATTTTGAACTTAATAAAGCATTATGATTCCAAAAATCTGAATGTTTTTTTTTTTATCACTGCTGCAAGTATAGAGCTTAATAATTGCATTTCCTATGAATGTCCCACTGTAAGTCTACAGGCACTGTGGTAGTTAAGTTGGTTGAACATTGATGTCCACCACAGCAAGCCTGGGAGATCTACCTTAGTGCGTCCTTGGGAAATGCACTTAACTCCCAGGATGATATGGTTAATAATGTGTCAAAAGTGCTGTTAAAACGAAACAAATTGTATGTCAGTCCATATACATTCTATAAGCATGGAGCACTGTCTTGATGCCTAAATTAATTAATTTTACTTCTTTATGTAGCTATCCACAAGTAATTTTTTGTACCAACTTTGAATCTATAAAATACATGTCCATCAAATTATTAAGCAGTTAACTGTAAACACAGACGAATTATGCCAAACTGAAGTAAATGAAAATGAATTAACTGCATGGAAGGATGATTCTTTGCCATGGTGATCCCCCAGGTCCCATTGCACTGTAGTTGCCTGGCTAACTGTTCATTTTATTAACTGAAAATAGAAATGGCTGAGTATATGTATGTATGTGGTAACATTTTATGGCACCTCAGCACAATAGTGGCTAAATGGTGCTAACTATTGGTAAAGTTCAAAAAATGTAAAACTGGATTGCACAAAAATTTAAATAGATAATTCCTTCCAAATAAATGTAAACATGATGAACAATAACATAACTATAAAATGTAAAGATGTTTGAATTCTGTAAAATGTATATAAAATAAAAGATTAAGGTAACACATGTAAAATCCTTAAAACATGGTCAAAATTTGTTATATAAACCTCAATCCCTCAAAAAGTCCACGATTTACTTGGGTGGCACTTCAGCATACTCTTTCTTTATGCAGTTCACGTCAAAATACTTCTGTCGCACAGAATGGAAATTTACACACTTGACAAGAATGTGTTCCACTGTCAGTGGACAATGGCATGGTATGCACTCTGGTTGAGGTTCACCCTTTAGGAGCTATGCATGAGTCGGGTATGTGTGTCCGATATGCAATCAGCACAGTACCACCTCATCTCTGCGATTTGTTCTATACAAGGGATGCCACTCTGCAATAGTGGCTTGTATGTTCTCAAGTTTGTGTGTAAGAGTTTTCATTCCACATATTTTGCCAGGTATGATGAACATGCTGATTTACTCAATATTTGAAGTTAGTGTATGGAATCTTCCATTCAGAAATGGGTGACTTCAGGGCAGCTTTTGCTGCTTTATATTCATTTCATTGCCTTTTTTACCAATGTAACTAGACAGCCAACAGTACAGAATATTTTTACTAGATTGAGAACATCATTGTTTCTGTAATATCTGGATATTAACTGGTAGTCAGATTAAAGATTCTTCAAGGCTTTTAATGTGGAAAGGGAATCTGAAAAGATGGTGAAATTTGTTTTATGAGAGGTTTCAACATAGTTCAAAGCTTTGTGTATGACCATAATTTCTAAATTAAAAATTGAAGCTTTATCCAGTAAGCAGCTTGAGATGGTGCCATAGAATGGCTGAGAGACAAATCCAACATAATGTTGTACCATTTGCATTTACAGTTCACATTTTGTTGGTCATACCTCACTCAACCCAGTATGGTTATGTGCAAACTTGTGGGGTTTTTTTGTAGATGGATAAATAAACAGTGTAATCAGGGTTCCAGATATCTGGGTGCACACATACACAGTTCACCCACTTTTGGACCTGTGTACCCAACATAGTGTAACCGAGAATGAATGGTAAATATTGGCTGTGCACCCAAATTTTAAAAGCTGGTACAAAATACGCACATAAGCAAGCATGTGAATTTGGAACCCAGGTAACACAAATGTACATGCATAATGCTTTAATTAAGGGTAATTTTAAGGATCAGCCCTTTTCAGAATTTCAAATTTATCACATTTCAAGTTGAAAATTCAGAATATTGAAACTTTTGTTTAGGACTTGTAATAAAGTAACACATAAAAAATGTTATGTTGTAAATATATAGATACATATATGCTTTCTTTTGTCATTTTTTGGGAGTTAGTTGCTTTTCTATTGTATTTTTGAAATCACTGCATGGGTGAAATTGTCAATAAAGTAATGATCATCTGTTACTACACCAACATATCAAGAATGACAGCTAGCACAATTTAGCTAAAAAGCACAAAGCAAAGCATGCCAGAGCTGTATGTACACAAAAGAAATCTAACTGTCATCTACTATGTCATTGTGTTATATACATCAGAGTACATGACATGGGGTAGTTAATGGATTATGGGCACATACAAAGATATCTAAAGGATGTTATATACACCAGAGCACATGACATGGGGTATTTAATGGATTATGGGCACATACAAAGATATCTAAATGAAGATATATATACACCAAAGCTCATGACATAGGGTAGGTAATAGATTATGGGCACATACAAAGATCTCTAAAGGATGTTATATACACCAGAGCACATGTCATACGGTTGTTAATGGATTATGGACACATACAAAGATATCTAAAGATATTATATCATTGATTAGCCATTGTGTATTCTGGCCAATTGACCATCCTGCCTACAATTTTGGTCCCTTTGGTGGCTAGTTTACACATCACCTTTCCTTGTTCAATAATACAGTGCATTTGAAGCTGACTACTAATTGACCATCCAGCCTATAATGTTGGTCCCTTTGGTGGCTAGTTTACACATTTCCTTTCGTTGCTCCCCTAATACAGTGTGCATGCATTAGAAGTAGACTCCGTTCATTGATCTAAGTCCATAAAAACCATTCTGTACATTATAGTAGAGACTTGTGAAGTATATAAATGGGGTTTGACATGACATTTTTTCATCAGAAACATTATGTGTGGTAATGAGACATCTGCAAGAACATAAAGTGGTTAAAGATTTACCCAATGTACATTACTGGATGATAGGGGATGATGTACTGTGATGATGAGTGTTTCAAGTAACCGAAAAGGAATGAAAAACTCTTGTCTTGGATGTAACTGTGAACACGAAAATGCCACCTTCCCAGTTTATGAGTAATAACACTATAAAACTGTAAAATAAGGATGTGAAATATTTCTGTTGACTTCATTGTTTCCAACTGATGATCATTCATTTTTTGAGAGCCATCTTATTTACGTCACTCACTTTTGAAAAATTAAAATTAGAATCCTGTTACATCTGCAGCATATTAATGGATACAGTTTCCACATACTGATCTGTATGTTAAATATAAGAAATATATAAAAAAAATTATTTAAGCAGTTCCAACTAAATTGGCACATAGTATCATGGCATGAAAGCGTTTAAAGCTTCTAAAAGAAATGCCAATGCATAATTAAATATGGCTGCCATTACTAAAAATCGACAAATCTTTAAAAGACTTTTTTTTAAAAAAAGGCACGATATAATTGAACCAAATTTGACAGAAAGTACCACGTCAAGAAGACCATTAAAATGTGAACAAATGATGGCAATCTGCCATAAAATTTGGCTGTAGTTACTAAAATACAGATGTTGTCCACAAAAACTACTCAACAGAATCAGATCACATTGTCAGAAAGCATTCTGGCATCAAGGTCTTTCAACATTAAACAATTGATGCTGATCCATTATTCAGTATAACCATTGTTGCTAAGTAAAGATAAAATAAAAACTTGAATGACATCTTTTCAAAAACCAGTTAACAGAAGCTGACCAAATTTAACAAGCCATCCTGGCTCAAGGCGTTTCAAACTTACGTACCATATATACTCGCTTATAAGTCAAGTCCAACTGCAAACTGCACAGACCCAGATCTGCCATCGCATAATGCGCCAACAGATCTGGGCCTATGCAGTTTGTTCTACTGATTACTCCTAACAAATTGCAGAGACACTGATCTGCCAGCACATTATGCGATGGCAGATCTGGGGCTGTGCAGTTTGCAGTTGGACTCAATTTACAAGCAAGTATAAATGGTAAATGACACTGATCTGCCATCCATTATAGTTCTTATTACTAAAATTTTAAAAAGCTTTAAATATCTGAAAGCATCCCACTAACCCAGATTTCTTGCCCAATTAAATAAATATCTGCTAGTAGTGCAGGTACATCTAAATGAATTATATTAGAATACTGCTACTGCTAATAATGGCACCTTGTAGCCTCCAGGAGCTGTTATTATTCCACAAGTAGTGGCTAACACTAACAGGGATGACCAATAACTAGTATAGAGCATCATTATTAGCTAGCTATGAGTGGAAATATTTGGATCATGCCCCCTATGACTCATTACCCTCTAGTCAATCTAGGGATGTTGTGCAGCACAGTGAACTCCGAGAAAGATCGATAAAGCTGAATAATGTTTCGTGAGCATTTCAATATTTGTGGACACTGGTCATTGTAAAGAAACACATTTTTGCTAGTAGCACTAAGAAGATGATGGTAGAGTTGGTAAGTGTTCTTATATTAATTTCTTTAATTTTTATCATGATAGCTACTAATAATTTAAAACCGTACACAGCTTTTTAAATTTCAGCAATAAATCATGGATTATAGAGATAAAGGGCCACATAAGAAGGGACAAATCAAATACAGATATGATAGGCTTTTCATTACGGATTTTATTTATTACAGTGGCCATCTTGAAAATCTTGTTATTGCTATTCCTCCAGAATGGATGGTCATATCAACATGGGTTTTCACTAAAAGACTTCATTAGGATGTCTAGTTGGTTCTAAATTAAAATAGTGGCAATCTGATGTCCAGTATAGCTGCCATGGCAGCCATTTTGAAAATTTTGTTGTCTCTACTCCATCTGAATGGAAAGTCATATTGACATAGGGTTTTTACCAGATGACATCTTATGATGTTTAGTTGGTCTCAAAGGAAAATGGTGTTGATCTGACTTCCAATATGGCCACCACAGAAGAAATCCTGTTCTCGCTACACCTTCAGAATTGATGGTTGTATCAACATGGGGTTTTCACCAAAAGAACTTTTATGATATATACTTGAACCTAAATGAAAATGGTGCCAATCTGACCTTCAATATGGCTGCCATGGTAGCTATCTTGAAAATCTGAATGGAAAGTCATATTGACATGGGGTTGTCACCAGAAGACACTTATTATGTCTAGTTGGTCCTAAATCAAAATGGTTCTGGCAGGACATACAGTATGGCCACCACAGAAGCTATCTTGAAAATCTGGTTATTGCTATTTCACCAATATGGATGGTCATAACAACATTAGGTTTTTACTAAAAGACTTCTTATGATATCTTATTGGTAGTAAATGAAAATGGTGCCAATCAGACATCCAATATGGCCACCATCTTAAAAATCTTGTTTTTGCTACTCCTCCTGAACAGAATGTCAAATTAACATGGGGTTTTCACTAGAAGACTTCTTAATGGTGTCTAGTTGGTCTTAAATAAAAATTGTGCCAGTCTGATGTCCAGTATGGCTGCCACTGCAGCCTTGTTGAAAATCTTATCACCACTTCTCCTATATGGAAAGTCATGTTTTCACCAGAAGATTTTTTGTGATGTCTAGTTGGTACTATATGAAAATGGTGCTGATCTGACATTAAGTGTGACCACCATAGCAGCCATCTTGAAAATTGTGTTATTGTTACCCGTCCTAAATTGGAAAGTCATATTGACCTGGGGTTTTCACCAGAAGACTAATTATGATATCTAGTTGGTCCTGAATGAAAATAGTGCTGATCTGACCTCAAATATGGCTGCCAAAATGAACATATTGAAATTCATGTCACTTATTCTCCTAAATGGATGTTATGTCAGCAATCTAATATCCAGTATATCCACCACAGCAGCTAATTGGAAATTTTTTTTTTATCACTGAAGAAAATCAGATATGGTTTAAACTCTTAGCAGTTAAAAGGAAGAAATAGTCTTATCTTGAATTCTTGGAAATTCTTTTTGGCTAGTAGAGCATCAGTTCTATCGAGGGACTCTTGTTGTCTATACCTATCATAAGCTGAGTGTATATATAAGGGTAAGGTTTCATTAAAGTATATCCTTTCAAAAACCAAGGCAAGGAAACTGTTCAGTTACACTTTCCATTTCTGTGGCCTTTGCCTTTGAGTATGACTGTAGAATTCAACTCATTGCATAGCAATGATGGTTGGTCTGGTGTGGTGTTTTTTGGCACACCAACACAAGTAGGTTAATTAGTTTCAAGGCAATTGGAGTAGAGTGCCATGCTGATGGACACAACACAGTAGGCAACCCAGGCTGATGTGATGGTAGCATTCAAAACTGCACCTTGTGGTCAAGAGTCTGGCATGCTTAGCACTGAACCACCATGGCTCCTTATATAACATTGCCAGATAGTGTGCATGGCTCCTTATATAACATTGCCAGATAGTGTGCATGGCTCCTTATATAACATTGCCAGATAGTGTGCATGGCTCCTTATATAACATTGCCAGATAGTGTGCATGGCTCCTTATATAACATTGCCAGATAGTGTGCCACACAACACAGTAATACTAACTACCTTAAACATCAAAGGGAGAAATTTAAGTCCATCTGTATGCACTGTCACGAAAATATTGTCTTACTTCATAACTTTTGGACAACTTAATGGATTTTAAGTAAATATTATGTGCACCTTTATGTTATGAACATGATATTCAGTTATCACCATTTCAATTGAAAAGACTTTAAGCATCCCTGTTTCATTGTGGTCTTACCCATGCATGACTTAGAAATTGTAACTAATATCTTAAAACCAAACCAAGCTTTCTTAAATTTTGACATATTTTTGTTTTTATCCATGACCTCTGGACACATACCAATATTGCAGTTTTTAAAAAGCTATCACACACACACACACACACACACACACACACACACACACACACACACACACACACACACACTTATACATCATCATTGGCAGGTGTGTGACATACTACATTGGGGGTCCTATCTTCAAGGTCATGGTCACAGGTCATTTATTAAATTTTCCTTCATACTTTCCTTTCTATTCTATAACTTTAGAGCCATTTGAAATTAAGGGATGAAACTTGGCATATTGGTTATGTACAGCATTGGGGAGTCCTATCTTTAGGGTCAAGATCAGTGAGGTTTCAGTAACCTGTTCCCATTATTTGTATAACTTAAATGATCTGTTTAAGGTAAATTAATGAAATTTGTATACTTGTAATTTTCAGTGGAAGATGTCTTGCATTCCACATTTGGGGTCCTATCTTTAAGGTCAAGGAGACGTATATATATTTCATGGTTGCTTTTGTTTCTGCTGTATATCTTAAAAGCTGTTCAGGGATCAAACATAGTACCCTTATGTTTCTCTACTTGACTTTGTCTTATGTATCTTAGTCAAGCTTTTTTCTTCAAGTTCATGGTCACTGGTCAATTTCGTCCCCTTTTCTGCACTTTTACTCTACCATCATTTATCCAATTTTTGGGACATTAAAAAATTAGTTCTTTTCTTGCTGTCCAGATAATGTGTTTGCAAATTAAATGATAATTGTTCCTGAACATCTTGTTGATGAAATTAATATCTCTGTGGTGTACTGATGCGTTAGGTTCATTCAGTGCTGGCTCTGAGTGGATATGGTAAACTAAGTTGCATTATATCCTTGCATGCAAATAAAGAACACTTATGTGATAATTTTAATGCTTTCTTTTACAAATAAAGAATACTGGTGTTTGTTTTTCATTTTGCTCATGTAAATATACTACCATTGGAGATAAGTGTACACAAAGGTTCTAGTTGTGTTCAATGTGCATTTCCAACTGGTTTATCTTTTCTGGTAAGAGTGACATCCTCCTTTTTGCAATTGCGCCTATTTAGTCAAAACAATTTGCAAGGGTTCAAAACAATGGCAAGGGTAAACAGAACCAATGGGCCTTAGTCCTGAAAATTTGAATGCCTTTACATAAAAAGGAAGTACAGTTTGATTCTTAATGTAGTGTATATTGAAAGCAGATAAAGTTTGGCCCTCTTCACATACTAGTTCACAGCTAGGTAAGGCAACAGAATTGCGATTATATGGTGATCCCTAGAAAAAATAAAAATCTTCACGTTTGATTACCAGGTTCCTGCTGGTATGTGGCCCTCTCAACCTGTATAAAAAAAGGCTTTGAGGGCCAGAATTACTCTGGCTGTTACTATGGTAATCAAAGCAGTTTCAATGTTTGAAGATCATCTTGTTGTTTTCATCTGCTTTAAAACATTTATTGTGTGGAAATTCATGTACATGTACTATTGAAAATTATTACAAATTTTGTGAAAATAGTGTCCAGAAAATTGAAGGGTCCTAATGTTTAGAGAATTGATAACAATATGCCCTTTTAGATAGAGATATGAAACTGTTACTTTCCGTGTCTGACTAGTAACCCTACAGCTGTCACAAGGGTCACAGTCATATTTTGTCATTGTATACTTTTGGCAACCACAATATGTGGGTGAAAAGAAATCAGTGAATTCTTTTGTTTTTATTGAAACATTTAAAATTAGATAATGATAACATACTGTTTTGAATTTTGTATCTAATTTACTAAGACACAAGACCTCCTCCCTACTTATATACATATATATATCCTAAATATAAATAAAATGTATTAGATGGCTTTTGTTTGATACATGCTTACTTTAAAGAGCAAAACCTTGTCGGAATTGAGCAGAATATTTACAGAGTTTTCTTACTTTCAAAGCTGTCTTCATTTTAAAAAATTAGGGTATTCATTAATAATTCATGGTTATTAACATGAACAATGCATGATCAGGAAGGCAGGGTAGCATCAAATTTTTTGTTTATTTTTTAAGTTACAAAATCTACTGATTACAATAAGGGATTGCTATTAGATGTTTCAAATGTGTTTGTTTAATGCATCAGATGACATGGGAGATTTCCATTGGTTTTGGTTGGCACACAAGATTGAAGGGCAAAGTCACAGCTTTTGTTGCAGGCATTATGCCAAAAAGTTTGGATCTCAAAATACTGTGTAGACTACTTGTAGTTTAAAACGATACCTTTACTTTGGGATTTCTTAAAAGGAACATCTTCACTAGTTAGTAGTAAGAGGTAGAGATGGGTTATTTTTAACTTGGAGCGATATCAACCCGTCCATTTCTCTGGCTTAGCATCCGTTCTCTTTGACCAAACACGGTTTGTATTTTTTGATGCAATGGTGTCTCTGGCAAGTTTTTATTTATTTCAAGGGAGGCAACTCAAATTTAAGTAAATGATTAGACCTGATAGTAGTCATCTCCCTTGCTTGAAATAATAGTAGATTGCCACAATAAATCATTAATTCCTCAAATAATGTTTCAGATATTAAGATAAATTATCTTGTGTCATATAAAGAAATAAAATTTAGAAACATTATAAAGATTATTTAGAGCATTATGTTTACAGTAGTAAATAGGACCATGATCATGATAGCAATATCTCTTTGAGTTGTGTTCTTCCATCTATCTTATATAAACCAATATTGCCTCCCCCACCATGCCATCAGTATTGTCAGTACTTTTAGGAGGTTAACAGAAAGTTAGATGAAATCATCATAATTGCTTTTATTTAGTTAGTGTGCTGTGGTCTTTCTTTACGTAAAACTCTTTTACTTTCATTGCCTTGCCACTAAATAGTATTTTATATGCTGATATGCCACCAAACACTAATTTATGAAATCATATCCTCTAATTAACCTCCTCTCTTTCATTCTTTTTGTGCCCTGGTCCAAGCATAATTTTTTTTTTATCTTGCTAAATTTTTTATACATGAGTTTTTAACATAAAAAAAAGAGTGTACTAATTTACGCAATCAAGAAAAAACAAAACAAAAAAAGAACAAACCTTAAAACATTTTTGTACCTTTGTGTAAAATTTACTAAGTGCAAATGGTATAGACCCAGGTCTGCAATCATGTTTTACTGTTGACTTGAAATCAAAAAGAACAAAGAGCATATATTCTGATCTGCTGCTGTTGCTTCATTATGTAATGGAATATATATATATATATATATATATATATATATATATATATATATATATATATATATATATATATATATATAGTCAGCACTTGTTGCAGGTGTGTGTGTGCATTATATACATCACAATACATTTACACTTTGTAACTGTAATTATTTTACAGAAACTGTTTATTAATGCTACATTTGGATATTTTACATTTATATACATATATCTAGGGAGCAAATTATGTTCATTTTTATGACCAACCATTGACAGTGCTAGAAAGTTTTAAGCCAGGAATAAATCCCAAATGGTTGAAGATTGACCTAGGAGTACTGTTAGGCATCATGACACTAATTAAGTTCCTCGTATATTTTCTTAATTTTTCTACATTTTTTAAAATTAAAATCAGTGCATTAGTTATCTTCAGATGCACCAAGATCCTGTTATTCATGTTATGCACTAACTTGGATACAACATATAAAAAAATCAGCATGTGTTATTTTGCATTTTCTAAAAATAGTTGCATTTGATTGAAATGACTGGAATTTTTAGTATAAGTTGCCTTTCCAGAATTGGCTGAATGACACCTGTTTGCTTGATCATCTTATGCAGAAATCAAATGTCTGAACTTGATAAACATTTTATTTTCTGTTTAGGTTTTAATGCTACTTTTTTTTTTTTTAATGCAAATAACATTCTTTACTAGGTAGCAATTCTCCAGGAAAAATCAGAAAAAAAATATTAATACTTTTCTTAGGAACTGCAAGAGATGTGAATGTAAAGTTTGGTTGTATTTGCTCCAGTGAGGTTTGCTCTGGAGTACAATTTATCGGACAAGAAAGTAGTCTAAGTGGAGTATCAAGTTACGCCATAGGTTACAAATGGTAGTCCAAACACCAGGATTCACTTGCCATAGTCATCAAAATTGAAGTGTTCTTGATATGTTCAAGGTAGTTTTTTTCATTTGTAAAGACCAATTATATTCAGCTTTGGTATTTTTGTAAAATGTCAATTTTAGATGTCCCCCAAAAGTTTTAAATGGTACTTCTAATTTCACAATAAATGGATCTGGAAAAGGTATGTCACTTGTGTGTCACATGGATACCTATATTTGGATACATATGGTACGTGTTTGTTATTAAACTATGTTAATAACCTTTGACCTCTTGACACGTGATTGGGTTTAACGAATGAATATCGTGCCCACAGATGTGCATTGCTCCTTTTCCCGACAATGTCATAAGGCACTGTGCATTTGGGATGGATGCCTTGTTTACACCCTTCCAGCCATTATTAGGATGATCTTACAGATCATCACCTTTATATTTTTCAGGTATGTGGCTTTTGAATTGGTTAAAATGTAATCTTTTAATCTGAGAATTGTTGTAATGTGACCTTTGTGTACTTCTTTCACATAACTATGATAGCTTCATTCATTCTTCATTCATTCCTTATCGTGTATTGCATGCCCAATTTAATACTGTACAATTGCTTCATGTGAAGGATATTCTTCTATTTGTAATGAAATTATGTTGACATTAATTGTTAAAGATAAGGCACTGTGCACTTGGGATGGATGCCTCGTCTGTGTCCTTCCAGCCTTCATTATGATGATCTTACAGATCATCACTTTTATATTTTTCAGACTTGTATGGAAATACATTCTTATTTATATCATCGCCTTGTAGTAATTTCTTGGGTTCCCAGACCTGTTCGAACCGATATATTGAAAAACCTGTGACGTGTATACCTAAGGTGAAATAAGAAACATTTTCAGATCCATGGGCCATATCAGGAAATACAAAACTGGATAGATACAAGTTGCCTTACCATTGTCATACACACTTTGGAATCAAAAAGAGTGTCATAACTCAATTGTATGTTTTATTTCAGATTGTAAAAATATTTAAACAATTGTGAATGGTGAATTTATGAATTTTGATTCCTTTAATAATAATATATTAATATCATCCTCACAATTGACCAGACCAGGACTCCCATTGCATGTCTTATCATTATCTCTCTGTGACACTCTTCTAAAGAAAGTGGTAAAGAAATGTCCAAGTTAATAATTCTTATCAAGACAGACTTAATATTATTCCAGTTATGTTGCTGGTGCGAGAAAAAATTACCATGGTTTCATCAAATTGGAAGAAACAAACCACCTGCATGTGTTCTAGTCATATTGTAGCGGTACCCTAAGGGTGAAAAAACACATTACAGTCACAATTATGCAGTCAAGTTTTGTTTACATCCAAATGAAGTTTCAGATAAATTTACTGCTATGCAACCATGTGATACATTAAAGGTAGACTTGAGTCCCCAAAATCAAATACCTCTAAATTTTTCAGTATGATGATTTATGCAATATATGAACATTTTGACCCAGAGCAATCAAGATATTTGATTTAATTGTACAATGTTCAACTTCGATGGTTTCCATGACTCAAGTCCATGCAACATCACTTGGGGAACCCTGCAGTGCAAATCACCATGCTAGACTGTGCTCACAACTGCTGAATATATGTAAATCCATTCTCATATTTTCACAATACATGCAATTTTTACCCCCTAAAATGCCGTAAACAATACCATATATTGGATGAGGAAGTTTATTGATCAGTGTGATCAAATTCTCTTGATAAAAGTGGTTCTCTTCATAAGAATGTCTCGATAAAACATGGTTCTCTTCACAAGCATGTCTGTTAGAAGTAGATGCATCGATAATAATGTCCCATTGTTGGTGAAGATGTTCTTAGCTACACATATATTAAGATATTTTCAATGATATTTAAAAAAAAAAAAACGTAGGTTCAAGTCACAACATGGAGAGAGAGAGAGAGGTGTAAGACTGTGATCAGTCACTGAAAAATGTGCTGAAGGGTACCAAGTTACAGCTAAAACTGAATTTCATTACTTTAAATCAACCATGATTGGAAAAAGATTAAAGTACAAGAATAAGAGAGAGGAGGGAACAAATGGCGAAAGAGAAGGATTAAGTTAGGGGGCTAATGAGTGGGTGTGCTCAGTCACAACATCATGAAAAAAGAATATTAAAAACTATTGATTTTATTATCAGCTAAAAGTCTACCAAAAATAAAATTTACCAGATCCTCAAATTCCTTTTGAGATGGAGAGAGAGAGCTGTTTGCAGAGTTGCTGAAGATGACTACACCAACATGTGAATTCAAGGCAGGGTCAGACAGGCAATCTAGTCCTCCTCCCAGGAAATCGCTGACAATTTCAGGTCTTGGGAGCCCTGGCAGTCCCTGGACCGAGAGAGAGACGGAGATTAGTCTTGGAATCATGTCAGTTTTGGGGGCCCAATGGTGTTGATGCCTCCCAAAAAATGCATTTCAGTTATTGGACAAATTTGATTGTCAATACATTACTTGATATATTACTGAGTCTGGGCAATCATGTGTTGGTTATATTTCAAAGTTTCAGAACAAAAAAATACAAAAATTGTGTTTACTTGTAAATTATTACTTTGCACATTTTGTTTCATCTAAAACTTAAATGCAACATGAGTATACGTAGGCTAACCAGAGCACAGAAGAAACTGAGTTTGGTAATCATATATCACTAAATTTGTATGAAATATAAATTTTACTCATATTCTGAATACCTGCATGAAACATATAGATTATCTTTTAATTTCCAGTAATTCCATTTTGTTAGATAATTAATACTATGACCAGGTTTATGTCAAAGTTTTCAATATGGTAATATCAAAACATTTAATAATAATAATAATAATAGTAATAATAAAAATAATAATAATATTAATAAACTACCCCATTATTCATCAAGAAAGGTAAATGCCTGTGATTTAATTCCTTATAAGTTTTCATACGTTATCCACATATTTTCTTACCAGAAAAGGGGGACAAAATAAATAAGTATTTATACAATTTCATTTTTAATCTTCTGTTTTTTGTTCTTTTTTTTATCAGACATGTTATGCCTGTCCCAGTTATTGTTACTGTATTATTGCCAGTTCTTGTCATAATGAATAAGAACATAAAATGTATATATCCTGGAATAATTATTGTTTTGTGTGTGAGAGAGAGAGAGAGAGAGAGAGAGAGAGAGAGAGAGAGAGAGAGAGAGAGAGAGAGAGAGAGAGAAAGAGAGAATCCCACTCAATTCTGCCTGCTTGCTATAATGGATTATGCTATAAAATTTCAGTTTTAAAAAAAAAATTCAAATGATAAAATCACATAAGACAAAATGCGTTTTTTTTGGCTACAGAGACCCAAATTCATTAACTGATAGTACCGGCGATTATTTCCCTTGTTGACAGCCATGAGACTGGTTTACTGAAAATACTGAAAATGAAATAATCATGCAACATATAGGATGCAAGTTGGCACACAGAACTAATGCGAAATCCTCGTTCTCAGATCATTTCAATTTTTAATTTTTCGTGATTTTGTTCAAGATTTTATCGTCGTTAATTAGGGAAATTTTGATGCAAGCAATAACAATACATCTGCAGCAACTGATTGTACAACTAGAAGATAACTGCTTCGAATGAAGGTCATGGAGTTAATATGTTGGTGAGTAAAATCTAGATTATGTTGCATTTTTTGTTTATCTACAGGACTGCAGTTTGGCACGCACTTTATATTGTTGCTGCACTGTTTTTCCCCAACTATCTCGTACGTTAAATGAAATGACCTTATAATCTTGCAGCACATAATCATTGAGTTGATCATTTTGCAAATCAGTATTATTTACTGCTGTGCCTGCCAAACTGCAGTTGTCGGTGCATATGTGTGGTCAGTCATCAACAACAGGGTGACGAGGTTTGCAAATTACATGCATGCTTGTTATCGCTTTTCCATTTTTGTTTGGACTGATTTTTTGGGGGGGTTTTTTTTTGTTGTTTTTTCTCAGACAGTGGAATTTACCAGATTTCTGCACATTAACTCGAAGGGCATTCTACCATACATATTAAGAGACAAATACAGTGTTCTAGTCAACATAGGTTAATTTGGACCCACCATTTAATTCTCAGAAGGGGGGTGGGGGCTGGGATTTTTTAACAAAACGTTTCTGTCCACAGAAAATGCTTGAAAATACTATTCATGCTCAGATTTACAGACAAAAAGATCTATTATATCCATTATATTAGTTGACAAAAATTAATTATCTTGAGGCAACTAAGATACAGAGTAGCCTTTATAATTATGATATGAAAAATTCTTGCCCTTGATTGCAACTACCGTATATACTCACGTATAAGTCAGGTCCAAATGCATAATGCACTGGCAGATCAGGGTCTATGTTGTTCTACTGATTAGTCTTTACAAACTGCATAGACCCAAATCTGCCAGTGCAATATGCAATGGCAGATCTGGGTCTTTGCAGTTTGCAGTTGGTATTGGATTATACACGAGTATATATGGTAGTTATCTTTCTTGATTAGTGGAATAGTAAAATATTCTGACAAAACCTTGATGGTCTTGAAAACTCTGTACTCCATTCTTACTTTACAACGTGCCTTGTGTCAAGTTCATATATTCAAGTACATATTTTTTTTAATGTTTCTCGACACATTTGTGCATATTTTTACATTTTTCATTTTAAAATTATCAGGTTGTCAATTCTAAGATGGAATGAACAGCAAAGGGACAATCTAAAGCAGAAATAATACAAAAATAAACCTAAGTAGCTTAAGTGAAAAAAAATAATTTCATATCCATTTTAAAATTAAGGAACAACTTTTAAATTTTTCAGTGACTGGCTAATTCATACATTGATCAATTCAGGGTGGGATCTGGGGAGATCCTCTCATAATTTGCACTAATATGTCATCCAGGAATGTTAAATGAACAAAAAGTTGCGTTAATATTAGGATCTCTATTAAAAAGACATCACATGCACTCTTACAAAACAACTCTTTTTTTTTCTTCAGATTTTGATGTTACACCCCTGGATTTTTTCTTATATGCAGTTTAAGGCATCACTACTAATTAAGTTAATTGTATATTTCCTTCACTTTTTGCATATTTTTGATGAAATCCAGTGCAACGGTTCAAGTTCAGATGCAGAAAACTATCTTTACTAATGTTATGCACTAACTTAGACACAACATATAAATAAAAAATATCAGCATAGATCTTGTTGCATTTTCTGAAAATAGTTGTATTTTAAAGAAATGACTGAAATTTTTAGTGCAGGTGACCATTCTGGAACCAGACAAATCACACCAGTTTGGTGTCATCCTATGCAAATGCCAAAAGGCTAAACTCAATAAACATTTTAGTTTTATTTTCTATTGAAGAAAAATTGGAGAAAAAAATATGAATGATTGTCCTAGAGACAAAATAAGATACGATAAGAGCTGATTGGCTAAATTAGTGTAGTGTTACCGTGTTAGAACCATGTCCGTACGTTTCTTTTCATGTGTACTAAAAGTATACAGCAGAAAATACATTCAAACATCTAACCTTCTGTTTGCAGGGTATCATGTGCCATTTGTGTCAATCTTGTTTTGTATTGTACAGTTAAACCTATCTTGAAAGACTGCTGCTTTGAGAGACCACCTGCCTGGAGAGACCAGATTCTCTATACACAGATTTATTGATTATATAGTGTATGACCTGTCATAAGAGACCACATGTCTTGTTTTTCAAAATGTCTTGATATTCCATGTTATGATGTGAAAAAATTCTGCCTTTAGTGAGGAACAGAAAATACAGGGGAAATTCCTCCCTTTCATGAAAAATTGAATCACATATACATCATAATGTTAGGACTTGAAGGTGTTGACGCTGACTCTTGGAATTTGCAATATGAAATGAAAACTTCCTTTTTTTTTTAATCACATGTTCCTTTGCTTGCTTGTCCATCTGCAGTTCTAGTAAAGTGCCTTACCCAAGGACACACTTTTATTTTAGGTACATCAGAGATGACTGTTATGTACTTTCATCTCCTTCATTATCAAGCTATTGTAAAAGTCTAATTAATCAGTTCAAAATAAAAAAAATTCTCTGAAAATCAGACACATCTGGAACATGAAAAGGTGTTACTTTTTGACTTCTTAGATTTCTCTGAGGTTTAAGTCTATTTTTTCTTTTCAATGAAGTGTTTTCCCTTATGTAAGAAGCTGTGAATTCACAATTTTTTCAGAAGTGGTAATTTTTGTCAATTTTGTGGTTGCTATAAACCACAGATTTAAAGACCCCACAGACGGTAATCCTTCTGTGGAAACAGTAGGCTTTGAATCTGAGTATTGACAGAAATGTCACTTTCTATGAAAAACTTGCAAATTGATACATACAAAAAGAAATGAATTCAAAGTAGCGCTGCGTAAGACCTCTTTTTGAGATCACCTTTTAAATAAGACTACTCCTGACTCCCCAATAGCAACCATATTTAGTTACTACTACATTTATTTTTTGCACAGGACTAGAGCAAATTTAATTGTGAAGTAATACCACCTCTCCATTCAGACCACTTTTTCACATTCCAAGCAGTAGTCACAGTAGCTGACTGACCCATCTGTCAATCTGCTTGAGGGCTGATAGGTCACACATTTTTAATTAATATTTTATGGGGAGAGCCACGTGGGCCACCTTGCTGTTGGGCTGCCTGATCTAAGGTCAGATCCAAATTTTGGCCAAGTCTGACATTGAGTGGTCTTAATTGGGAGGTTTCATTGTACATGTATTAAAAATCTGAATCTAAAGAGCTTGTGCATGATGGTATATTGTACATGTAATACACTTTATCTGTCCATACATTTATTCAATTGTTTGTCCATTATCACATCTTCTAAACCACCACGTGGAAATTCAAAACTTTGTAGTTATTTTGCCCTTGCGGTAACCATCTGCAAGAGGGCTTGGTTCGCTTTGGTGTTTTACAGCACAGCAACACAAATAGGTCATTTAGTGCTGAGGCAATTATATTTGCAAGAGGTGTATCATCCTTGGCTCCCACTACCAGGATTCCTGGTAGGAGACCAAAGGCCAATGACATCTTCAAATATTTTTTGACCAAACTTAAAATATACAGTCAAAAAAGGAAGATGCATCATTGTTTTCAAAGATTTTGCAATATGACCCTTGGGTTACTGTTGGATGTTGGTGAATGAGGTTGGAATATGCTACAAAAAGTGTGGGGATTTGGGATGACAAGCCATTGTAGCTGCTCTAGATTGTTTCAATGCACATGTATATATGTATATGTATGGTATCTGGTACTCATAATTTCCACTCCCTGCCTTAAATCGATAGGTTGTGAGATAAGTAAGGATAGGGAAAGTGAGAAAATGCATAAGTAATCCCAATGAACAACATGACTGTAAAATACTAAAACTATTGCTTGAGGCACAATTCCTAATGAAGCATTGTGTATATACACTAATTATAGCAGAATATTGAAGCTCACACTTCACTGATTTTCTGACAAAACCACAAAATTAACATCATGTCACTCAAGTCTGGTGGTACACACAAATGTTTGTCGGGTAAATAATCCTGAAATTTTTTAATTAAACAAGTCCAGTATTCTCAAATCATCAGATAATTAGGTCTGATCTTTTACACCATTTTGTGTTAGCCACAGTTATTCATTCAGCATCAGTCGGTTTCACTGATGATGTTTTAAATAAAGTCTAGAGGTTGAAGTTGATTCGTAAAAAGCCACAAATAATTAGCTCCAACCATTCAAACATTTTCACGTAAGCCGCAATTATCCATTCAGCATGAATAGGCTTGATTCATGAAGTTTTCAGTAAAGTCTAGTGGTTGAAGTTGGTTCATACATGAGGCAGGCTCAAACAAAAGAGTGATTCCATTGTTTTTCAATTTAGTTAGAATCTTCGCACTTTGATGGGCTCTGAACACATCAAATGTTGACACTGACTGCTTGCTAATTGAATTGAGCAAGGGGCATCTGGTCACACATTTGGTTCACATGTGGACTGATGACATTATTCAAACTGAGTTGATTTTTACCATTCTTAAGCCACTGTGTTAACACCATGGTCGTTATTAGGTAATTGATGGTGCAACTTTAGGGACAGTGTTTTAAGGAAAAGATGATATGCATGTACTTCAATAACCAATTAGTACCTTAGTGTTGTTGACTGTGTTGTGTAAGTGATTTATCTTGACAGGTGTTTGATTTGTACTCATACAGGTGGTAGTATTGTTTTAACCATTGAAGTGAGCGTCATTTGTTGTCCTCATAGTTTTGTTCTTTTGTATTCTTTATTTTAAGTATTTGTTGAGGTTAATCCACGAATTCAAATACCTGCAAACATGTCAACTTTGATAGGCAAAACCGCAAAATTATGTACCCACAAAATTGTCTTTTTTTCTTCAAAACCATGAAAATTGAGACCCACGAAAATAAATGATACTACAGTAGTTTATCCTGGGAAACTGCATTGATCTGTATGATTTGAAAGTTCAAAGAAATGGTGTCTGTATAATTACCAATTTACAGTTAAGATATTGGACTTTGAAAACAATTACTGCAAGTTAGTGTATTGACAAAAAATACAATATGGGAGGAGAGGGATACATACAGTATGGGAGTAGAGGGATATATGTCAGTTAAACCTGTAATAAAGGTCACCCTTAGTTCTAGCAAATACAGATATTTATGAGCAGGAGACTTTTATATACAGGTAAATGTGCACTAATTTATGTTAAATGGAATTTATGGTACCTTACATGTATATTCAGGTGGTTGCTACACAGGTGACTGCTTAAGCATGTTTAATGGTATTTATACATCGATTAGTTATTGGCTTTTATTTTGGCTATTAGCAAATGTATGTCTCTGACATCTTATTCTGCATGGTAAAATCTCACAATTTTTTTTTACAGTCTTAATGTCTATGTGAGTAATTTCTTACAGAAAATAAATATATCTGCCTAGAATTTTCCTGATGATTGACTTTAGTATGATAATCACAATCAGAACCTATGGATCATGTCTAGCAAATGCTTTCATTACAACACGTTGAGTGGCTGATTGGGCTAAGGTACTCGCCTTTAAAGATCACTGACATCTCACCGCTGTTCGCATTTGTTTGAGTCTCGACTTGGCCAGCGTGAGAATGTGAGAAAGCTTGCCAGTAGTTTACCATGGGTTAGTGGTTCTTCCTGGGGTTTTCTTGGGTTCTTCCTCCACCAAATATACTGACCGCCATGTATAGCCTATAATGTGCTGAAAAATGGCATAAAACCCATGAAACAAAATAAACCCAATCATTACAACATGTAAGTTTTGCTTGGGACAGTTCTACCTCATTATAATGTAATAGTTGGAGTCCATAACTGCCGACTGTGTTATGTGTTGAACTGCGGTATAGCGAGAATGATAAAAAATTAAATAAATGTGTGTATGTGTGTGTGTAAACAAAATGTAAGTTAAACAAATAGAATCAATTTTAGTTCATGTAATGAAATATATTTTTTTCACTTCATGATATTTGTGCATTTAATTTTGTCTAATAATAATGTTTTAAAAGGGAAATAAAAATGTTCAGATATTAAAAAGGTTTAACATCTTTATTCATATAAAGAAAGAAGCAGTGATAAGACATTTTTTTTCGGGCTCTACTGGTCATAGACCAAAAGAGATTATGGGATGGTCTTTCATCCGTGCATCTGTTAGCACAAGTTTCTTATTGCTGCTCCTCCTAAACTACATGGATGATTGATATGAAACTGTATCCACACATTCATCCTATGGTCTAGTTGGTCCTAAATGAAAATGGTGTCACTTGGACATCCAATATGGCCATCAAAGCAGCCAGCTTGAAAATTTTGTTATCAGTACATGTACAACTGAATGGATGGTCATATCAACATGGGGGTGTAACCAAAAGACGTCTAATGCTGTCTGCTTGGTCATAAATGAAAATGAAGCCAATCTGACATCCAGTATTTCCACCACAGCAGCTAATTTGAAAATCTTATTATTGCTGAAGAATATCAAACATGGTTTCAACACTCAGCAGTTAAAAAGAAGAAATGGTCTTATCTTGAATTCCTGGAAATTCTTTTCGCCCAGTGGAGCATCAATCCTTTCGAGGGACTCTTGTTTTAAGAATACAACACTTCTTGGCAAATTAATAAATCAAAGACACTTTGGCACTAAAACTTCATAGTAACTAAAAAATTAGTGAAATTATTGTACAGATTTGGGAGTCATGCTATGACTTTTATATCTGAATTTGTGTTATAATAAAGTATATTATTGTATTTTTTTTCCTGTATTCTGTACATGTACAAACTGTGGATCAGTCAAGTCCATTTAAAGACTATGCACTTAATTAGGAACTCACTCATGCTCTATATGATATGTTATGACTGCTATTATGGCCCAGAGTAACTTGTAAGTTAAAGTAACATGTTTCCAATCTAGTTACCATGTTCTTGCTAAACTATTCTCGCTCAGGTCAGGTAATTGTGAACCAAAATCACAATTTGCATTTTGGATCAGTGCCAGTTGAGAAGAAAAATCTTGCATAAAATTATGAAATCTCACAGAATATTTTGCCAGACATCAGAGTCTAGAGCCTGGATAATGCTGTAAAATCATAAATATTTATGGAAGTTATTTATTTTTGTTTTTGTGAGTAATGAATATCAATAACATCAAATCACCACAGAAAGTGTTTATTAAGATTGGGTGTTAATGCCGATAGTGTAAACCCAAACAATTGTATCCCCATAAAATCATCCATTTACACCCACACCATAAAATTTTATCCCCACGATGATTTCTAACTTAATTCACAGTATCACAGGTATAAAAATGGGCTATTGCACACATTACCTTTAATGGCCCATCAGAAAATCTGGTGTTAATTCTTTAAGATGGATTCAATACATATATTTTGTGGTCTGTTCTTGGTCAGTGTTATTTTTATTTTTATACAGGTTTCACTTGATCCTGATATCAGTGTAGAAGACTTAGATGTGCAGAGGAAGACCAGGACAAGAATGTCTATTTCAAGGAAAAATTTGCCTGCCGAAGTGAAACTTAAGATTCTAGAAAGTCTTGAACAGATAGGATTGGCAGCCACAGAGAAAAAGTTTAAGGTTAGAGAATCAACAATTCGCGGTTGGAAAAACAAGAAGGACGAACTTATTGAATTATCAAAAAAATCAATGAAGCGGAATAGGTCAAGACCGCCAAAACTCGTTTCCCTGGATAGTGTGATGAAAGAATGGATAGCTGAGGAGCACAAGTCAAAAGGAAGGAAAATAGACAGAGATGAGATCTGTTCAAAAGCTGTGGGAGTTGCAAAAGAATGTGGTATTCAAAATTTTTCAGCCAGTCAGTCCTGGTTTAGAAATTTTTATGGGAAATTTAAGACAGAACTTGAAACTTTCATTTCATTGAAACGCCCAAGAAGCCAGGATGAAAAGTTGATTCGCAAAAGTTACACAAGAGATTTCAAACTTGAAGTGATTAAGTATGCAGAAAAACATCGTAACTACAAGGCAGAGAGAGAGTTTGGCATTAGTGAATCGACTATACGAGATTGGATAAAGCGTAAAAGTAAACTTGAAAAGATGGATCAGCATTTAAAGAGGTGCCGGGAAGGTAAGCCAGAGTATGTAGAGCTGGAGCAGAAAGTCCGGGACTGGGTTTTGCTGAATCAGCAAAATATAAAAAGAAAGCTTACTACAGTGGAGATCAGAAAAAAAGCTTGTGAATTTGCTGTTCAAATGGGGGTGGATTCATTCCGTGGAAGGCCCAGTTGGTACTCTGCCTTCGTAAGGCGACACAAGATTGATCTGGAGGCACTTAGACAGAAAAAGCAGGATAGCACATTTGAAGAGGTGAGTCTTGTTTGTTCTGCTGGTTTTAGCAAATAGAGATATTGTGTATCAGTTTCTGGAGAGCTGTGGTGGCTTAGTGATTGAGCTGTGGTGGCTTAGTGATTAAGGTGTTGGACTTGTGACCAGAAGTGTATGGGCTCAATCCCCACCATCAGATCAGCCCAGATTGGCTACCAGGGTGGGTCCTTGTGCAGTCCGGGGTCGATCTAACCACTGACCTGCCAGCCAGTGGCCTGTGGGTTTTGATGAGTGCCAGTTAATACTGACAAGCACAGGACCACAGGGTCAGTTAAATTTTCAGAAGTCATTATTAAATAAATTCAGTTAAATCATGGGAGGCCCTGTTGATTTTCTGCATAGTCCGTTGATTCCATGTGAGCTGGCCCTGCTGGTCAGTGGAAAAATATGCCAAGTTGACCCTTGCTGGTCAATGGAAAAATATGTTAAGTTGACCCTTGCTGGTCAATGGAAAAATATGTTAAGTTGACCCTTGCACTTTACTCTACTTGTCTTGGCACAGTATAGCCTAGAGAGTGTTGTTGTGCCGTATACTGTTAAAAAACAACAAACCTCACCCCCTCCCAACAGCAGTGGTGTCACTGTTGTTTTTGCAACAAGTATCAAGATTGTGTGTTGTACGTTTTTCAAGTCATATGCAAGGAGGATACATTATAGTGCTGCCAGTTCTCGAGTTCAACAAAATCCTTGTTGTACTTGGATCAGTACTACTGTATATACTCGCGTATAAGCTAATACCAACTGCAAACTGCATAGACCCTGATCTGCCAGTGTATAATGCGCCGGCAGATCTGGGTCTATGCAGTTTGTAAGAACTAATCAGTAGAACAAACAACATAGACCCTGATCTGCCGGTACATTATGCGAGGCAGATCAGGGTCTATGTTGTTTGCATTTGGACTGGGCTTATACACGAGTATATACGGTAAGTAGTTTTTCTTTAAGATTATGGGACAGATGAGTTGTTAATACAGTGTAGTAATGTATATGTGATTTCTGTTATGTTCAACTTTGTTACCAGATTTACTTGTAACATGCACCTAAAACACCTACACCTGCTGTCACTTGCAGAAGCTTGTCCAAGCTTTTAACATGAAAACAAGTAGAATGAACAAATAAAGCCTGATTTGCTGGTACATACAATTGGAACATCCGCGGCCTTTCTGTTACATGCTACAAAAAGGTCTTGGGTGTAAATAGTGGCCATTGTAAACTGCACTGAACCTGTGGTTGTTATTATGACCTTGACGTCACACTGACTCGATGATGTGTCATCAAAGATAGCAATGTAAGTACAGTGTTGCACATAGGATCCCAAGGGCAGGGGACTCTGTGTCCCCCACCCTCCAGATTTGGGGGACACAACATTTTAGAGGGATAAATGAAAATAATAGTACATAATACACTTGTAGTTATATAAAAATGAGATAATCTGGTTTGCTTTGACAGTTTTGCCACCCTAACTTTGTGGTCTGCACTGTACTATCATATTTTCTTTTGACACTTACATTATTGCAATAAATGTTTTATCATGTGCTCAAGTAACTCATGAAAATATTAACATGCTTGAATATCTGGTTAACATGAAATAAGCTGCACCATGGAATTTTCTGTTTCGGATCTTGCTCTCATTCAGCTTTAGTGTACACTCATTATCTACCAGCATGTATTATAAAAAGTACTTGTGTTTTCTGAATTACTTGCTTTCCAAACTAACAAATCATTAATTAAATGACAACTTGTGTATTTGCATAAATTTAGTCTCTTTTGTCATTATTTCAACCTCAAAATAAATTAAATCTTCCTTGACGTCGGGGTGACACATGGATGGACATCCACTAATGAAAAGTTGTAGACATATTTTTCAGTTTTGTTCTGATGAAAAAGCGTGCCCAGGGTAAGAATCTGTTCTTCATACATCTAGCCGGATGTTTCACCAAATACTTACCAGTCTGGGAAGTATCACTATGATTACCTCAAAGTCTTTCTCTAAGGATCTAAGTTATTTGACTCGTATTAGAAAGAGGATATTCCTATCACTAGTGCATCATGCAATAGCAGGTCTGGTTTGACACTGTTTGCAGTTTGGGCATGTTATGTACATGAGCAAATACAGTGCATTGCTGTGTGTCTTGCCATGCAGGATTTGGATTAATATGGTGGGAATTTTATATTTGTATTTGTATGGTGAGACTTACCATACATGTATATACACTAGCATACAAGTCAGATCCAGCTGCAAACTGCTTAGACCCAGATCTGCCACTGCATAATATACTGGCAGATTTGGATCTTTATAGGTTGTTAGGACCCATCAGTACAACAAGCAACATAGACCCTGATCTGCTGGCACTTTATGTGCTGGCAGATCATTGTATTGTTTGCAGTTGGATCAGACTTTTATGCAAGTGTATACAGTAGGTATCAGTTTTCAAGCGGAGTGACTACTGCAATGTCATCAACTTTAAGGTTCTGTGTACAGGTTTTGTGTTCAAGTTTTATTATGTCAGATAAAGGGAATACATTATAGCGTGGGTTACAGTTGAGAAACCAGGTTGATGGAACCATTGTAATATTTACAATATCCTAAGAGGAGAATCAAGAAATGTCTAACACTCATTGGTGTAAGATTCTTTCACATCACCATGAAATTTTGCAGCAATTTCAAAACAACAATTACACTAAAATGTAAAATTTACTTCTTTATATACTTCATTCATTATATTCCTATTTTAAAACAAAAATATCCACCGAGTCTCTGGATCATAGTACATGTATAGAGTTATGTGTATATCACGTTTGAGAATTCACTTCATACATATACTAACCATAACTTCATTATTAGTGTTTTGTACTGTACTGATTGCTTTTCTGCTTCTCACCATATTTCTTAATATTGCAATCTCAATGAAGTTCATTCATATGATTTTACAATGTTCTTTGATGGCATTTACTTTTTCAAGATGTTGAAATGATGATCCAGTCTAAAGTGGCAGTTTTTGTCTTACCTTTGTTCACAGATGGCAAAACACACACACACACACACACACACACACACACACATATATATATATATATTCATTCTTGACAAGATTTCCTCTTAAAGTTCTTGAATGTCAAAAATAATGTATATACATTGCACTTTTCAGTCGACACATTTTTGGCCGAAACATTTTTTTTTTCAAGAAAAGAGGTACTTCTTGGAATGTTAAAAATGAGTCTGCATGAGAAATGTCAGTCAATTTATCTATATCGTGTTTTTATTATGGTCTGTTATTTTCTTTTTAGGGCAAAACTAAAGGGGCATCCTGTTGTAAATTAAAGGTTGTTGAACACCTTTCACCAGGGAGTAGTGGTGTGCAACCTTCAAAGGACAGCAGAGGTGTTCAGAAAGACTCGGAATCAGAATCAGAACCAGAATCTGGGACAGGAGATGATGATTCCAGGAGCAATGTTGGTAGTATGAGTGAGGTGTACAGTCGTCCACATGAAAACTCAAAGAAAATGAGCCGCTTTGGCAGGCAATTTAAGCCAAAGAAATTTGACAACAGCTTGGTAGGAGATGAGCTGTCATCTGAATTGTCTGATGATGAGGATGATTCAACCGATGATGAAACAAAAGCCAGGAAAATGCAGTTTGAGAAAGAAGAGGAAATGTTGACACTTTCAGATTTTGACAATGCCTGGGAGCCAACGGACTCCTCTGAAGGCACTGATGAAGAGGAGGAAAAGGAAAACTAAGAACAAGGAAATCTTTGAAAAGTTTATTGAAAATCCATGGACAAAAAATTTACTGTGTAGAATGCTAGAGCAGAACTTTGACTAGTTGACTTCATATCCGTGAACAAGCAACTTAATTTTGAAGGGAATGCCAATCCAGGGTGGTGAGTTTGATTACACACTACCAAACAAGTACGAACTTCTTTGAAAGAGCTTTGTCTTGTTTATTACCATATATACTCATGTATAAGCCGAGTCCAAATGCAAACAACATAGACCCTGATCTGCCATTGCATAATGCGCGAGTAGATCAGGGTCAATGTTTGTTTGTTCTACTGATTAGTCCTTACAAACTGCATAGACCCAGATCTGCTGGTGCATTATGTGCCGGCGGATCTGGGTTTATGCAGTTTGCAGTTGGTATTGGCCTATACGCGAGTATATATGGTACATCTTGATTGATATTCAGCTTTGGGGAAGAGGATGCAACAATTACATGCAATAATTTTCATTTGTATTCCATGCCCAAAGCTCAAAAGAGAAATACCAATTCAAAGTCAGAAAATTCCTGCAGATAGAATTATAGAAATTCAATAACAGTGGGGTTTTTTTATGATGAAAATGGGTCAGGTTAGGTAATAAATACAATTTAAATAGGGGAAGTGAAGCTCAAAGTCATCCAGAAAACATCTGTCCCAGAGCACAACCAAAGTTAAATTAGACAGACAAAGATCAACACAACAACAGATACACAGGACAAAAGATAAAAGATGGAAATGATATAACATTGAATATAGCATGGACAGAAATAACACCAGTTATAATAAAGCTAGGTGTAAAAAAAATAATTTGTTTAGCATCACGACAATAACTGAACGTTTTAGGTCATTAATATGGGTTGTTTAGTTGGTCAAATGTGTACTATTACTTTTCACATACATGTACACTGATTTGATTGTATCATAGTAATGCAACAAATGATATACAATTATCTATTGCTGTAACATAGTTCTCACTTTTGTTGGATTGATGTTTTTTTTATTTGTTTGATGTCATGAACATCCGCAGAGCGGGTAACTTATCACACCCTGCATACCAAATTGCTGAAAATGTTAATGCTGGAAACGAACAGTGTAAAATTATTAGTGTAAACTTAAACTATGACCGCAGTATCATTAGTGTAAAAAATAAACTATGGTCGCATTATCATTAGTGTAAAAATAAACTATGGCCGCAGTATCATTAGTGTAAAATTAAACTATGACTGCAGTATCATTAGTGTAAAATTAAACTATGGCCGCAGTATCATTAGTGTAAAATTAAATTATGAGCTTTGTATCATTAGTGTAAAATTAAACTATGACCACAGTATCATTGGTGTAAAATTAAACTATGACCACAGTATCATTAGTTTAAAATTAAATTATGAGCTTTGTATCATTAGTGTAAAATTAAATTATGACCACAGTATCATTAGTGTAAATTTAAACCATGACCGCAGTATCATTAGTGTAAAAATTAAACTATGTCCGCAGTATCATTAGAGTAAAATTAAACTATGTCCGCAGTATCATTAGTGTAAAATTAAATTATGACCACAGTATCATTAGTGTAAAATTAAATTATGACCTCAGTATCACTAGTGTAAAATTAAATTATGACCGTAGTAACATTAGGGTAAAAATAAACGGTCACCTCAGTATCATTAGTCTAAAAATAAACTATGACCTCAGTATCATTAGTGTACAAATAAACTATGACCTCAGTATCTTTAGTCTAAAAATAAACTGTGGCAGAAGATATAATTTATTTCAGGGGATTAACCCTGCATTGCAAGTTGTAGTTTTATCTTCTGGTGTGTTTTTTTTTCACACTATGATACTACGGGCTTCCTTTAGTGTTGGTTCACTCTCAACTCTTAATATTTTTTGTGATTTTGGTATGCTGGGTGTACTTATGTAAATGGTACTCTGTTCCTGATAAAGAATCAATAGATCACCTTACCTTACCTCTGTCACCCTTTAGCAAGACAGCAGTAAATTTGCTCAACTTTGTGTTTGTCTTTTATTTCAAATTCCCTTTGGTTAAATTTATGCCTGTCTTTGAACTGCCTTAATCAACAAAATTGAATGGAACTTTTATTTTAAGCATTTTGTGATTCAGCTGATCTGTCCACCACCACACAGCATTTTTCCATTCTTTTAACACCATTTACCACACTGTTAAACTTAGAACCACAATTTTAGTTAGTTGTGAGTTTTTCAGGGTTGCAGATAAGACAATGCATTACACTGGGACTAAGAAAGCCATTTGAATGAAGAGTGTATTTGTGTGATTGATGTTCAAGTTATTGAAGTTTTACTGTATATGAGAAAAGTTTAGCATGTTGACAACTTTTTGACTTTTCTAACCTGATTGTGAATTGCCAACAATTGACCTTGCAAAATTTTAGAATTTTAGTTTGATTTGTATAGTTAGAATGTACAGTATGGCTCACGCAATTTTTAGATACCCCACGCTTCACGGTGGGGATGGAGAGAGAGTGGAGAGGATTAAGAAAAAAACCTCCACCATCTCTTCGCGCATCCTGACAGAGTTGCTGCAACTTCTCGCAGAAGATAGCTCTGCACACAACACTTTCTTGCGGAGTTGCATCCAATGACCACCAAGGAGTGGACGTGGTATTGATAAAATGGGCATGATTTACTGTTTATGACCTCTGCAAGCATGCTCTAAAAAGGTTCACAGAGAGAGAGAGAGAGAGAGAGGCACCAATTTACCTACATCATTATCTCTTTTGGGAGCAGTTTGCTTACTTTTTGATACTGAAAAAAGCGTGATCATTCAGTTAATTATAAACATTAAACATTTGGTAGTTCTAGTGAAGATAATGTATAATACATAATGCCAAATGAAATTTTAGATAATATTAACATGATGACAATGCCTTGAAAACTTTATTAATACTACATTTTGTGCAATGAATCAAATTTTTTTTTCTTCTCAATACTATGTTATCGGAATGTACAGATGCATTCATGTCCTTATTTCTTTTGCAGTTCACGCAATATTCTTTTTTAATGATCATATGAAAGTCAGTGATATTGTACTCCCTGCAGTGAAAAGAATGATAAACATCAAACAAATTAATAACAAAATTGCATTTATACCTGACTGAAGTGAAACAAAAACACACAAGTTCTGATGGTTACCCCATGCATGAGTTCTCATTAACATAATATACAATTTCTTCTGACATCCAATCACAGCATTATAGAGGGGTTATTAAAACTTGAGAAAGCATAGTTCTTGCAGTTGCTGCATGAACATACAAAAACAAAAATTGCTGCTTGAAGCTAACTGATCATGTACTGTTCCAGAAATATAAAGACAATGACGAAGTTAAGTTCATTCTCATACTAAATTTCTATATATTATGAAGAAAAGATGAATTCATGCACTTATAATAACAGATCTTTGTGCATGGGCAATGATGATAACAAATTTTGTTTTTATATTTTCCTCCGTAAAAAAATGAGCAAATAATAGGATACATGTGGAGACAATACATCCATGCAGAATGCCCTAAATTTGTTGGAAATTAAAATCTCAGAACATCTGAGATTTGACAACTTGGCACATTATTATTCATTTCAGCAATAAAATGAGTTCAGATTAATTACAAACAATCAAACATCGTTTACAGGAGTTCTGCACCCTGATTTTCCATCCTTCTGACATTGGTTTCAACATCATTACTTTATCAAGGATTGCTGGAGTTCTAAAAAAAAAAAAATTGGCATGCAACTTTTATTGATGACTCCACACAGAGTTTCATTTCCAACATTTTATCTCATTTAGAGGAGTTACAGCCCCTGATTTTCAATCATCATAACTTTGGTGTCTGCAGCATAACTTTACTAAGGATTCTTGAATTTCAACCAAATTCAGCTTGCAGTTTGATATTGATATGATCTTGAATGGGTTTGATTTTTAACATTATACAATATCATTTACAGGTGTTATGGCCCATTATTGTCCGTTCTCCTGAATTTGGTTTCAGAAGCATTACTTTACAAAGGATTGTTGGATTTCAACCAAATTCAGCATGCAGCTTTATCTTGATGAGACCTTGTATGGGTTTAGCATTCCACATTATCATTTGGAAGAGTTATGGCCCCTGATCACCCATCCTCCTAACTTTGGTTTCCACAGCATAACTTTACCTAGGAACATTGGATTTCAACCAAATTTGTCATGCACACCTATATTGATGAGACCTTGAATGAGCTGTATTTCCAGCATTCTGTGTGATTATTTAGAGAATTTATGACCATTGGATGCTCATGTCTAAACTTAGGTTTCCCAACACAAGGTCATTTGTTTAAGGCTCTGCCAAGCAAATTTTGGTGTGTGAGGGTCCTTTTCGATTCACTCATCACTATTTGTTTATAATAAAGATCTATGAAGTAATTTTTTCATGATATAAACATGGTTACATTGTACTTGTATTTTCATGATATAAACATGGTTACATTGTACTTGTATTTTCATTTACTAGATTCACAGGACATTATTCTCTATTGTTGCCTGTGATGCTTCAATTGGCCCTATTTTTTTTTTTAAATGGTTCATTGGGATGCCTAATTTACATGCTTTGCAGTGTTTTATGTTAATACTTGTAAATGTTTTGTAGCAAAGGGAATATTATAATCTTAGAAAAATTATGTTATTGAAAATTTTTTTTTGCTGATTGAATTCCTTTTGTTCATTTGTTCATTCAGCAGCAGTTGGAAATAATAAAGAAAATTTTACTATGCTTGTGTATTAGAACATTTTCTTGGTTGATAATTATATGGAAATAAATTGTATAAAAACTGTAATAATGGGAAGGAAAAATAAAGGATATTTTTTTACATTATCCCAGCCTCTTTGTTACTTTTTGAACTATTCAAACACATTTTGTTCATCCATTTGAGTGAATTAGGTAGGCACTTTTCTCTGTTAGGTGGAAAATGTTTGTATACCTTTCGATCATTGATATATTGTTATTAGGACTCCTTCTCAATAAAGTATTTGCCCTTACTGAGCAACATTTCTTAGAAACAACAGTTTTTGTAACTTTTCCCAAATAAATAAAGAAAATGCTGGAAGAATGTCAAAGCTGGGATTATTATTAAAATATTAAGGCATACCCCCCACCCCCCATCTTAATAAGATAACATTTATTTGACAAAACTTCTTCCATTTACTTTTATTTTTTATCCGTGAAATTTTAAAAATATGACACAAATTTGAGGAGGTGTGGAAAAAGGTTAGAGTGAAAACACTAGGAATATAATATTTGTGTGAAGATTGTTGCCAGTTAAAGCTTTCCACGAAAGTGATCGGTGAAAATCAAAAGATTCTACAATATCAGTTAAATTTTCAGTAATCAGACTGTATTTTGTCATGATACTAGCCTCTCCATATTCAGTACCTATTCACTGCTGCTTCATTGTTTACCTTTGATGCAGTAGACCAAATCAGTTTTTCTATATAAAGAGTTCTAATGTGAGGTAACTCATACAAGACTACAGATCAGTGGAACTTAATTAATACAGCATGTTTGGGTAATCATCCCTGATGGTCTGTACCAAAACACACATAGGATTATATTTAGAGTATTAATCCCTCTTGAAGCCCCTCACAGAAGTCGGTGATAACCCTATAGTGGTCAGGTTGTCCATCTGTCCATCTTTTGTTTCAGACTTGTTTTTGCAGAATAATTTTTCCCATGGGAGCTGCAGTATCTCATTTGGTAGAGCATCGGACTCATAATCCATGGGTTGTGAGTTCTATACTCGCCCAGGCCAGCCCAGATCGGCTACCCCAGTGTGTCCTTGGGAAAGGCACTTAACTCCCATTTCCTTGATGATAAAGCAAAAATTGCGTTAAAAGTACCGTTTAAAAAAAAAAACAATCAACTTTTCTTTCTGCTTTATGGGAGTAAATTTCAAAGACACATCCATTTATAATGGCTCAAGCTTGTTTCATATTAATTAAACCTTTTTTTCTCTTCAATAGATTTTCAAAATTACAGTGGAAACTGTAACAGCTGAATTAAATTTGAATAAAAATTACATGCCTTACATTTTCCCTCTTACTTAATGTTAACAATATAACATTTTGTTTGATACATATACATACAGAGTGGGGTTGGGTCACCTCAGACCATCAAGGGAAACTGGATACTTTCAAACTATATCACCATACTTGTTGGCCAATGTTTCCTGTCAACAGTTTTTATGGCATGTCCTATTTCCACCTATGCCTTGTTTGCTTGAAACCATGGGGAAAATTTATCTTGCTATCTCTATGTTTGTCTGGTATCTATCTAGGTGTGTATGTCTTTAAGGATGCACATGTGATTACTGACTTAACTCATTAACCCCTGGAGATTCTTTTCATTTTCGCCTGAAATGGGGGTAGGAAACGCATTTTGGGGGTTACTTCTGAATGCAGCAAAACACATCTGCTTAAGAAAGTTTTTCGTTTAGCCGGATGCTTAGGTGTATCAGAAACATTGTTTTTGATTGGCTATTACGCTTGCGCATGTGCAGAAGGGTAAAAGTTGGACTTCTTTTTTTTTTTTTTTTTTTTTTTTTTTCGTATTGGATCCCCGATTTTTGTGTCCTGGCCCCTTTTTACTCCAAATCTCAAACTTATCCTACTTTTTGCAAAGGTTCATCTGTCTGTGTGCAGTTCGAACCGGTCTGCTTTAGATCTAAGGCCAAAAAGTCTAAAATCCGGACACAAACTCCGGTTCCAGAACTGGCAATTTTTGACCTAAAAAAAATCAGGTATCAAAAACTGCATTTTTTTCGCTGTATTTTTTAATGCGAGTAGAAAGTCGACATTATTTGGTATCATTGTAGAGCTACATCTGTCTACTTTCCTGAAATACCATCCACTTTAGTGTATCCTAAATGATGTTCACGTTACAGAGCTTGGAAGTAGGGTACAACCTCATGACGCGTAAACGTGGCGCCAGGGGTTAATGAGTTAACACTTAAGCCAATCAGACACCAGTCTTTAGTTTTACACCCATTGATAACATCATACACACAGATTACAAGTCCAAGGTATTATGCAAATTACATCCTGTAATGGTGCATTCTACAAGAAGCACATGGGTGTCTGAATTGACACTAAAAGAATTTCACATGTTCACCTCTGCACAGACATCATTGTGGAAAAAAAGAAAAACCTACCAGAAATTCAGAACACACAACAACAATAATAAGATACAAGAACAACAATAACAAGATACAATACAACAATGAACACACAACAAAAATAACAAGATAAAACAACAGTTGCAGCAACAACAGTTTATTTAAATATATTGAAAGAAAATAATTTTAATTTGCTGTAATATTTTCATTCGTAGAAAAATATTCATGATGATGGTGGTAGTGATGATGATGAGGATTGTTATTATTGATGATGATAATAATGAGGAGGGTAAGTAATTATTGTACCACATTGGATAGAAATTTTAAAAAATAAACAAAACATTGGATGGAAATTTTTAAAAACAAACAAACACAAAAAATGACATACTACAAGGTAGTGGATGTTATCAATAGTTTTCCATTTTTTTAATAACAGAAACAAGTGCATGCGACAGTACAGTAAGCTTAAGATCTTCAGGGATATAACTACAGTACATGTATTAAAATTATCTAATGGTTTCACTGTTATCTATGTTCTAAAATTAAAAACAAAAATACTACATATGTCTGATGAGACCCAACAGCATATCCAGAATCACCTGAAATTGTCCAATCTGAAATGCTGAAGTATAAATACAGTAGAGTGAAATATCACAAGATAAACAGTCGATAAACAAAGTATTTAATTAAACTGAAGTTATAGTGTACTTTGTATTGTATAATCATGATAGTATTTCACCAGAAGTTGTTTAGAAATATGAGGATAGAAAGCTCACTGTTTATAACAAAATCAGATGTAACAAAATATAGGCTGTTATGAAGCACTTCACAAGGTTCCATCAGTTGATTTATATTTTTCCTCGCATATAACAAAATTTGGATACAATGATACAATATTTTGGGGTCCCTTGGGCTTCATTTTATCTGGAGTTTATAATTTTGAGGGTGTTACTATTTATAACCGTCTCTACTCATATTCACTGCAAATTCTGAACATATTTCCTGATCACAAGGTGTTTAATGCTATGGAAAGATTTCACTGTACAGTTCTTAATGGCTCAGGTATTATAATATGAAATGGTCTTTAAGGTGAAGAAAAATAAGCATCCAGAGATAAGGCCAGCCAACACAGATAGATAACCATAGACCTTTGTATGTGACAGCATAAAAAATTGAATCCAAATAAGCCTTTGGCTGTCTTACCTGTGGCATAGCATAATCAATAATATTACAGTACTGTGTTAGATTTGTTTATATATTTTTTCTTTTAAGTCATATACCTTCTACATCAGTTGCTTGATGTAACACACACTTTGGTGTAATGTCATTATATGCTTCAAATTTGCCTCCTGCATAATCAGAAAGTTGCATCATCATCATGCTGCTTGCAGGTGAGACATCACATTCCCAATATGTCTTGTTAGTCAAAGAAATTTATTGGGAAATCACATATCCTCACATTGTTTTATGGAAAAGAAATAAAATCTTCTTGTCAAGCCTCATCTATCTATGTCTGTGTGTCTGTCTTTATATATCTATCTATGTATCTATCAATCTGTCTCTCTATTAATCTGTCTTAGTGTATGTATGTATATATATATATATAGGTTTATCAGTGTATGTATATATGTATTATAGGTATATCAGAGTATGTATATATATATATATATATATATATATATATATATACAGGTTTATCAGTGTATGCATATATGTATTATAGGTATATCAGTGTATGTATGTATAATTTTATGTTTGAATGTTTTATATGATTCATCTTAATATGCAATTAGCTTCAAATTTATTGTCCTCACATTATTTTGTCATTACTAATGTTTGATGAAACAATTGCATTTTTCATTTGTTAATAGACAGTACAGTAATAGTACATGTAATTGTATCTGCCTGATTTGTTGAATTGGACAAACTAAGTTATTTACTAAATGCTTACAGTTGGAATTTAATCAGTCAATATATATCTGGTAGTTCAATTTCAGCTGTAGTGGAATTATTCTATTTGATGGGTTACCACAACTGTATTCTGAGAAAATAGCAAATTCAAAATTTGTTTGGAAAGCAGCAAACCTACTTAAGACATAAGACAGCATTTCAGATCTGTTCAATTAAATGTTTTCAAAATAGATATTTTTAGTCTAATATTTTGTATATGAAAAATGACAAATGAATGATTTAGCAAAAAAGTGCAGTTGAATCACATGTTTCCATGAATATCGTAAATTCTTATATACAACTATTTATCAAAATACACAATTCCAAGCATTTCCAAAGATCAAAGGGCTATCCAAATATGTAATTTATTCTAATCTTTATCGAAGTAAACAGCAGAAAGTTGATAATTACTTTTTGTGGGTTATTTTTGTGTCTATTGCAAACTGTGTCATATGTTTCCATGAATGATACAGACAAACCTATTTTCTGTAAAATCTTAATGCATGCATATAAATTCATGTGAAGAAAGTTACTTTCTCCAAGTTTTGCTTCAATTTTTAGTCATGAATATTATGAAGAAATTTGATAAGTGGCAACAATAAAACAAGATAGGAACTAACATGCTTTTATTCTATTACTTACAATAATACTTCACCAATTCAGGTTACTTTTTAATATATTTACGAGCAAATTCATAAGTAAATTTATTCTTTCAAAAAATTCAAATATTTTTGATGCAGTGAATCCCCAAAAGGCATTGCCTGCTTTTGTACTAAAATAAGACTTTTGAATTTTTTAAATTTGTGTATAAAATCCAATTTTTTCAAAAAAAAGTTGTGTTTGTAAGACTTTGAGTTTTAACAAGGTAAGATACACTTGAATTTGTAAAGCAGAGGCGAGAACTTAATATACAACTAAATGTTAAAAGGATTTTGTCTTCTTCAATCAATATTTGAATGAAGCACAAAAAAATGTATTTTGAAAAGAGCTTATTGTATTTTGAAAAGAGCAATTCATTTTACTACCAGCAGAGAATAGAATTAGATTTAATTGTCTGTTTTATCATTATTTAATTAAAGCAACATAGAGTTTGATCGACTGTTGACTATAGTGCCTACATATAAAAACTCAGAAATAATACAACTTGTGGTTTGCTTCAATGCATGCAGCCTGTGAAGGGGTGCAGATATGCTATATGAACACATACTTGATAAGAAAAGTGAAAAATGCTTCATTTACCTCAGGCCTGGCCTTGAATTCATAAAACTTTCATCACGAGAACTTACTTGCACCTTTGAAATCAAATGAAACTTTCAGCTCTGGCTACTTTTCTTGTATAAAATATTGGAGCTGGGTATTGCCAGCAATGTTGTATCTTGATACATGTTGTGATAATTATCTTCAATTAGACAGGGTATCGGCAGCCATGTTGTATCATGATACAAATCACAAAAATTGTCTTTGATATGTCTGGGTATTGCCAACATTGTTGTATAACGATAATTGTCTTTGATACAATATGTATCAAGATAGTATTACATATATAAATAAACAGAAAAATATACAAGCAAGTCCATATTTGCAAAAGACGCATCATTTGTATCATTGCATAAATCCATTGTAAGATATGTTCAATTCCTGTAATGAATGAAAACAAAGGGTTTTCCATTTCTTTTTGTATTTTTTAAAATTTTCACTAAACATTGATCAGATACAGTAAAATGATTTTAAAACTCGTTTATTCTTATATTCTGCCAAATATATGCACCTGTCACAGAACAATAGGCAAGATGGGTGTCTCAGTTTAAGACCCCAATAGCTACAGTATCTTGTTCTCTCTGATTGCATTTTGGGTACATGTACTTTACAGTTCTCAGTTGTTGGTGTGGTCCACTTAAGACAAAAACCAAAACATCACTTATGCTCTGGAAACTAAACACAGTATGTGCTTATGTCATTTTCTTGCAGAAAAGATACCTATTTATTAAGTAGAATTGCAAAGGGTCAAGTTGGTGTGGCACCAGCAAAGTCATGATTTGTTTTGTTTTGAATGTGTCTGTCCATGGATATCGTGAGTGTAAAATTGGACAGTTAAAAGATGTAAATTGTACTTTCTCTATTGAATTCCATTATTTGATATATCTACATCAAAGGCAGACACTTGTTATATTTAAATTGGGGGAGGAACAGCATTTATTTAAGCAAAATATAGTATGCACTTGTAGGGGAGGGAGAGTAATAATCAGTCTGTAGTATGGATAAGCATACAAATGCAAACAATACTCCGGTAGAACAAATATTTACCAGAATGAATCAAAATGTACATAGGCATTACCACCTATACTTGCGTATAGGCCAGGTCAAAATGCAAACAACATAGATCCTGATCTGCCATCGCATAATGCGCCAGCAGATCAGGGTCTATGTTGTTTGTTCTATTGCTTAGTCCTTACAAACTGCATAGACCCAGATCTGATGGCGCATTATGCGATGGCAGATCTGGGTCTATGCAGTTTGCAGTTGGTATCGGTTATAAGCGAGTATTTGAAAAATAATTGCTATCTTGACTAAAATGCTTTGAATTTAAAAGTGTGCATGACAGTTAATTAGGTAGATATAGTAGGTGTAAGGAGGCAGTTTGTATATAAGTGGCCTTGTTTACCTCATTCAACGGAATAGAAAGATGACAAGAAAATGTTTATTATTGGACAGTTTATATCATTTGGTTTGTTTCCATCTACTATCATTCTGTATCAATAGTTTGAGTCTGTATCGTGATACACTATCACCAGGCAGAGTAACTATTGAAATTCATCATTGCATTGATGATACTGAACCACCTTTATAAAATATTTCTGAAAACTTTGAAATCTATGATTTCCTAAAATTGAGGTCAGAGTAAAAATCTAATTCTTTTACTTGAATTGTTCTGTATATTTCAGCCCAGATATTTAAACATTTCAATACCTTTTTCTTTTCCAGCCATGGTATCTAAGCCCTTTCTTCGACATGCAGAGTTTTCTCAGATGTAATGAAAGAGGTCTTCGGCCTTTGTCGGAAGAAAGGTATGCACTTTTCCTTTCACTTTTGAAAGGTGAGTTCAATGTTCCTGTCAAAGAACGGACAAAAGAACAAAAAACTGCTTTGGTTCACTTTTGGAGACACAAGGACTCTTTCTCAATCAGTGTAGACGGGAAGCTACTTTTCAGAGGAAAGGAAGTGGAAAAGCGTCAGAGCTTCATCCCATTTGGATAAAAGTTTTGACAAAAAAAGAAAGATGAGAGCTGACTTTCATAGACTGTTACTTATTTTGATTTTGCAATTCTGAAAACAAAGACACACATTCCACAAGAAAGGAAGTGGAAAAACACCAGAACACTATCTCATTTGGATTAAAGAGTTCTCCTCTGGATGAAAGAGTTCAGACCAGAAGTCTTGAGTAGGGAAGGTAATTTGCATATAGATTGTTACACATGTGAAATTCCTGCTTTTTGAAGATTCCAGTGCTTTTATTGGGTTGGAGTTGTCTTGTGGAAATGTTAATCACCCAATCCAAGAATAATGGTCCAGCTAAGGTTTTATTCCTTTGCTGATGGTTTTCGTTTGAACAGAAAAAAGTAATTGAATATATTGTCATAAATTAACTTTTCAATGAAAATTGTGGTATTTAATAATATTTTTAAATACAATGTATACTTTATATTTTCTATGTGCAGATGAATCAAAAGTTGAAAATATTGCATTTTCTGACGGTCACATTAGCAACTACAGCACTTCGGCTTTAAAAAAGCATAGCTAAATTGCATAAATTATACATCTGTTTGATATTTTTGCTATGTAATACTATCGTGGAAACTCATAATCGCCCTATACATTCACTATGTATGTTTTTTGAAGTTTTTGTTTCAGTTTTATTTTTGTCGCTGAATAACCTATAACATCCATAAAATTTTTCTGTTGGTTACTTAACAATTTCACTGTAGCTAATTAAGAACACAGAAAATGTTTATAGACTAGATATTAATACTTACAAAGTAAAATCATGCCTTCTATAAAATTATTTTGATCGGATTTTGCTAAAAACATATTCAATTATTTGGTGTTAAGCTGTGACATTTAAGAACATAACTTCCACAATGCAATTTTCAAATAAAAATGGTCTATTCATGGCATATTTGCATAGTTGTTCATATCAGAATGCTAAAATCGTCAATATATTATGAATTTTCTTGCAATGATTTGAAGAAAAATAACAATTATTGCTGATATTATAAAAAAAATATACTTCCGCAACGTGTAACATCCATAAGCCAGACAATGAGCAATGTGTGCCTCATTTCCATAGAAATTGTTTTTTTGACATTTGTGGTTCATTTTTCATGTTTAAAGGCTGAATATGTCTATTTGTCAGAAAACTTCAAAAATTTTCCATTTCCTGAACTTTAAAATTAAATAATTTTTTTTCTTCTGAATTTTGACCATTTTCATTTTATTGGGTGTAATGGTTATTTGTCATTTTACAATTAACTCATTAACCCCTGGAGATTCTTTTCATTTTCGCCTGAAATGGGGGTAGGAAACGCATTTTTGGGGTTACTTCTGAATGCAGCAAAACACATCTGCTTAAGAACGTTTTTCGTTTAGCCGGATGCTTAGGTGTATCAGAAACATTGTTTTTGATTGGCTATTACGCTTGCGCATGTGCAGAAGGGTAAAAGTTGGACTTCTCAGGGGTTAATGAGTTAATATTGATGAATCTAGTATTAGTAGTGAAGTCATAAATGTACAGAAATGTGGGTCAAAAGGGTCCTATCAACTATGGGAATGTTGCTTGATGTGTGGGTCCAATCCAGTATTTTTCTATGTAATATTTAGTGACTGTATTGCTAACATTATTAAGTGGATAATAACCATGCCTGTTTTCTCCTCTAGGAATATACTACAGTAATAAATTTAATAGGACACAGTTATTTAGTCCATCAAAATGAATAGGCAAGTTTAGCTTACAGGCATCTTTAGCACTGTAGATATGAAACTCTTTATTTTCACCAGAGACCCATGTACTCTTTTGTAGATCTACTCAGTAAAGTTGTCAGACTATAAATTAATTTTCTGGGATGCAAAATCTCTGCAGTCTGAGCATAATTGTGACACAATAACGTGAACTCAAAATCAGTAGTCCTTTTGTCTTACCCATTTTCCAATTCTGCATGAATATAAGATCCTAATTTATGAACTGCAATGTGATTCATTATACATTTTATAACCAAAGTGCACTTGCTGTCACAATAGCACCTTGAAAGATTTTAGATAAAATCTAATTTCTTGGGTAAATTATAATTATTGTCAGAAGTGGAACTTGTTACAAACTCCCTTGCTAAAGATGTTGCAGGTATCATAGTTGCAACCTCATTTTCATTTTTTTTTTATTTGTGAGTGGGTGAGTGGAATGTTACAAATAATGTAATTTTTCACATGCTATATGAAAATTCAAATACAACACTATTAGTATGATGTATCTATAAAGATTGTGATCTCGTGGAGATGTTTTTCACAGAACTAAACAAATACATATACATATATATATATATATATATATATATATATATAAACATTTATAACAGCCCAAATACAAAACAGTTTCCCAACATTTCAAGCTAAACAAGCTCTTCATCAGGGAAAGAAACAATTTACATCCACAAAACAAACACTAAACACAAAACATAAATTCTTGACTCCTATATGTTTGAATGAATGATGGGGATATATACAAACAAAGGTTAAAAAAAAGAAGAAAGAAAGAAGAAAAAATTGATAAATGGTCTTAAAATGGGTAAACTACAGATCTGTTTTATGCTGCCGTTTGCCCCAAAAAGTTGTGTGTATATATCCCCATATGTTTAGCACTCCCTCCCCCAGTCTCCAAAGCCCTACCTTCAGGAGAGGGATTGAAATTTCTAAACAGTTGTGCACATCTACAGACCATCCTCAACAATATGCCAAAGTTTCAAGAATCTGTCCTAACCCGATATAAGAGAACTTGCATGACATTACATATATGTACAGACATGCATGTGGGATCACATAGTTCCAAATTAAAAAATTAAGAATTAAAAAATAAAAGTGATACATTGTATTCTGTATGTCAAACAGAATACAATGTATCACTTTTATTTTGTAATTCTGTAGTACTCCGTTGTAGAGACCTAATTTTGACTACCTTGAATGTAAAACTATAAATCTAGACTCATATTTATTGTGAAACTTGGCCATCCTTGTTGCTTGTGTTCTACTCAGTTCCATTTTAAGTGGTCCCTCATTGCAGCAAATAATTCATGTGCTTCATATTAAACCTGTGGTGATAGTTGGTTTGGTTTGTTGGTTTTAATGGCGCTTTTAACACATTATTGGCTATATCATGCTGAGAAAATGGGAGCTAAGTTCCTTTCCCATGGACACACTGGGGGCAACTGTCCTGGGATGTTCTACTTATTGAGCTACCACATCTCCCCTGTGGTGATGGAACAATCTTACTCCCAAATATGGAAGATTTAATTTCCTCATCATGTATGTCCTTTAACACGAATGTTTTCATTTTTTTAGCCAGTTCTTTTTCAGTTAACCTTGCACAATGGCAATTATTTCAGCTAATTAAATATAAGCTGCCTTATTCTTGGCTATCAGCCTGGCACCAAATCTTTTATATGATAAATTACAACCATCCTCAAGGGAAGAAACACTATCAAAGTCAAATTTCCGATCTGAGGTATTTGAATCATCACTATGATGAAATGAAAATGATGGATGAAAAACTCCAGGTTTATCGATTGTAAAACTTCACTCAACATTTCAAGTAATAAAATGTTACTCCTTTACCATTCATATTCTGACACATGAATTTCCTTGTTATCTTCATTTTTCACCAGAATCCCCCCCCTCCTTTTTTTTTAAAACACAAATTTATACTAGGTGTGATTCCAGACCTGTGATAGAGGAGTGTTCATTATGACTGCCAAGGATGCAGCCTCATACACATAACATGATGAGAAATAAGTTTAAATTTTGGTGTATGTGATAAATAATGATGACAATTACAAAATTGTTTTCTGTAAAAAAAAAAAAAATTAATACAATTATAAATCTGTGCATTAACTTTCTTTTCTGCACAATAACTTAGGTTCTACAACACCAGTCTTCACCAGGTAAGTTCTTCTTGACAAAAGAAAGAAGCTTATCGATTTTGGGATCAAAAGGTCAGAGAAAGAAGAATCATGGTTTCTGCACAAAAAGCTGAATATTCGAACTTGTATCTTTACCAGAGTTTGTGGATGATATATATGTTGGGTAAGAAAGAGCCTATTGATTTTGGGTTCACAGGTCAAGGTCACTGTAACTGAAAGTATTAAAAAAAACGTTTTTTGCATAAAAAATTGTTTTAGATCATGTATCTTGAGTAGAGGGCTTACAGTTAAGGTATGGAAGAGGCATGTTGATTTGGGGTCAAAAGGTCAAAGGTCAGTTCCATTGTGACTATAAAACAAAAGGGTTTTGCAGAATAACTTTTGTTCTAGAGTAAGTCCCACGACCAAACTTTTGGATGGCTTAAACTTAGGGTAATAAAGAAACCAATAGATTAGGGCTCTAAAGTCGGAGGTCCTGGTCTTGGTAAGTCTAATAAGAAAACAGTGGTTTCTGCACATTATGTTTAGTTCAAGACCGTACACCTTGATCAAAGTTCAAGTTCACTGAGACTCATTGGTCAATAATCTTCCGAGTCAACCATACCCTACTAGTGCATATATAGAGGACTATTAAACAGGGGACAAGTGTATTATGGACTATACTACTCTTGTTTACATTTAGGTAAGTTTCTGGAATATTGTTGCTTATACAGTCATGGAAATCCAGAGGAGCATTGCACATCCGTGCCAAAAGTAAGTCACTGTGACCTACATTCACGCCCCAGCAAATTGGTACACTTTTTACATGTAGGTTAGTTTCTATAACACTGTTGCTCATACATTCATGGAAATAGATATGTGCATGTATCCTAAGGAGTACTTTACAACCATAACAAAAGCATGTCACTGTCCTATGTTTAGCTCACCGGCCAGAAGGACAAGTGAGCTTATGGTATGGTCCTTTGTCCGTGGTGCCTTGTGCATAGTGTGTAGTGCACTGTCCATTCACAATTGCTATTTACAACTTAACAGCTTCTCAAAAATCGCTGAATAGAAATTGAAATTTTTCTTTTAAACAAAGCATCCTAGAATAAAGTTCTTTCAAATTTGTTCAAATGATGCCTTACTACTATCAAACATAGTCATCGTTACTAAAAACAGAAGAACCTCTAAACGACTTCTTCTTAATAACTACTCCACAGACAATATCCAAATTGGACAGAAAGTATCCTGGCATGAAGATCTTTAAAAAATTTTAAACGATGCCAAGTCACCATCAAATCTGTCCGGCTGTTATTAAAAATAGAAAAACCTTTAAATTACTTCTTCTCAACAGAATTTGATGTGCCGTTAAATAGTTAAATATGGATGAAGATACAACAACTAGAGAAACCTTGAAACAATTGTTTTCATAATAGATGCAATCAAGAGCATTGGAAGAATTTCAACAGAAACTATCCTGCTCTGTTGACACATAATTCTTTTTAGAGTTAGGTAAGTAACCTTTGATAGGACTATTTTGAATAACGGTTTACGGTTATGCAGAGTTCTTCTCCTTGCCGAAAAAAAAGTTGAAAACAACTTTTTTTTTTAAATAAAAAAAAAATGTTTTTTTTGTTGGAATGCTAGATGCATAAATTTAAATAGAACAAAATATTTAAACAAAATAGCATAATACGCGTTAGGAGTTAAAACCGCAGATATATAATTTAAATTAAAGACAGTATAAAATAATATCACAGGTAACCCTCTAAGTTGTTAATAATTTGATAATATAATTATATTTATAAGTATAATTTGTAAAATACCAGTGGTTAGTGTGCTGGACATCTGCACAGGAGTACCGGGTTTTATTTCCGACTCCAGACTGGTTATGGTAGATCATTCATCTTGACTTTTGGGTCATGAACATATTTTTCTTATGAATTTTTTTTTTTTTTTTTTTATTTTTTTCCATATCTAACTTGTCTCCTGATGTGACCTGACTTGACTAATGGCAGTATATGCCTGTCGATGTCTTATAGACACCGGTACTATAATTCTGGGTACTATATCTAGTTTGTCCTGTAAAGAAAGAACCGTCAGCGAGAGACAGACAACACTATATCAGATTTTTTGCTCTACTGGTTATAGACCAGAATAGCTTATGGGATTGTCCGTTAGTCCGTTAGCACAAGTTTGTTATCGCTACTCACCCTAAACTACTTAGAGGATTGCCATGAAACTTGGAACATTCGTCCAATGGTCTAGTTGCTCCTAAATGAAAATGGTGCCTCTTGGACATCCAATGCTTTTTATCGCAACACCTCCTGAATGGATGGTCATGTAAACATGGGGTTTTCACCAGAAGACTTCCTATGATGTCTAGTTGGTCCTAAATAAAAATGGTGCCGCTCGGATATCCAATATGGCCACCACAGCGGTCATCTTGAAAATCTTGGTATCGCTACTCCTCCTGAATGGGTGATCATATCAACATGGAGTTTTCACTAAAATACTTCTTATGATGTCCGGTTTGTCCTAAATGAAAATGGGGCCGACATGATGTCCAATATGGCCGCTACAGCGGCCATCTTGAAGATCTTGTTAATGCTAGTCCTCCTGAATGGATGGTCATATCAACATGGGGTTTTCACTAAAAGACTTCTTATGTAGTCTGGTTGGTCTTAAGTGAAACTGGTGCTAATCTGAGCTCCAATATGGCCCCCACAGCGTTCATCTTGAAAACCTTGTTATCGCTACTCTTCCTGAACGGAAGGTCATATTGCCATGGGGTTTTCACCACAAGAGTTCTTAGGATGTCTTGTTAGTCCTAAATGACAATGGTGCAGATATGATGGCCAATATGGCCACCACACTGGCCATCTTGACAATCTTGTTATCGCTACTTCTTCTGAATGGATTGTCACATTCTTGTCGAGTTCCACCCTGTGAGACAGACGTTTCTTGATGAGAACTCGCTGAAGAAACTTTTTGATGCCGTACCACAAAACAAAATCTTGGACATTTTGTGGGAATGCGTTTTATATTGTAAATTTTGACCGTATGTTTGAAGATTTTACATTTTTGGCCATTATCGTTTATTTTACATACTTTTCCACAATTTTAACACCTTTCAACTTTTATCGTGTAGTAACTTTGATATTTATGTTTATTTGGAAGGATTTATCTTCCTTGAGTTTTTTTGCAGTTCTTTATTTTTACATTTTTAGAACTTTACTTTAAATCGGCACCATACAACCAGTGTTATGATGATGTGCTGTTAAACCCTGCTACATACATACTCATGTTATATGCAATATATTTGTAACAAAATATATACAAAATCATGTGTTTCTTTTCGTTTCTTTTTTATATTAGGCCATGACCAACAATCTAGTTCGTGCATTGTACAATGCAGCTGAGAAGGGCTTTGTTGTGAGGTTTGCAAACAAAAATCTGGGAGCTTCACTCTATGATATAATCTAAATTTGTTTCACCCGCACATATTTTGTTCCATTTTTCCTTTCCCAATAAGCTGGATTCCGGTACAGTTTAGACTTCACGTCCTTTTCATAAACGTTTTTGACAATGGTTAAACATGATGAAATATACAGGTCTCTTTGAAGCAGAAATAATATTGAATTGATTGTTCAGTATGAGTATACAGTATTGATAAAACTCGGGGATTGCAAACATCATGTTGGAGTAGTAATAAACAGATGCAATAAAGTACTCCACAAACACCAAAAGTTGTCATATAATGTCGCTTAAAATATCTCGCAGTTCCGTCTCTTTTAATTTCACTTCTGACACCAAAAATAAATAAGTAAATACATTAGCAAAAAGCGATGTTTTTCGATTGAATCTTAAATTTACTTTGACAAATAATTTGGTTCCGCGAAGTTCACAGTTTAAGCAGTGTTAGTAAAATATTCAATTCCTTCCATTCACTTTTATGTTACAATCTATTAAATGACCGATTGTGTAATATCGTGACCTTTTTTTTATTTTAAACCGTTACGGTAGCAGTCGCTAGAGAAATTGAAACCGAAGGCGAAATCTGCCATCGTATTAGAGCAAATTTTTGAACTTTTCAATTCTTGTATGATTCCTGTGTTGAATAATTCACTTTAATATGCAAAAGGTGAATCAAATATCCGACCACATCACACAGTGAAGTGCAACCTCGATTATCCGGACTCGTACGGTTACATTGAAAATAGTTTGATTATCAAGTTTGGATAATGGGGAGAGTGTATCAGAGTTAATTTACGACTGAGGAAATCCATGGGGTTAAAGAATGTCGGTAGATCGAACAATCGAGATTTAGATAACCGACGTTTTTAAAATGTCTGTTGTGACTACATTTTGCAACTCGCGATGAAATTTGTTTTTTCTCCATACTTCGCGTCATGCTATCGTGTTATTGACAACATGGTCGCAAGACACGGGGGAAAAAAATCCGCTACTCTTCTTTTTCATACGTAGCTACCTGCGATAATATTTCCTCCTTTCTAATGAGTATATATTGTTATGTATGATGTTTATATAATATTGTGAATATTTTAGGAAATTATAAATGTTTCTTCACTTTAATATTTGCTTAAATCTTTATGTTTATTAGGAAAAACATGTATAACTAGTGTCCTTGAATTAGGTTGTTTTGATTAATATGTTTTCTCAATTTGAAGGTCAAGGTTGATTTTGTTTACAGTTAGAATTCCATTAAGATGACTCATATTCTAGAACATTCTGTCATGTGACCAATCTTTATATATGCCATGTTTGCTGGACATTTATTCAGTTCGACAATACCATCAGTCTTGTAAAGAGCTATTACAGTTGTGAAAATTCATTCCAAATTCTAAGAGAGGAATTATTTTAAATATTCATTGGATTATAACAGTGCTCATAAACTTTTGGATTTTGGATTTTTAATTGACAATTTTGGAATTTATGTGAACTTATTCAGAGATTTTGGAATACTTCATTTTGACTTCAGCACATCAAGATTTCTAGTACATCAGGACTTGGAGACCATTGGCACATCTTAACATTCAAGGACACAGCCGTGAATTTGGAACATTCTATATTTAGGACTTGTGATTAGAACAATCATTCTTATTGGATTATTAGGATTACAAAAACACATTACTGTAAGTGACTTTTTGATTTTTCATTTTAATTATCTAGTAATAAATTGCTTGTTGATTTTTACTTGATTTGTTGGTTTCACTTTCTTTCTGTTACATTTTTCTTAGACCATAGAGTCGTAACAGAAATTGGGGGCTTGTCCGGGATCTGAATTTCTTTAAAGCATATTAGAGATATTAAATTTATCTTTGAAATTCATATTGATTTTGTCTTGGAATTTTTTTTTGTCTTTGGTAAAGATTTTTAATAGAGAAATTTTTTTGTGTGAAACCAACAAGCATTTACAATGGCATCTAATGTTCAGAATTTCATAAAACCTCTGCGGGAGGGGATAGAGTGCATGAGAAAGTCAATTGAAGAGTTCAAGAGGCGCATACATAGTGATGTTAAAACCGATCTTGACGAGCAGAATGTGGAAACTTTGGAAAATGCTGCTCGTATGGCTGATGATTATTCCTTGACTCACAAAATTTCATTTGGTAATAAATCGTCCTCTCAGCAGTTTTCTGGTAAAAAACCATTTCAATCTCATTCGAGTACTTCCAAATTTCACAACAGCACAACTGTTAGGAATCAAACATCTGATAAGACTGATCAGAAATCCTTATCTCTTCCTACGTGCACTTATTGTAAAAAGAAAGGGCACGTTATTTCTGATTGCTTCAAGTTGAAAAATAAGCAACAGAGTAAAGACAGAGCTTTTCCAAATGCTCTTATTTCTACGAGGTCAAGGTCATGGTCTTGTATTGAAAGCAATACATTTGTTGGGTCAAACAAACCCCAGTCTGATTCTATTTTAGAGGCTTATGAACCATTCATGTCAGAAGGTTCTATATCACTTATTGGTGATTCTGCCAAACCTATCCCAATTAAAATATTAAGGGACACTGGAGCTTCTCAGAGTCTTTTATTGTCAGGTACTTTGCCTTTGTCTGAGGAGTCTTCTTCAAGTGAAAGTGTTCTTGTTCAGGGAGTAGAGTGCGGCTTTGTAAATGTTCCTCTCCATTGTGTAAATTTGGCATCAGACTTAGTTTCTGGACCTGTGACTGTTGGGGCAGTGACTTCTTTACCCATAGAGGGTGTTCATTTATTACTAGGCAATGACCTAGCTGGAGATAAGGTTGTGGTTAATCCACTTGTAACTGACAAGCCTTGTTTGGATCAGAAAGTTGATCCTGTCGAAACTGAAATCCCTGATTTGTACCCTGCTTGTGCAGTTACTAGAGCTATGGCAAAAAGAGCTCTTGAGAGTGATGTTGATCAGGATATTATTCCTTTAGCTGACACATGTATTGGTCAGTTTTTTGATGAGGTCACTTTTTCCTCAGGTATTGATCAATCAAATGGTATTGATCACAGTGATCCTCTTTTGGCAACTCATTCTCTTTGTTCTAATCAGGATGACAAACGACAATCCCTTGTCGTTGAACAGGAGCAAGATCCCGAGATATCTTGTTTGTTTCAGAGGGTTATTAGTGAAACTGAAGCCACACAAGTTCCAGTGTGTTACTTTGTGAAAAATGGGGTCCTTATGAGGAAATGGAGACCACCTGATGTACCCGCTGGTGACGAGTGGTCAGTGAGCTATCAAATTGTTGTTCCTAAGTCATATCGACAGGAAATTCTTAATTTAGCCCATGAAACCCCTTTGGCTGGTCATTTAGGAGTCCGTAAGACTTATCACAAGATCTTGAATCATTTTTATTGGCCGAAACTCAAAAGTGATGTTTCTAAATACTGCAGATCTTGTCACACTTGTCAAATGGTAGGAAAACCCAATCAGAAGATACCTAAGGCTCATCTGCAACCTATTCCTGCATTTGATGAACCATTTAGTAGAATAATGGTAGACTGTGTTGGTCCTTTACCTAAAACCAAGTTAGGCAACCAATACTTGTTGACCATCATGTGTGCATCTACAAGATTTCCAGAGGCAATTCCGCTGAGAAATATAAAAACTAAAACTATTGTGAAAGCTTTGGTGAAGTTTTTTACACTTGTTGGCCTTCCCAAATCTGTCCAGTCGGATCAAGGGTCAAATTTTATGTCTGGAATTTTCCAACAAGTTATGCATGAACTAGGCATCCAACAGTTTAAATCTTCTGCCTATCACCCTGAAAGTCAAGGTGCTTTGGAAAGATTTCATCAAACTTTGAAGAATATGATTCGATCATATTGCTTTGATACAGAAAAGGATTGGGATGAGGGTGTTCATTTGTTGTTGTTTGCTGTTAGGGAATCAGTTCAAGAGTCGTTGGGTTTTAGTCCCTTTGAACTAGTTTTTGGTCATACTGTCCGTGGACCATTGAAATTATTGAAAGAGAAACTTCTTTCAAATGAAGATTCAAAGATTAATCTTCTTGATTATGTTTCTGATTTCAAATACAAGTTGTCAAAGGCCTGTGAAGTAGCAAGAACTAATCTTCACACTACCCAGTCAAAAATGAAATTAAGGTATGACAGAAATTCACAGGAAAGGAGTTTTAAACCTGGTGACAAAGTTCTGGCTCTCTTTCCCATACCTCAGAATCCTCTTCAGGCTAAATTTTTTGGTCCTTATACCGTTGAAAAGAAAGTAAATGACTTAAATTATATCATTAACACTCCTGGGAGACGGAAACAGAAACAACTTTGTCATATAAATATGTTAAAGGAATATTTTGACAGAGATAGCTCAGCTAATTATTCAGTTAATTTAGTTGTACCTGTCCCACACAGTGAATATATCAACGATGAAATACGATCAGACTATAGTGACTCTGGTATAACCAATCTTCGGAATTCAGAAATATTGAACAACCTAGACCAGAAACTTTCACATCTACAACAACAGGAAAGGAATGAACTAAAACAGCTATTACATGACTATGAGCACTTGTTTCCTGATGTTCCAACACGAACAAGTAAAATTTATCATGACGTTGACATTGTAGATTCTGCGCCTGTGAAACAGCATCCTTATAGGATGAATCCTCTCAAACAGAACTATCTGAAGAAAGAAATTCAGTATTTACTGGAGAATGATTTCATAGAACCAAGTAAAAGTAACTGGAGTTCACCATGTATTCTTGTTCCCAAGCCAGATAATACATTCCGCATGTGTACTGACTATAGAAAAGTCAACAGTGTCACCAAAACTGATTCATTTCCAATCCCAAGAATGGACGATTGCATTGATAAAATTGGAAATGCGGAATAAATATGTCACCAAGTTTGACCTTTTTAAAGGATTCTGGCAAATTCCACTGACGGAAAGGGCAAAAGAAATTTCAGCATTTGTAACTCCAGATGGACTTTACCAATATAAAGTCATGCCGTTTGGAATGAAAAATTCGCCAGCAACGTTTCAACGTCTGATGAACATAATAACATTTGGTCTTGATAATTGTGACGCTTATATCGATGACGTCATTATCTACAACAACACCTGGGAAGATCATTTGGAAACCATTCGAAAATTCTTCGATCGACTCAGTGATGCGAATCTGACAATTAATTTGAGCAAAAGTGAGTTTTGCCATGCTTGTGTCACATTTTTAGGACATATTGTGGGACAAGGTCAAGTTAAACCTATAGAAGCTAAGGTCAAAGCTATCTCTGAATTTCAAGTTCCAATTTGTAAAAAGCAACTGATGCGATTTCTAGGTATGGCTGGATATTATCGGAAATTTTGTTCCAATTTTTCCAAAATTGCTGAACCTTTGACAAGTTTATTGAGTAAGAAAACCAAATTTTTTGGGTCTGACAAGTGTCAGGAATCTTTTGACAAGTTAAAGGCCATGCTTAAGAATGCACCAGTTCTTTCTGCACCAAATGTTAGCCAATCATTTAAATTATCTGTTGATGCAAGTGATGTAGGGGTTGGTGGAGTATTGATTCAGGAAGACAAAAGTGGTGTGGATCCCCCTGTGTGTTATTTTTCTAAAAAACTAAACAAGCACCAGAAAAATTATTCCACAATTGAGAAGGAATGTTTGGCTTTGATATTGGCTTTACAGCATTTTGAAGTGTATGTTACCTCAGCTCTTTCTCCAATTATTGTGTACAGTGATCACAATCCCCTTACTTTCATCAACAAAATGAAAGATAAAAATCGGAGATTGTTGAGATGGAGTTTGATATAACAGGAATATAACATTGACATCAAACACATCAGGGGAAAAGACAATGTGATTGCAGATGCACTCTCACGTGCCTACAAATGTAATATTGCTTGATGTAATTAAGTCCAGTATCATAAAACATGTTCTTATGTAATTTTGGTTATTGTAGTATTAGATGTATATTCAAAAGAAAGCTTTATTATATAAATCTTTCTTTTTCTTTATGAGGGGAGGTGTTATGTATGATGTTTATATAATATTGTGAATATTTTAGGAAATTATAAATGTTTCTTCACTTTAATATTTGCTTAAATCTTTATGTTTATTAGGAAAAACATGTATAACTAGTGTCCTTGAATTAGGTTGTTTTGATTCATATGTTTTCTCAATTTGAAGGTCAAGGTTGATTTTGTTTACAGTTAGAATTCCATTAAGATGACTCATATTCTAGAACATTCTGTCATGTGACCAATCTTTATATATGCCATGTTTGCTGGACATTTATTCAGTTCGACATTACCATCAGTCTTGTAAAGAGCTATTACAGTTGTGAAAATTCATTCCAAATTCTAAGAGAGGAATTATTTTAAATATTCATTGGATTATAACAGTGCTCATAAACTTTTGGATTTTGGATTTTTAATTGACAATTTTGGAATTTATGTGAACTTATTCAGAGATTTTGGAATACTTCATTTTGACTTCAGCACATCAAGATTTCTAGTACATCAGGACTTGGAGACCATTGGCACATCTTAACATTCAAGGACACAGCCGTGAATTTGGAACATTCTATATTTAGGACTTGTGATTAGAACAATCATTCTTATTGGATTATTAGGATTACAAAAACACATTACTGTAAGTGACTTTTTGATTTTTCATTTTAATTATCTAGTAATAAATTGCTTGTTGATTTTTACTTGATTTGTTGGTTTCACTTTCTTTCTGTTACATTTTTCTTAGACCATAGAGTCGTAACAATATACTCTTGCTTAACCAAACGTTGTGAGTCCGATTAAATGTTCTCGGAAAGTTAACCCAACATGCTGTTCATGCTGTTAGAATGAGCCACTTAAAACAAAGTTTCTCTTCCAAACACAATAACATATCGATCGATGAAAAGGGCACTGTAGTTGATGTGTAAGAGCTTGTTTCGTTGTGTTGTTGATAACGTCTTTTTTTTTTGTTTATGCATATTCATGAGAAACTATGAAATCTTGTCGCAGGCAGCCATGGGTGAAAAAGGAGCGTAGCGAATCTCCGAAAGTGGCTTGTGACGTTATCATGACAAGAGAGAGAGGTCCATGTCTTATGTTGTATAAAACTTGTATCTGTTACCATGTAAATCACCATTTGTAAAGCAGTTAGACGTTGAAACGAAACCAAACAAATAATGTAAATACATGCATGCTACGCCTTCTCCGTTTGCACTTGATGTTTTTCAAGTTTTCAAGTATAGCAGAAAGTCAAGTGTGATGAAAAGATAAATAACATGAAATTTTTCATTTGCATTGAAATTAAATATGAAATTTACGCTAAACGTTTGACAGCAAAGACAATATAGGTCTTATAGCTTGGATTCTTGTAAATAAGAGTCCATTTAATAAGAAGGAAATTATGAGGATAAAATTTCTCACATTCTTTTTTTTTTTTTTTTTTTTTGAAACTACATATGTCATAATACGATACGAATCCCCCCCCCCCCGCCGCCAATATAATGCAGTTGAGCAACGTTCTAAAATCAAACAGGGGCCATAACTCTGTAAAAGTTTGTCATATAATATTGGAAATCGACTTGACATAGGTCTTCTCAGTGTAAAGCCTTAAATTAAATTTGGTTTTAATTTATGAATTGCTTCATAAGTTATGGAGAAAAATTGAAATTCACAATGGACATCGGTAACACCATAGAATGGCTGGCATAAAAATATTCCGTGGCTCCGTTCTAAGATTTTTAATTTGTTTTGTTAGCACCACAGCTGACACAGATTCGAATATCTTCGAGAGTTTCAAAGGGAAGAACATTGAAAATTCTCAACAATGGGGAGAAATTTTGAGAATTGAAACTCGGGCCAGCTTCATCAGTTTTATATTACATATCTATTTATATTAGTGAAGTTTTCCCATCTCATTAATTTCATCAGTCGTTTATCTTTCCATTATACTTGACGTTCCACGCCTGAAACCTCGTGAGGTTCATGTGTATAATTTGTATTTGTTCGACTTTAAGTATTTTTTAAGTATTTTGATAGACAGATTTTTTTAATATACATCTTTTGTTATGTAGACATATAAATTACTGTATAGATTATACTTATATTTTAATATAAATATATTATGCACATATGCTTTGTTAAGAGTTGTGCCAATATTATTTCTTAAATGTTGTTCTTATTTGTAAGTAATAGAAAGGACTATCTGAGGGATTACATTCTAGATTTGATGAGAATAATTTTGTTTTTGTTTCCCACCATGAAGGTAGTAGAATGTAGTGTTATCGTTGTCCGTCCATCCGTTCATTACACCTTCTTTAAGTTTTCTATTGACTTTGCGGTTAAAGCTCAGAGGTACTCCACAAAGAAAAACGGTTTCCACAAAACAACTCAGATCATATGCCAAAGACCATGACCAATCTTCGTGGGTAGCTTGCATTTGAGACAAGAAACGCGCCTATTGAGTTGGGGGCCAATAGGTCAAAAGTCAAGGTCATTGAGACTGAAAGAAAAAACATGGTTTCCCCAAAAGAACTTGACATAGCGGGCGTATAATGTTCCGTTAGCGGTACTTTTGTTCAGACTTTGTAGTTGGGCATCCGTGCTCCATTAACACATTTTTGGTTGTAAGGATATAACAAGACTGTCACCTACATTCAAGTGGCCAATTATCACACACTTTTTTTCCACAACTGTTTAAATGATAATCTTCGTAAAGCAAATAATTTCTGTCTTTCTTTCTGTCTGTGTGTCTCTGACTTGACTACTGACTGTAAATAAGGCCGCAATATAGTGTTACGTAGTACTTCCCTCATGTCAATATATGTCACTTTAAAAGATCATGCACTAACAATTAAATAGCATTGTATAATTTTCTGTAGAAATAAAACTGTCAGTATATTGTGATTATCACTGCGTTTCAAACAGCAGAGTCGGAATTATCGAACCTATTTTCGACCATCCTTGCTTATTTGTTTTGATTGAAGATAGCAATTAAGTGCATATCGGTTTGGATATAAGGCGAAAACGTTGGCTGTGTTTAATAGAAAACAACAGACAAACAAACAAGCTACGTATGTGCAATATGAAACATTCCGTGCATGAATTTAAAATGTTGAAGTTAGATCTTTGTATAATTAAGGTATCGTAATTGTGTACAATAACGTGTTTCTTTTTATATTGTGTATTATCGTTGTTAGAATAATTTATCCAACATATGAATAATTTATATGTTCAGCCAACGGTGAATAAAATCTTTGATCTCAGATTGAGATCGCCTTTTTTCTTAGTTGTTTCCAACAATTTCTGTGTACTTTTAATTATTTCTGAGTGCACTGGAGATTGAAAAAACATCGTAAAGTCATGATGGAAAGTTATTGCTCTCATATTGGTCATTGTACCTTGCATGAAATACCTCGCATGAAAAGGTGTAAAATCTCTCTCTCTCTCTCTCTCTCTCTCTCATATACTCAAACTGAATTCTCTATCTCAAACTGAATACATGTGAAACCTAAAGCATGATACATGCCTTACGAAGAAGTAATCTATAGTATACTGGTTAATACAATCAAGATAGACATATTGTGAGTATATCGAATGACAGATAATGAGAGAGTGAGAAGAAGAAATAGAAGTAGAAAAAGAAGAAGAAAAAGTGCAATTAAGAGGACCATAGACGAGGAGGAAAACTGCATGTCCTTTGCTCTTCATTGTCGGATTTTAGTTTCTCAACAATATGTGTTCTCTTAAAAGGAATTATATTGAACGGTTTATATATCTATTTCATTATTGATTTAATTTGAAATTCTCTTAATATATGTAACAATATAACTGTCGTATTAGCCCTCTGAGAGATTTTATCGAGTCTAAGTCAACAGTTTTCTTCTGGTTTTAGTGAAACTTTTTCATTTCCTTATATTTGCTTATACTTTTGATTCTTTTCATACTGGGTTTGTCTTAGGGAGCTAATGCTATTCTGCGAAACACTCGTTCATTTCTTTGACCTCGGGTTCAAGGTCTTATACATTGTAGATTTACGTTAAAGTTTGGGGTAAAAATTGTCTTTTGTTTCTATTTCCATGACCTGGCGATGGATTCAGTTCATCGGTAAGTCATCTTTGTATGAAACAAAGACTACTCATTCTGCGACACACTTTCTCATCCCTTGTACCTTGGGTTACGTGTCACAGTCGGAAGATAATGACAAAAAATCTTAAAATAATAATAATAATAATAATAATAATAATAATAATAATATAAAGACAAAGAAGATGTATGTATGTATATATCGAGTTTAACGGTACATCAGTGCGGAGTAAGTTTAGATATCCCAAAGGACTTCAAAGGTAAATTGAAAACAAAAATAGCCAATAACTTTTTTGTAGTTTTTAAAAAATATATTTTATATTTCATTTATTGCATTTTCAGAAGTCAGTATTGTCTACTCTGAAAATTTTTTTTTTTCCTATTTTAATAACTGCTAAAGCTAGTATACTTTGGACTAGTTCATGAATATTTCTCGAACACATGGGAGCAGCCATTTCTATCAGCTGTCTGCTTTTATTTCACTAACACCACATATAAAAAGAAATTTCAGTCACATTATATGAAAGTGGCATAGAGGTATGCCAACATTCTCTCCATTGTACTTGTTGCAAATACACACTTCACCGGGTTTACGGAGCATCGGCACAATCCTGGCTTTATAGTGCAGAGTAAGTTTAGGTACCAACCTCCGAAAAAAAAAAGTTATATAAAACAAAACTTTGGGCAAAAAAGTGTAACATCGTTAAATTAGAACGTCGATTTTTATTTTACAGATAAATCGCATTCTTTTAAAAAGTGCAAAAGCTGAAACATTATCATGGAATGTATCCAAGGGCAAAACGGTTGCCTCCACTAGCCGCCGCGTAAGCGATGCACAAAGGCGGTTCCATCCTATTCTACATTACCTAACCCGGAAGTGGGATAATAAATTGCGATATTACAGCTTACACGCCAGTATGATATTACAGCGATATTACAGCTTATCGATTGCCGTTGTATAAATAAACACTAGCGAATGCGTCTTTGAAAAGATCATGCTATTTATCTTGAGCTATATTTAGCGTTTACTCAGTACGGCCGTTCAAGTCACGCGTTTTGTGAAAGGCACGCTAAACTTACAAGGACGTATCTATTGATTTAGCAATGGTGGATTGAAGGGGTAGATACTATCTCAGTCACACTCGTGGTTTAATGAATGTGATAGGACGCCTGATATTTGACTATTTGTTTCGAATAGAGAATATCTTGAAGGGCATCATAAACAGTCAGTGAGTATTGTACTTCAGTATAACAAGCTTTACCTTTGACTGAATAACTGAAGTGCATTTTTTTACAGTTGGATTTTAATATCAAACATGGCGGCGGAAAGTGATTCATTCAGTAGTCCAAATTATCTCATCTGCCCGATTTGCATCGAGATTTTTAAAGATCCTAAAACGTTGCCGTGCATGCATAGCTTTTGTCGAAAATGTCTACAATCCTTAGTAAATAGTCAGGAACAAAGTTTTGTTGCATTAAACCAGTTTCCCTGTCCAGTGTGTAGATTGGAAGCGTATTCTACGAAAAGAATCCCACCAGATGAATCAGCTGGGGGATTTCCCAACAACCCGTTCCTTGATTGTATAATGGCCAGTCACAAGAAGAGAAAGATGAAATGTGAAATGTGTTACGTGAACCAAAAAGATCAGCCTGACGATCACGTAATATGTAGTGAATGTTGTGTGACAATGTCTGGGCAATGTGCCTGCTTGCTTAAAAAAGAAAAAGAACCACCTAATCATGCTTTGGAAGACATCGATTCCGAAGCTGAATTAAGTCAAATGCATGCTCTGGATGAGTCAACCCTTTCTTTGTGCATCGAACACAGTCGTGAAAAACTAGAATTCTACTGTCAGGATCACGAACAGTTATGCTGTGTTGATTGTGTTACAGAGCACCACAAGGCTTGCTTCTCTAGGCTCATTGGGATTGACACTGTTGCTGAAGCTGCGATGAAAAATGAAAACTTGGTAAAAGAGAAGCTTAGTAGATGCCTCTCCCATATGAAAACTGTAACTAGTGTTGTCAAGAATGGCGAGAAAGAATTGAATCATCAGATTAAACGTGTACCTGATGCTATCCAGAAGCTACGAAGACGTGTAAACGATCTTTTTGATTCTTTGGAAGAAAAGCTAACGAGAGAAACTCTTAAATTTCATCATGCCCAGAAAAACATTTTAGAGGCTGACGATGAGAGATATTCATCGATTATATCATTTTTGGAAAGTTTGCTTGAGTTACTGAACAAAACTTCTAAGCACTGGAACGAAAACGGACGCTTTCATTCTGATCAAAAAGTTGGAGAAACAATTGAAGGTTTATGAAATGATGATCATGAGGGAGCAAGAAATGGCCACTACAGTCCAAGTATCGATAGATACAAATAAAATTGTCGATGTATTATTTGACCAGAGTCCTTTAGGTTCTGTTCAAGTGAAAACACACAATCTAATCCTGCCAGAGTTTCCACTTGATAAACCACTCAAAGACTGCACAGCTGAACTTATCACGGTAATTGAGACTTCATTGCCAGATGATTGTGGCGTTCCTTTGTACTCAAACGGGGTTCTGCTCTCAAACAGCAACTTTGTTCTTGTGGATGAAAACAATAGCATGTGCCTCTTATTTGGAGTATCAGGTCTACTTTTAGACTCCTACCAGTTTCCTGTTCCGCCTTGCGAAGCTACCTTGATACGGGATAATGAAATAGCAGTGACTGTGCCAGGTGAAAGTTCTGTCTATTGTTTCTGCCTCGGTGAAAATAAGTTCACTATCACAAAAAATATCCGCTGTCCGCGTGGATGTCGCTGCATTTCATCTGTGCTAGAAGGCGAAATAGCAGTCACTTACCCAGTCTACGAGACAGAGCGTGGGATTTCTTTCATCAGTATGAATGGAGAGGAGAGTAAAAATCTTGAGACGGATGCAACAGGAAAACATCTCGGGAGGATAAGCGAATTTGTCGTAGACTCTACCAGAAACCGCATTATTCATTCCAATGTTAACGAAAATACCGTTTACTGTCTAAGTTTGGAAGGAGAACCATCGTTCACTTACAGCCCTGAAGGGGACGGCCGTGTCGGCAGTATTGACATTGATGCAGAAGGGAATGTATACGTTTGTATGTACGTCTCAGCTAACATTCATCAGCTTTCAGTTCAAGGCGAACTCATCAAGGTCATGCATGCATCATCAGTTGGAACAGCTTACTCATTGAGCTTTGCGATGAATGGAAAAATGTTTCTTCTTACAAATGAAAACGACAAGAGAGTAGAGTTTTTTAAATTAGCATATACTGGGTAGATACGACCGTCCATGCATTGCTTTTAAATGAAAATAATTTGAGATGAGATAGCAGATGGAGAGGGGGGGGGGGGGGGGGCGGAGGCTTTTCTGTGCCAGATTATAATTTTTTTTTTCTTCATCTTATCTTTAAAACTAAATATTTCTCCTAAACTAGGCTGGCACTTTTTTCCTTGAAAGTCTAAGAGAGTAAATTTTTTAATTTAGAAATGGAAGGTTTTTTGTTTGTTTTTTTTTTTTTTTTTTTTTAATAATACAAATGGAAAGCTATTTCTTTCTTTTTTCTTTTAAATCCCATGCCATACGCCTCCTCTCCCTCCACGACACAACGCACACAGAAACTGTATGCTGGATCATTATATATTGTCAACGTATTCCTATATGGTGTCTTTTTGTGAGTGACATCGAGTTGTGGAGGAACAAAGTATGTTCGAAAAAAATATACATGTAATGACAATAATAACAAGAATAACACCGTGAAGGGCTGTGCTAAGAATGAACCGTCAGGTAATTCTGAAGATTCTACATCTCTATTGCATGGTCGGTACATAATCCAAAAACTCAGTATAGCCAGTTTAACAAGAAAATTAGGTCATTAGAACCATACTTTACTTTGTATAGCTGCTTCCGTAAGTGATAAAGGTGAGTGCACATATCACGTTTCATGACCCATACATGTAACAGTGTCTAGGAAACTGCTATGTGTGCAAATGTAAATAATGATGATATACGATAGAGCATCAGAATAACATAGAAGCGGAAAGGGGGCATGATATCATCGATAAAAATAGATTCTTGTCGCGTACACGGTACGGGTACACTGTTATCTTTACATCGTAACTGCCGAGTACATCCTTCTAATATAGTCAACCTTTCTTGTATGAAGTTGAGAAAGACAATCCAATAAGGAAGTACTCGTTTACTTCAAGAAATAAAAACAGCCCAAAATACCCTTATGTAAGAAACTAAATCTAATAAAATGGACGTTCTTGTGTCCTCTAATAATAATAATACAACATATGTTTACATATCACGTGCAGTTTTGAAGTATCTGATGTAGTAAAGAATTTGCTTATGTTAATTAGGTAGATTTTGTGAAAATGTTTTTCTTAATATATTTAGCTTTTGTATAACACACTCTTCCAAATGGTGGAAATATAAAGCTTGATTAAAAAAGAAGCAGTAACTTGAGACTATCTCTCTGTTCGAAAAAGAAGCGGTAACTTGAGACTATCTCTCTGTTCGAAAAAGAAACAGTAACTTAAGACTATCTCTCTGTTCGAAAAAGAAACAGTAACTTAAGACTATCTCTCTGTTTTAAAAAGAAGCAGTAACTTGAGACTATCTCTCTGTTCGAAAAAGAAACAGTAACTTAAGACTATCTCTCTGTTCTTAACCCATTGAGAGAAAATCGCACATCTCGTCTTATTCTCCATTCTTGTCCTGTCTACATATATTCTTTGAACACTGGACGCAATAGCACAGTGGCGGCGCAAGGGTTCTAGGCGCCGGGGCAATGTTTTTAAGTGGCGCCCGTTCTTTGCTGTAGAGAACAGTTTTTGTCAGTTGCCAACCTCCCCCCCCCCCCCCTCCGCTCCTAAATATAAGTTTTGTGAAGAATTGCCTCCGTTACACTAAGGTGAAGGTGAAATACTATGAAAATTTCAGCTACCAAAAAAAAAAAAAAAAAAAAATCCTAAAGGCGCCCCGTTAGCCTTGCGCTCGTGGGCAATTGCCCCTTCTCACCAACTCGAGCCACATATTGTTCTTGACCCTAATAAAGGTTACTTATCATTAGTCCACAACTTTGGGGGAAAATTGTCCATGAGAAAAGTCTGGGACAATTGAGTTGACAAATCTAAATTTCAAAATGGGCCATTAAGCTAAAGTTTTAGTGCCCATTTCAGCTAATTGAATCGTATATTCGGCATAAATACAACAATCAAAGATTTGATTCAAAAGGCAGAGGTATGACCATCGTGTGATGAAGGTTGCCTTTGTGTGCATGCAATATTTTTATCAAATTTTTGTAAATGACATTCGTGAATTCTTTTTGAGTGGGTAGGGGGAATGATTGGTTCCATTATCTCGATGTAAATTGCGCAGTATTTTAGGGATGATGAATAAAATCATTGATATCAGTTAACGATTTAAAAAAAAAAATAATCGTGTTTTGTCTTGTGGCTTTTCCTTTTCCTATCCACTACTTTGCATTTACCGTAATCGACCGTAAAAAAAGTTATCTCCCTTACGCTAATGGTTACGCGACGCGCGTGTAAGGTAGGACCATTATTGATAATTTGTTATGACGTGTGCCGACGTTACTGCTTTTGATATTGTTTGTGAGTCTGTTTCACGAAAAAAATTTCATTTGGAGATACAATAATGAATGAGTGTGTGACTTGAACCATTCCCGTGTTTATTTTATAAAATGTCCATCGTGGTTAGCGCTTGTTGTGTACTGAGATACTGAACTTCTAAATTCACAATGTCATATAGGTTAAGATGACTTCATCATCTTGATTATGTCGTTATATAACTGTTCCATACTTTTGATGTAATATTCATCTTAGTTATTTACATTGGAGATTGTATTTTGTACCTCTTATGTATGTTGAACTGGAAAACAAATGAATGAATGATTTATCTATAGATAACGCTATCAAGATTAGGATGATATTACACATGTCAGCGTTTGACACATAGAATGGACAATTTTAGTGTTAAAATTGTAGCCTAAGGGCTATTGGTAATGTACAATTCAGTACTGGTGGGTGGGGGATGGTACTCTGATTGTGAAGAAATGGCTAAAAATTATGGTAATAGCGATGTCCCATTTCTTCCAATTAAGTATCCTGTAACATTTAGCAGTGAGTGTGTGAAAGAATAACTTATAATAAAAATAATTCCATACCGTTTTGTCCACAGATTTTGATGCAGTGTACAGCAATATGGAGTCTGTACGCAGTGAAAAAGAAATGTCACTAACACTTATGAATAATCCATTTAGTGGCAAGGAGAAGTGAATTTTGTATAAAACTTGTAGAAATTGAACATTTCTGCACAAACTGTTTGCAGATAAAACGGAGTTTTGTTAGTCGTGAACAACCTTGACATTAGTTCCTAAAACAAAGGTCTGGAGGCCTGCAGTTGCCATAAGCAGCATTTTATGATGAAGACAATGACACAATTGTACATGTATTTTGGTAATAATATTAATGACACAAATTTCAGCCCCAAACATTATGAGGATCCCCAAAATTAACAGTCTGTAGTATTTTCATATTCTCCGTTCACATGTCTTTCTATATTTACGCGTGGCTTATTCGACACGCCGTAGAATTCACCGTAGAAAAAGCACATGGATATATATATATATATATATATATATATATATATATATATATATATATATATATATATATATATATATATATGTGTGTGTGTGTGTGTGTGTGTGTGTGTGTGTGTGTGTGTATGTATACATGTTATATGCACCGTAAATAAGCATGTTGCGCTATACTTAGTTTAAAATTCACGATTATTGACAATTGTAACATCGAACAGAATTGAATGAAGTACCTTCTTCTAAAGCATGAAACTGCTCATTTACCTTACCTGATCAGTTTGTAATTTTGTTAAATTTTGTCTTTTTCTTAATTTCAACTAGACACTGGCTTTAGGTGAAGTGCTTTCTCATACATACAACAACTACAATAGTTCTCATACTTACAAGCAAATTCAATATATATCCCATGTATGCATACATATAATGTATATTTAGGATAATTAGCTAATGTCAAGTACTTTTCATTGTCTTTAGACGGGTATTAAGAACGAAGGACTGATAATACGTGAAGATATAAACTTCAGTGGAGTAATATTTGCTGAACCACATGCGGTGAAAGAACAGGGGAAAAGAAGGAAAATGTAAACACGCAAATAAGTCATTTCATAGTATGTATTTCAGGATTGTTCAGGAAGTTTCCTCACTATTAACAGTACCGTCCACAACTGCACTGTCAATATGGAAAGTTTGATAACCATCGGGTTACGGGTATGCGTAAAATTTGACCGAGTTGACTGGAAGAAGACCAAAATGGCAGCCCTCATTACATTGCATTGTGACGTTTGCCACATGCATTGTACGCGTGGCTCAGTGTAGATGAACAATGTAACGCTCGTTGCATCTTGCTTAGTCTTTATGCAACACGATAATTACAATGCAATAGCTCAATACTATCCCAGTGCCGTGATCTATTGCGCGTAAAATGCAATATCAAAGTGCCCCTTTTTTTTAGCTCTTATAGAGTGTACCTGCACATTTAAATAACAGTTTTTTGAGTTGATGATTTATAACTTTCACTTAATTGATTACTATAAATGATATATGGCTATACCACACCCACCCACCCTGTTAAGCCTATTTGCATTACCAATAGCCCTGAATGCAATCGAAACTGATTGCTCTATTCGATCCATTGGAATGTACTAGCTTAGCCGGTAGGGGATGTTCATATCGCTTTTCTCCCTACGAGAGGAGACAGTAGCGGTCGCCAAATGGCCGGAACCATTCCTCATTGGGTATACAGCTCCATGCGGTGTGTGTGTGTGCAATCATATTAAATATAAAAATGTGTATTCTCGTTTATGCATGTATGAGTTAGTGAATTATATATGTAATGGCACGTCATGTTTTCTTTTTTCTGACATATGTACTTTTTTCTGTGTTGTTTTTGATCTCATAAAGGAGGAAATAAAAACGGTAGAGATTTTCCGTTGCCTCAGTAGACTTTGTTTTCCAACATTAAAGAGTAGATATCTGTAACGATGTGCATTGTTAGGAAGAGGGAGAAAATGCCTGTAGACATATATATATATATATATATATATATATATATATATATATATATATATATATATATATATATATATGAAACCAGCAGGTGTTCTCTCTCTCTCTCTCTCTCTCTCTCTCTCTTTGAGTGCGTCTCTTCAAAGTAGTATCAACTGCAGACGTACCAAATATCGACAATGGTAACCATGACCACTGAATATTCTGTCGTGTAGTAACAATTGCCTGGTGGGATACATCTCTTTGAGCATTGTTCCCATACCTCAAGAGTAGGACACTTTGGTTTTTATTGCATGTTTTACCGTCTTCGGTTCATTATAACTTACCTGGCCAAGTGAGCTTGAAGTATGGCTCTGCGTACGTCGTCAGTCCGTCTGTCAACATTTGCTTGTGAACACTCTAGAGGCTTCATTTCTTATCAGGTTTTGATCAGACTAAGTATGCAAGTTTATATCATCAAGATCTCGGGCGAGTTCGGTTATGAACGACATTATTGCATATTAATGAGATGATCTAGCGCCTAACTGGTTGAGCTTGTGAACACTTTACATCCCATAATTCTGATATGAATTTGATCAGATTTGGTATGTAAGCTTTTATCATCAAGATCTCGCACGAACTCATTTTTTAGTGACATTCACGCATGCTAATGAGATGATCTTGCATCTGATTGGCTGCGTTTGTGAACAGAGGCCATTTCTGCTAAGATTTTTTGGTCAGACATGGTATGCAAAATTGTATCATTAAAATCTCAGGTGAGTTCGATTATGCGCGACATTCACGTATCTTATTTAGGTGGGCTTGTATCTGATTGTCTGAGCTTATGAACACACCAGAGATCGCAGTTCTGAACCGATTGTGATCATACGTGCTATGTAAGCTTTTACTTTCAAGATCTCAGAAGAGTTTGATTATGAGGCCATATTTCTAAACAAATTTTGATCATACTTTCTATGTAAACTTATAAGATAAAGAATCTCAGATGAGTTCTATTGTGACCTATATCCACGCATATTAGTAAATTGATAATGCATCTGAATTGCTGAGTTTCTTACTGCTTTAGAGGCCTTATTTCTGATCAGATTTTTTGTCAGACATGTTTTGTTAGATTATTGTTTATAGCACTTGTGGAATGTCAAGAGCTTCAATCCTAGTAATTTCATATTGAAACCATATATACACATAGTGCACTGTAAGCAATTACTTGCCAGTAGTGATTAAAATGTAAGGAAAGTAACCTATGACTAGAACTATTTAGAATCAAAGGTTTGGGTTATGTAGAGTTCTTCACCTTGCAAAACTTTAAAAAAAAAAAAAAAAAAAAAAAAAAAAAAAAAAAAACAAAAAAACACAAACAAACTAAGTTTAAAATACAGGCTCTATAAATTTCAATAGAACAAGATTGAAAACAACAAAACAATACATGCTAGGGATTATAATTAAAATTATCTGTAAACTGAAGAAAAATATAAATAGCAATATAACAAACAATGCTCAAAATTATAATTTCATTCTATATTTATAAGACTAGTTTGTAAAATACCAATGAATTATTACAATCTTGTGGATGAAAAGATTTTTACTAAGGAAAAAATCTGTGCGAATTTACTAATAATGTAATGTGGTCTCTGTGCTGAACAACTCTGATGCACACGAATAAATGTATCTAAGTATGATAATTATGTGCAAGTCAAAATATTTTGCGTTAAGAAGAAAATATTTATTGTAAAAGCCATGTCCAAGTTTAAAATTTTGTTTGCAGACTATTATCGCTAAAACTTGCTAAAAACTTGACCATTTAAAAGTTTTGAATATTTTAAAGCGAGTTTGATATGTTTGGTTAAAAAGAGTTTGACAATTGCTAGTATTCCCATATTAAAGTGATGAGATACTTTTCATTATATGTTATCGCATGTATTTTGCATTATTTTAAGGCATAACATATATTCAGTGCCATTACTCACAAATTTTTTTAAATGTATGTTTTATATATTTAGCTTTTAACAATAAAAAGTACCCAATATAATGTCCCACTGAAACACTTCCAAATTTAATTGCTAACAGCAAATAAACAGATGACCTTAAAAAAATTAAAAAAAAAAAAAAATCCAAAGAAATTCTGAAGCCGATCCATACTGATCAGATGGTGGGAACTGAACCCGCCGAAGGCCATGCAATTTTAGAGGCAGTTTAATAAAGAGGATAGGAGACAAAGTTTCTCCATTGCCAAGCCCTCCAACAATCGCAAATATTTTCCACCCCAACAGACCGCCAACAACCTGCCTGTCAGCGCAAAACACCTTCACTTTCAGCGGGCTTGGATCGACCTTTTTATGCAAAACTAGTGGGTGGTCCAACTTGTTTCGGAGGAGCTTCGGATTTCGTGTATCCCGTCCCCCTTCCCTATCATCTTCTCATTCCATGACGGACGTTACATCTGGTCCAGAGAAGGCAGAAACTTTGCAGAAGGAAATCTGCTATCTGCTCAACAAGCGTGCGGTGCAGAGAGCTCGCAATCCGAACTGTCGGGGGTTTTATTACAAGTTTTTCTAGTGCTCAAAGCCAACGGGAAGCTCAGGTCAGTCATAGATCTCATGGAGGTGGGGTTGTTGTGTAAAGACAGATCCAGGAATTCATGCTGCCTGAACAGAGTAACTCATGCCCCTGTAATGCTGTGCAAGTGTAAACACTTTAAGGCTGGGGCTATGAACAATTTCTAAATTATGAACCAGAGCCTAGTCCCCAGGAAGCAGTGAGAGAGCCAGTGTCAATGCTGGTTGTATAAGTAACTTCTCTTGTTTATGCCGAGAAAGTGATCCGATATATGTGGTCTAGAAGATAAATGGCACCAACATTAATAGACAATGTAACAACTATGTGCTCCAAACCTTTCTATCCCTCTACAGTTTCAATGCGTGTATTAATTTGCATTCACAAGCTGGCATATGTCAATTATCCAGGTGAGCGATATTAGGCCCCCTTGTGCCTATTGTTGTGTTAATATTCATCGAGTACAATTTCTGCTTGAGTAATAGCACGTGGAGACTAGATGCATCTCGGAGGGTACTATTCTCTTACCGCAAAGATAGGTCACTGTGGCTTATATTTTGCATATAATGAAGTTTTCGAGAACATTAAATCGAATCTTTGTTATATATCAAATACTGATTTTTTTTCAAATCTCAAAAAATATAATTTGTATCAGATGAAATATTGCGAATTCTTATATCAAAGAACATTAATTTATTTAACATGTAAAATTTTTGCACATCTTAAATTCCATTTCATAGTATAGAATGTTTCGCTTTTCATATCATAGTAGTTGAGTAATGGTGAGGTCTGGATTACTTACAGGAATTAAAATGTTAAAATCTTTTGTGCGTGGGTTTTGCTTACGCAATAAATAAATAAATACACCAATAAATTCTTATTCCAACACTCTCTATTACTAAACTACTCTAAAATATCTGGATCACTAATATAAAACAAAAATATTATCGAGTGCCTGGACCATTAAATCATTTCTTAATTGTAAAATGAAAATTACTGTAGTATCTACTAGTTTTATTGATTGTGCATTGGGTGGAGCACAAAAAATTGATTGAAAATTTGCACAACGTAAATAATGCCACAAAACTCTATTGTGATAAACTCAACATTAGTTTAACATAAAAACAACAATCTCTGTAACAAGAGATAGTGTGTATTTGTTGACAAGTTTGGTTGGGATAAAAAATATGTTCAAAGATGTGATACAAAATAAAATTAAAAATAATATAAATGTTGATTTGTCGATTTTGAACATAAAAGAGATATGCAATCTTCCAGAATGCAGATTTACAGATTACATTCAATGATGATTACTTTATAATAAGCACCAACAGCTTTGGAAGTAAGATAATCAAAACAGGGCAGTATGAAGAAGGAATACATTACGTATTTGATATCGATAAATAAACTAATTTATATACGGATTTACTTACAGCCAATTTTACACCGTCAATCTACAACGATTCGACATAATAGATATAGAATTTATAGAAAACAAAGTTTGATTTAAAACAACACATTGTGAATCAGTATATGAAGTAGGAATGGACAAAAATCAGCGTAGATTTTAAATCATTCATACGTTTGATAGGACTGAAGAAACGTTAAAAGTTGATGAAAATTAAAGTGCATGTTGTGCATTGATGTCCTATTGGCTTGTTAATAACGCCAAAATACAATTTATCAAGCGTAAGATACTCTGTCGACGTTTTTATATTTTTTTTAAATTGGCCGACTTCATAGTCGTTGGAGACTACCATAGATGAACTTTACAGAGCAAGACTATTAACAATATTTAAGACATCTTTCTTGAGATCCTGTCCAGTTGCTTAGAAAAATAGCAATAAACTGTAGGGAAAAAATTGCGGGACATGAAGAAAAAAACATACGATGAATTGAAAGAATAGTTAACTGAACAATCTGCCTACACATTACACAAGAAACAGAGAAAAAGATTTCCTTACAAAAGAGTTTATCTAAGTCATGTGGATGACCAGTGGTAGGAGGATAAGGTTGACATGCAAGCATCTGACAAATACAAATATGGATACAAATACATCTTGACAACGATATATATTTTCTCTAAATACGCATGGGCTGATAAAGGAAAAACGAGAAAAGATGACATACACTATCCTTTCAGAGAAGATTTTATAGCGCAAGAGCCTGAAGTGATACAGTTTGATAATGGAAGAGTTTTACAACAAAAAAGTTAGGGATTTATTGGAAAAGGAAAACATCGAATACTTTTCGACTTACTCAGAGAAAAAAAGGCATCTATAGTTTAACAGAACTCTGAAGACTGGAATGTGTTAGTATTTGACTCAAATTGACACCAGAAAGGTTTACGTTTCTCCAAAGCTAATTGAGGGATACAGTAACACTCATCACACACCAATCGGCATGGCTCCATTTAAAGCGAGGAAGGAAGACAGCAAATCAAAAGTATGGCTCAATCTTTTTAGTTATTTGACAACTGATACATTTGGAACGCCTAAATATACAAATATGAAACAGTTAAGATTTCAAAATATAAAGACATATTTGCAAGGTGCTGCCTTCCTAACTTTACCGAGGCAAGTAAGTTTACGTAAACTGGAAAACTTAAAGGGAGAAGATATAGAGGGCATGTTTTATACGAAGAGTTATCTATATTCAAGAAACAAGATGACATATAGAAAGTTGAAATGATTTTGAAGACGAAAAGAATCAAGGGTAAAAGGTATTTACGTACGAAATGGAAAGGATATGATGAATAGTTTAATAGTTGGGAACTAGAATAAAATATTATTCCATGTAAATAAACGACGTAGGAAACGTATACCTCTCCAATGGAGATGACTGAAGTAAAGTGCATAAATGACATCAATTTGGAGGAGAAAGCTTTGATGTTTTGATAAATAAGGGGATTTTAGAATGTGATAAATGTGGAGAAAACGGCGCAGTAGAAAATGAAGAAGTTAAAACATGCACGGCATGAAACTTTGCATTGTTCACGAAACCAAAGGGAAAATGCAAAGTAAATCCAAAAACAGCAGAGTTAAACAAGACACATGAAAAGATATGAGTTAATACACATGAAAAATGCAAAAAGGAGACTTCAATACAGAGATATAGACGATGTCCTAGCTGGGTATTAAATGACATCACAGAGGAAATGAAAATAGATGACAAAGAAAAATATGAAGTTGATTTTCACTACCTTTAAAAAAACTGAAAAACAAATACATTGGAAACGTGTAAGCTGGCATACGAGATCTTGAATATTGAACTTCACAAAGGGTAATGAAAATCGTTGATACTGGCGACATTTAAATTTCATTCAAAGAAGGTATAGCAACGATTCACATAAATACACAATCAAGTATGCATTTTTCAGGACAAAGTTTTACCTTACCATGTGCAATTTTAACGCATCCATAAAACCTTCAGTCACAAAGATATACTACAAAATCAACCAAAATCAGCTGATACGGGGATAATTTTACAGCATCTGGATGAAATAAAGACCAGTGCACAATTCGCAGTGTGCAGATATACTGAGTTTGAATATTCAGTTTTTACAGAAGTTTACGTTTGACATCTAGTAGTAATTGAAATTAGACAAATGCAACAATCAACATTGGATGTTGTTGACGAAGTCCAATCATGCAGAATTCATGTGTGCAGCACAGTCAGTAGTTTTAAAATGTTTCAAATGCAACAGAGAAAAACTGAGAGAAGAAGTGAAAAAAGGAAATAGAAAGTACCCGAGGTAGAAGGATTGTGTAAAATAATGGAGGGTAAACTGGTATTATAATGGAGAAAACGAATATATCAGCGAGAAAAATCAACAGAGCATTACACGTGGATGTGGAAAAACAGTAAATAGAGGATTTACAAAAACAAAAAAAAACAAAAAAACAATTTTTTTTTTATAAATAGCAAAAGCTGACACTTTACCGTAAATAAATGGACTTAGTCCGGTTTATTCCCTTATGCAGATCAAATTCTGCTTTTGTAGACCTTAAAGACACGGCGACAAAATTAGAGAACTCCAGTCAAAAAGTAATAGACTCTACTTCTAATGTGTTCTCACTCCGGGATACCTCAACTCCTGAAATGGATTTCGGTGGTGAGGGTTGGTGGGGTGGGGTTAAAACATCTAACAAATACAGCACCTTAGGCTTCTCCTGCAACTCAGTCTAATGAATTAAATTGGATTAACTGACCTTAACCTAGTTAACATAGCAAATGTATTTAACGAAATAAACATACATTACACTAAAACTAAATTTTTCACATACGAACCATTAAACATTTCCTATAGCAACTCTTAAATAATTTGACAATGATGTCACTAAGATACAGATTATAGTGGGAGACGAGATTTTGGCAGAATCAACTAAACTGGGCACTATGAATGACAACAGTTCTTTATGCGATTTGCTGCTGGTATTCTAAAGACAATATGTACCAGAATTAGTCAAATCAGTATACAATTTCATGCGTATTTCCAGATGCAAAAACTGCCGTCAGAATGAAAATACCCTTTACCAAATGACGATGCATTGAAATCAAACAACAAGATCATTGCTATAAAACAATTTAATTTGATCCGCAACAGTTTTAAAATTCCACAACAGTTTGACTTGAAATACATGGAGAAAAAAAACAAACACGCCCTTGATAGATAATTGACCAGAAGAACATAAAACTATACAATACACCAAGGTTTTGGGGAGACTACGCCTGCTGTTCTGTCAGCTGCTTATAAATAGACATTACAACTCTGGAACAGGTACTGTTGAATATTGGAGTACATTGTCAACCGATGAAATTAATTCTATGGCAGACAAATCTGAACCTACCGAACTGTTAACATTTCCAAATCATTGTCAGATGTCATTATTTATACCGTGACATCAATAATTAGCAATTTTCTTCCAGACAGCAACGTGTACAGTTTACAAAATGAACCGACTACGTGATATCAAACGGAATTAGATACCGAGTCCTTCCCTGGATTTTTGTCGTTTAAATTTCGATTGCCTCTATCTGCATTGAGTGCTACTGTCATAACTTTCAACCATGTAGATTTCAGAATCCCAACCAAAAGGAAGGAATTTGAAAATGCTGAGAAAATGCTTGATAAATAATTGTGCTTTGCTTTTGATGCATATTTTGCCTTTAACCACACTTGTTACAATAGTTGTTATTACAGGAGTCTCTGTCTAGTATGCAACGAAATCTTATTACACAAATAGATTAGACCATATTGTTCAAAGTTTCTTCAATGGTGAAGTTAGCCTTTTTGAATTATTCAACTTTGTTTCTGAAGTTCTTTGATATATTTCCTTGAAGGCATATTGGCATGTTCTGATATGTTTCACTGGATATTGGTCTCTAGTATTTGTCCAGTTAAACTATGTTCTCAGCTGTTCAGGACCAGATAGGTCAAATGATTAACGTGGAATAACGTGATCAATATCAAGGTCGTCATCTCTAACACCTTTAGGTTTTTTAAGGTTTAACCATCGACGATGAAAATCAATTGATGGAAGATAAATTATTTTAAATGTCGTGTCTAATTTAATATTTGGCCATAATGCTTTGAAATTCTACTTCGTTTTATTATTAATTATCCTGAAAATTTCCTCATTATGATATCTTTTTCTATGTTATTCGTTGAAGTGATATCTGTTTTCTTCTTTCCATTTTTGCCGTATTTTTTTACAGTGCTCCCTGTTTTCCTTTCTACAATTTCTCACGTCTATCTTATAACAAAGTGTGCAGTAAGAGCTAGTTCTGTAAAATCCTTTTATTTACCCAATAAGATTTCAAATTTGTTTTCACTATTGAAAGTAAACTTGTAAATTAATCTTGAAACTAACCTTTTCTAACACATTGAAACCGTGTTTAGTTAACTTTTTAAACTTTATTACAAATAAATATAAAAAGAACAAGACAAAAGCTAGATGAATCCAAGGCTGGCAAATAACCTAAAAAGGTAACTTCACAAAAAAGATCCATGTAGAGTTGAACTGAGACGACTTGGAAAACGTTTATAGAAATGTAAAAAAGAGACAAAACAGAACATTTGGAGGCTGAACAACAAAGACTATCAAATCACAAGATGCTGAAATCCCACTACGTGAAAGAAATTAAACTAATTCAAATAGCATAGTACATTATCTGATAGGTGGCGGTGTAGCTGTTTCTGTCATCATGTTCACTTGGTATAAAATCAAAGTTTTTTCTTCACAGAGTCTTTAACATGCAGTTGTAAAAGATAATGGATTTAGCAATGAACAATCATTAAAATCACAGCAACAAAATCCAACCATGTCAGTATCGTACAACCCAATCCCAGATATGCTTTAACGTTTCATGTAATAAATAATGTGTCGACTGAAGAAAGAAAAAACATTTTAACTCTGTTTACTACACAGCATTAAGTAGTTGTAAAGCTAATTATTCCATTTCCCTTAGTTCACAATCGACTACCTGATAGCACACGGATGTTTAACTGACAAAACTGTGAACATCGTAACTACAGACGTAAAATATAAGATACCAGCAGCAATGGATATTGAAGTTGTTCAGGATCGCCTACCTGATAAAAGCTGTACTTTTACCTGACAAAATTGTTTCCCTATAAATATTTGGGAAACAAACCTTTACCGCTGATACATAGAGTAGTTTTTATTGTTAGATAAATGAGTTAAAAGGCATCTGGTGCAACACTGTTAAATCCTACATTTTCAGCTGCGCAACAACGTCTGCAAAAATGTGAAAGAGTTTAAAATGATTTGGTCATAGCATGCAATGTTTTAAACTGCTTAGAGGAAGGTATGTAAATAGTTTCAGCTGGTATAGGTGTTTCTGCAACTGGATTTTAGCGGGAATAGTTAAAGGTAAAGCTGCTTCTTCGCCTTTTACTAGTGTTAGTACACATCTGGTAGGTGCTGCTGCAAAAGCTATTAGGGAAATATTGATTTACAACAAAGGTTTGAAACATAACGAAATAGTACTATCTGCCATTACCAAGTCGAATAAAATCGATGACATTAGTGATGATGAAACATAAGGAGTATACTTTGATAATCAACGAGTACAAGAGATACAAAGACATTTATAAAAAAACCCACACAATCACGAAAACAAATACAGAAACAAAAGACATAAAGGAAGGGAAAATTGAGTGAGAAAGAGATCTAAGAGAAACGTACAGGAAAGCAGGATACAAGCTGGAAAGAATAACCATAGCTCTTGGTTGTTTAGATTTTGTCTGTGCTAATTTCTCCGATAGAAATAGAGAGCTATATTAAAATAGATTCACTCCATGAGAAAGAAATCTATTTTACCAGTCCAGTTAATAAAATAAACTATCCATTTCATTTCAGAGAATAAATTATATTGTTGCTTATTACAATGTTTCAAGTTGACAAGGAAACGACATATTCACTTACATCAGTGACAAGACTGAAATTGTGTGTCTGATCGTTTTCACAACTTTGAAATGGACATAAACAAAGTCAACGATATAATGACTGCAATGGTGACAGTGAAGAAAGTATCGGTGCTGAATGTTTGAAACACAGCCCAAATGTTAAAAATCATTTCGAGTAACAATTGCGCATTGTATAACACTAAATGCAACAAAATGTTTCTGGATTCCCTAACAACCTATTGATGTTCAAACATGAATCTTCTAAATTTGATACAATTTGTGGGTTTTTAAAACCTACAATTTTATACATTTTCCTCAATCAAATAAGTAACACAAAAACTATTTAGATGATTACTATTGTACTTTGTTAGAGTTTTAGCCAGTTATAAATATGTTTCATGGTGACTTTGTGTCATACACTGTTAATGGTTATTACAAACAGTTGCAAAATTGTGCAATTAACAGATTCAGTACTAGCATAAGAGATGACGATGTAAAAATAATAATTTGTTTTTACGATATCACTGTAACTTATGCTTTTTATGTTAAGTAAATAGCTGTGATGGGAGAGGTATCTCTAAGTTGTCATAGTAACTTTGGTTTTCGTTTTAACATTTAGACAAAACAAATGAGAAAGATTACTACACTAGGTGAGACAATTAACAGGGACTTAAACCTCAACGATAAACATACTACCAATCTTTCAGATCCAAAACAAATTTGATGCAGCTAATATAATTTGTTGTACAAAATGAGTTGAAACCCAAATACTTAAGACTTTGGAGGATGGCAATTTGTATGATATTAAAACGAGGAGGGAAAAGGTAGACTGTAAATTAACTGCGCTTGGACAGAATGGTAATGAAATACCTAAGAAAATCTCAGAGCTACAAAAACAGATTGATGACAACAGAAAAAAAAAAGATTTTTAGATGCAAAGTTTTAACATTTGCGTTGATATCGTTGAAAAGTATTTGATAAAGAAATCTGGATAGTTTAGCCCATTTACCATTGATGATAGTGATCCTATATCCTATCATTCGGGATCTGATAATTATATCGATATGTCTCCATTAGTTCTGAATAAAACAAGTAAATGGGAGTAATTTTCCTCAATTTTAAAATGTTTCTTAAAAATTAATTATGCAAAAATTTCAATAATTGTGATATTTTCAAATCCCCAAATTTCACACGTATAAAGTAAAGTGGGTAGTATAATATGATTGAAACGATGCAATTGCAGGTCTATGGCAAGATTAAAGCATCTAATTTTTCGGTTAAGTAGATGCAAGGCTAGGTTGGTCAACAGTGTATTTAATTGAATTAACGAACCTTCGATTTTAGAAAAAATAACACCTAAATATTTAAATTCAGTACACTTATCTATTAGATTCTCACCAAATTGCAAATGTATATTTATCATCTTTTTGTGTACCAAAATTCATAATCTTTTTCTTTGTGAAATTGGTTCTGAATTGCTACGGTTTTGAATATTTGTAAACACATTTAAATTATATTGGAAAAAAAATCCTCAGTACAAAATATTACAGTGTCTTAGGCGTAAAGCAGTAGGAAAATTTGAAGGAAAAACGAATTTGATTTAAGAAGTACACACGATAACATATTACATGGTAGCGCTCTTAAATTAGCGCACGTACAACAAGGTATCCACTTCAAAATCAATAGAAAAGAAAATGTAGATGCTCACAAAATATATATTTATTTTGGTTAAAATTCAAAACAATCAGATAATTAAATTATGTTTTAATCATCAATAAATGTGTTTGAAAGAAATTCATATAATTATAATTTGCGGAGTGACTGGTTGTGGTAAAACACTGTTTGCACTAAATCTGATAGAAACTGAATACAACTGTTTTCGATTACATTGTTATCATCTTTCGAATTGTTTTGTGTAACAAGCCTTACAATAAAGACTGCTTGCTTATGATCGAAAGAATCTTCGCTAGCCAAGGGTCGTCGATCCACTTTGTTCCACATCGACCCTTGGTATCTGTAGCTAGCCGAAACAGCATCTACCGCTCCGCTACCTGATTGTATGCAGCCAAAAGAAACTGATCAACTCAGATTGCTGTAGGAAAAAATATGGGAACTATCGTCACATGTCAGTTTCTTCAGTCAAGCATGTGGACATCATGGAAGTCATCAGATTGAACTCCCAACATGTCTAAGGAGTTCTCGCATTGGTCAATTGATTTGGCTTACTACGGGCAGTATTCATTCATTTGCAAGATGGCACACGTTCCATGCACTGTTTCGGCTAGCTGCACATGCTAAGATGGATGGAAAGGTGATCGTAGAAGATCCCGAAGATAAATTAGATAAATGGTTAGAGCCACTGGTCTATAGCTATCAAGTTACAAATATTTCGTTTCTAATTAATGAATGTGGGAATCTTGACGACATAAAAAGAAAAACAACTAACGTAACCAAACTATATTTTAGTTGTAGACATTTTGAAATACAGGTATCGTAGAAAAGTACAACTATGTAATCAAAGATTTTACAAAAAATGCACCTTTTTGGTCGTTTTCTTTAGCAAAGCCAAAAAAAAAAAAAAAAAAAGAAAGAAAAAAAGAAATGAAAGCAGTGTTTGAAGAGAACCATTATATTCCGAACGAAATGAAAGGAGAAAATGTTTAGATACTTTGAAACAGAATTTTAAAGAAGAAAATTTTACTGCGTTTAGAGTTTTCCTTTGGCTATACAATGCTCACTTGTTCAATAGGTAACATATTTATTTTGTCAACCAAAAGACGCATGTCGTTATACATATTGTAACGGCTGAGCTTGGTACTGCTAATACTAAATCAGAGTACTACACCACGGATGAGTAAGCGTATTATTTAATGACTAAGGAGGGGAGAAAGCAGGAAACTTGAACACTCGATTTCTTTTTAACCGTAACACAATATGATTTATTTATTAAGAAGCACATCAATAAAGTTGCAGATCATAACCATAAAATACTTCTGGTTTAATACAATAGCCAGAATATTATCATTGTCTTATTATACAGGTATATGACTTGATTGTAATTTGTTAAATGTAAAATCTGCAAGGAGTAGACATTTTGAAATATAGGTATGGGTGATCGTAGAAAAGTTAAAAAAGGGAGGTAAATGAAAGCAGTGCTTGAAGAGAACCATTATATTCTGAACGAAATGAAAGGATAAACTTTGAAACAGAATTATAGGAAAGAAAATTTTACTGCGTGTAGAGTTTGCCTTTGGCTAAACAATGCGCACGCGTCCGTAAGGTACAATATTTATGTTGAATCTGAAATGAAATGTAAAATCTGCAAGGAGAACACTATCTTGACCTTACAATTCACCTATACCATAATTCTTGTTTGAATTGAATTTATATAAAAATCAGAATAAAACTGAGTATGTAAAGTCCGTGAGGATAACATTCACAGCTTGGACAAACTAGTATATTATGAAAATATTAGTAAATTATCTATATGGAATGTCAGATTAATCAGGTATTGAGCTTGTCAAGTTGGTGAGGATAACGCTCACAATTACTTGGACATTCTAGATTATGAAAATTCTGGAATTATGTTAAAGTGTTAGATTAAGCAATTATTGAGTCGAATTGAATTGAGAATGTCAAGTTGGTGAGGATAACGCTCACAATGACTTAGACAATCTAGCTTCAAATCAAAATTCTGGAATTATGTGTGTGAAGTATTGAATTAAACTGGAGTCAAAGTTACAATGTCAATCATGGAAAACATTGAACCTGTAATTTAGGAAAATAAACGATCTATTGGCAGCATAACGAAAATTCTCAGATATAAAATTTTAAAAAAAAAAGATCTAATTCAGCAAAGAAGAACAACATAAAGATGCATGTAGCTTCATACAAAAATAATTAATAAATAACATTATTGATTAGTGAGGACAGCACTCACTTTGACAAATCAACTCAGTTCTTATAACAAATGATATAACAATATATAGTTTGCTTATAAAATAAGTTGGAAATTAATCGAATTCTTATAATCTGGAAGAGAGAAAAGCATGGAAAATTCCATAAATAAATATTATTTTGCGCTTATATAACTTTAAACAAAAATTGACTATCCAAAATATTGTCTAAAGTTCCAAAACTTTATATAGAAAAGTAATAAACTAAAAAAAAAGAAAAAAAAACAATAATAAATAAATTTTAAAAACTCTAATTTGTGATGTGAATTGTTTCGAAGCTGCTGAGCCGAATCACCACAAGTAGCCCACAACGCCTTATATATTTTCAACGAAACCCACAACCCACAAAACCCACAACCTAACCCCAAACCGAGAAAACCACAAAGTTGGTTAGCATCTTCCAACAGGCACGAGCTATTATTATATCAACAGCTGATTCTACAAAGAAATGGCTAAATTGATATTTTACACATTATTACCTTAAAATTATATCCCAGATAAAATATACCTCAGATAAAATAAAAGCACTTCGTCTTTCGCGGCAAACACCGTGTTTATCGATATTGCTAATAGTTTGGAACATGTATTAAGTCATGCACACTTTGAACGTTACCGAAGTTGACTGCATGACAAGGGAAATAAACATATGATCGAAGCAAGTCAAATAAAGAAGAGAAAATCACACATTAAACGCAATGACATATCGAAACTGAACAATGGGTGAAATAAACACACCGATTTAGGTATCGTGCTGACTCAAATGGTTAAGTAAAAATAGATATTGGAAATTTTTATCAAGCATGCCAACTGCCAGCTTGGATACTCCCTAGTTTCGATAACTGTCGAGACCTGCAGACTATACCAACCGACAATAATTCGAAGAAGAAAACAAAACATAAAATCAGAGGAAATATTAATGTTGACTCATGTGACAAATTCGTTATTATTGCATTGATTTTTTTTAAAAATCTAGACTGAGGGTGCTTGTATACAAGGTGTAAATATATACATGTAAATTGCACTACAAAAATGCAGATCACCACGTTACCTTCCGCCAAAAGTGTTTTAAAATGCACATCCCCTAATCAGGGCAAAAAGATACACAAAAATGATACTTTAAAACTGTGGGAACAGTTTAAATGTCATTTTTACAACGTACACATGAAACTCACTATCAGGCAGCAACAAGAACATGGAATGAAACTACTCAAGTTTAAACTATGAACAAGATATATTGTCATTCAACATCAACGTAATAAACATCATGCATAACTATTTCAATTTCCAAGTCTGCACATAGCATGGATTGCAAATTGCGAGCACTATTTTCAGAATTAAATGTTAAAAAACACAGATAAAACTAATTTGGCTTGAAAGTATTGCTAGATAAAATTCGTGTATCTGTTGGCAAAGATACCTAAACACTATGAAGTATGCAACGCGTAGTGTAATGTATGTGGAACAGTTTGAAAATCAAACTGTAATGAATGAAGTGTGCATAAAATTTTTTTGAAAAAAAGTATATACTTGTTGCGAACATATTGGGATGGTATGAAATGTGTGTGTGTGTGTATGTATATATATATATATATATATATATATATATATATATATATATATATATATATATATATATATACACACACACACACACACAGAGACACACATAATATAATAGAATAAATTAATTTATGAATTTCTATTAAAACGTAAAGTTTACAACGCGTGAAGTTTCGGAGTGTGTTAAGCAGATAAATTAACAGACTGCTGAAAATAAATATTTGATAATGAAAAAAAAAGGAATAACAGAATCAGAATTTACAGGTAAGAATTTTGTTTTATTTCTATATTTATTATCAGTGAAAAAAGGAAATAAATAATTGTTACCATATTATTATTATTTTTATTATTATTATTGTTATTATTATTATTATTATTATTATTATTATTATTATTATTATTATTATTATTATTTATATAGTGCGTGAAATTTAATAAACTTTATATGTCAATCTTTTGACCTTAAAGAGAATATTTAGTTTAGATCAAAATATTACAGTCAGTAGTATATACATACCACCTTTCATCCTACTCAAGACAATTCATTACACTCAGTAGTATATGCATACCACCTTTCATCCTATCCAAGACAATTCATTACACTCAGTAGTATATGCATACGACCTTTCATCCTACTCAAGACAATTCATTACACTCAGTAGTATATGCAATACACCTTTCATCCTATTCAAGACAATTCATTACACTCAGTAGTATATGCAATACACCTTTCATCCTACTCAAGACAATTCATTACACTCAGTAGTATATGCATACCACCTTTCATCCTACTCAAGACAATTCATTACACTCAGTAGTATATGCATACCACCTTTCATCCTATTCAAGACAATTCATTACTCTCAGTAGTATATGCATACCACCTTTCATCCTATTCAAGACAATTCATTACACTCAGTAGTATATGCATACCACCTTTCATCCTATTCAAGACAATTCATTACTCTCAGTAGTATATGCATACCACCTTTCATCCTATTCAAGACAATTCATTACACTCAGTAGTATATGCAATACACCTTTCATCCTACTCAAGACAATTCATTACACTCAGTAGTATATGTATACCACCTTTCATCTTACTCAAGACAATTCATTACACTCAGTAGTATATGCATACCACCTTTCATCTTACTCAAGACAATTCATTACACTCAGTAGTATATGCATACCACCTTTCATCCTACTCAAGACAATTCATTCCACTCAGTAGTATATGCATACCACCTTTCATCTTACTCAAGACAATTCATTACACTCAGTAGTATATGTATACCACCTTTCATCCTACTCAAGACAATTCATTACACTCAGTAGTATATGCATACCACCTTTCATCCTACTCAAGACAATTCATTACACTCAGTAGTATATGCATACCACCTTTCATCCTACTCAAGACAAGTCATTACACTCAGTAGTATATGCATACCACCTTTCATCCTATTCAAGACAATTCATTACACTCAGTAGTATATGCATACCACCTTTAATTCATTACACTCAGTAGTATATGCATACCACCTTTCATCCCATTCAAGACAATTCATTACACTCAGTAGTATATGCAATACACCTTTCATCCTACTCAAGACAATTCATTACACTCAGTAGTATATGCATACCACCTTTCATCCTACTCAAGACAATCCATTACACTCAGTAGTATATGCATACCACCTTTCATCCTATTCAAAACAATTCATTACACTCAGTAGTATATGTATACCACCTTTCATCCTATTCAAGACAATTCATTACACTCAGTAGTATATGCATACCACCTTTCATCCTACTCAAGACAATTACATTTATGTTATTTGAAATAAAACATCTACATGGAAATCATACATGTAACTGCACAATCAACTCTATATATAGACATGAACTGTGTCTTTTAACATTTAATGATCTATTTCAGGTCTTGATTCCTGGACTGCCATTATGGAAGACTTCATCGCCCATTTTGGGGGGTTCTTCACCTGTATATTTCTTCAGTTTGTTGTGGTGAAAAAGTTTCGTTTTTTTCTACCATATGGATCCAGCTGTATCGTGTAATTCAAGCAACTTATCTTCCGCTTGACAACACATGATCCGTCGTACATATTCTGCAACATCCGGGACACACCCATCTTTCTATTATCAACTATTTACCACACTAAATCTCCTGGTTGGTAAGGAAGATAACGACTAGCAGCAATTTTTCTTTCTACCATATAAAACTACAAAATGTTCAAATCTTGGATGGTTGCAGCTTAAAATATTACATAAAATCGTGGGTACGAATGAATTTCTCAAAAGAATTAGAATTATTTCAAACGAACTTTTTGTATGTTACATGCAGAGACAATATCTCATATTTTTGGTGACTGTCACATAACTGAGATCGTTTTTAATTATATTTTACAATGGATAAAAATACGTGTAGTCACACAGATAATTTGGATTTCATAAAAATAAATATTATTTTTGGAATTAAAGACAAAACTCAGACTGATGATGCAATGAATTTAATAATTTTGTATACAAAACTATATTTATCAATATAGATTTAATAGCGGCAGCCCAATTTTGTAATTTACAAAAATGTAGTGCTTATAGAAACTGTAAATGGAAATAGTTTGACAATATATGGCTATTGTACAAAGTCAATAGACTCATAGAGTATTTTACGTAATCTCTATTGAGGCCTTTGAATGTCCCAATGTCAGTTGCCTAAATTTTCACATTGGCAAGCAAACATTTGTTTTCTAATGCAGATTACCAGTCAGAAAAGATGGAATCTAATACTATCATTAGGCAACTGTTCATCTGTGACATTGCAAATATAAATCTGTATAAAAGATTATGCTAGCGAAAGGGCAAATTTTGACCAAGTTTCTAAGATACGGATGCGGGAAAAGTAAAATGCTATGCATGAGTGTGTGTGTGTATATATATATATATATATATATATATATATATATATATATATATGTGTGTGTGTGTGTGTGTGTGTGTGTGTGTGTGTGTGTGTGTGTATGAATATATATGTGTGTGTGTGTGTAAATATATATATATTTTTTTTTTTTTTTACCTAAGTGATATTTATAGTTTGGCGGTGATTTTTGTGAACGTGTATGCCCATATATGCTTGCACTAATATTTGTTGTGTAGAAATGCCAATACTTTCCATATATATTTTAATGTTTTCTTATACATACAAACAATATTTCCTTTTCTTTCCTATCTTCTCTCTCTGTTCTCTTAACTTCTTTTCTTTCATCATTCACTGACACCCAATAATTGTCTAGAGCTGCTTTCTTGTTTGTCTTCTTGAAAAGTGGTTGAAATACTGATTCAGTATTTAATGTATTACATGTATGCCAATAAAAAATAATCTCGTCCTTTTTCTTTATTTGCATTTGTAATTTTTCTAATGTATTTACAAAACCTCTTGTATATATATGTATTTACAAAACCTCTTGTATTTATATGTATTTACAATACATCTTGCCACGACAAAACTTACATGTACAGTGAACATGTGCAACAACAAAACTTAAATTTACAATGATAGGGAGCAAGAAAAAAAAATCGATAGAATCTTGTGTTCACGTTTTGTTAAAAAACATTCTTTCATTAGATATTTTGTGCTGCAAGTACTAACATTTTCATAATAAAACATTTGGATTGGTAGAAATTAGGCTATCATAATCCGTCTAAAACCGGGTTATGATATCCTCACCGAATGTTTTGAATTCTGGGTTCTGGTATGAACCCTTGTAATCCAGTTCTTTTACAACACTTCCATTCTGTTTATTGGTTGTTTTATCTTCTGGGTACGCGTATGGACCATTTTCATCCATTTTACATATAACATGGCCGTTATGTGCCATTTTTCCTTTCCTTGCCGGATTTTCGAGGGAAACATCAAGTTCATAGATATTACTTCCTTTCCTTGTTTGTATTCTTGTAAAGTCTGCGTTGTCGTTTGACCTGTTTTTAAGCACTTCCTTGATGGTCTGGTTAAGTTGATGACTTGGCTCGTATGAACCTTTCTCATGTAGTTCATGGATGTACGTCTTGCTCTTTGTAATTGGTTCTATACGTACATCTTGCATGGTAGTGCTGTTCCTTCTACTTGCTGACACAATTTCTGGGTGCTTATATGGACCCTTCTCATTCAGTTCTTGGAATGTCATGGCCATATTTGTGTACCCTGAAACAAAAACACATTATTGTTACTTTTATTTTTATTATTATTATTATTATTATTATTATTTAAAGAATTTTATGAAGACCTTAACGACGATGAAGATAACTGAACATTAATTTTTTTAGTCAAATCATTGAAAAGTTTTTGGCAATCTATGACTCATTTTTTTCCTTTAAACATGAATAAACTACATTTTAATTTTAAAAAAATGCATATAAATAATTGCAGCAAAAAACAAACAATTCAATTATGATTGCCTTTGATTTCATGAAAATTATACTGTATTTGTTGCTTTATTGAAAGTAATTGTATAGTCATGTAACGGAGAAATATGAAAGGACTAGGGACTCTAGATCACTGTAATGGCCTCAGAAAATGTCACCAAAATTTTTTTTATTATTTTAAAAACTTTTTTATTTATTTTGTATAGACATACCTTTGTCTTTAATAATACGTTATAATTTTCATATTTATCGCTTGCGATGACGTCATCGGCAGCCGCGCGTGAGGTGTAAAATGCGAAAAATGTGAAAAATTCGTCTGATTATAATGTATTTATACAAATTTAACTATTCCCGCAGTCATGAAACCACGGGAAACTTTCAATACATTTCTCTTATTAGATAAATTGTAATCTCAGAAAATTGTATGTTGTTTCACTCATGTGGGATACGGTAATTTTAAAGAAAATGGTTAGATTCTATGGGAGGCAACAGTGACGCTTTTATCGCAGCAGCAGTTTACAAGGTATGTAAATTTCATTTTACAAATATTATGCCACAATAAATGAGTAAAGTATGAAATTAAATGCAGTTATACTTTATCAGACACACATATTCTTTAGAAATTAAGGAAAATCTTCACAGTTTAAATATTTCCAGGCGGTGTTGATTTGCAGACGACGTGTTTTATGACGATGTTGACAATCCAACTTGGTTTATAACATATTTGTATCAGACTGGTATTTTGGACAAATATTTCTATATAACAGCATTATATATAGTGCTGTGAAATACTGTGAAACTGTTGTTAATTCGTTTTGAAATTTTTGGTAAATAAAATTACAATCTTAGAAAGCGATTGACATACATATGCATAGAAGGTCTGAAGCTGTTTCCGTCCGGAACCAGTCAGGCCTACCTCACGTTCATCACTTATTGAACACTCAATGTAGTACAATTTGAATTGGCAGAATAAATAATTAACATTCAATATAAGGTACATTTTGTCTCAGCAATTAAAAAAATAATCCATGAGAATTAACGATCGTGCGGTAACTGGTGCCAGGTTCTCTATGGGACTCTAGTTCCAAACTCACTACGTTTATAACTGGAAGGGTTAATGAGGAAAAGCGCTATGAATATATGATTTATATTGATTTGCAAACAAGTACAAAACCATATCTTATATAAACAGTGTGTTAAAGACCAGAAATATTTAGTAGAAAGAAAATACATGTGGCTGAAACAGAGTACAAGAAGATTTATATAGCTCTTATAAATACATTTTAATCACACATAGTTTCGTGGTCCAATGGTAAAATGTCAGCTTGTATACAAAGCCGACCCGGGTTCGATTCCCAATAAAACAGGATATTTTTTTTTGTCTTCTCATTTCAACTTAGTACAGATAGTAATCAGTAATAAATTTATTTTCCAGAATGATATGAACAAATCTGAATTGTCACCAATTATTTAGTTTTAAAAATTTTTTTAATACTAAGTTAAGATATTAACATGTAATAATTGTATTTTCCTGATGATTATAAAACAATCTCAATAGTCACCACTGATTTTTTTATTTTAAAAAAAATAAAAAAATAATTGTACATAGTATCATAAATAGTATGTTTTATTCTTCAGCATTTAATTTGAAGATGTAGTGACAAAGATTACTAGTAAGGAGATTATGTGATGCAGGAAAAGATGTCTGACTCTAAAAGCAGGTACTTGAAGAAGAAAGTTCATTATTTGTTATGTCAAAAATTAATTGCCTCATGGGTAAAATATTTTAAAAAATTACATCTTGTTGCAAGGACATGTGCTAGAAAAAAGTATATAGACTGCAATGCAGTCTCGAAATGTATTTCATATCACTAATTAATTATTTAACTGAATATTCAAATGAATAAATAACATCTAGGACTCAAATATCAATTGAATAAGAAAAAAATCACTGATTAAAAAAAACTACATGTCCCGTCCTTTAGCTTTAAATACAGCATGTTCACAATCAGACTACAGGTCATGAACAGCATAATTATATTACATTTTGAGGCTGATATTTGCTGATTAGTTGTCTATAGATTCCTTAAACTTGTAATCATGGACATTACAGCACTTTATAGCATAAGTTTACTTCATAACATTGATTTTTGTAAAGTGCTTGTTACAGCACTACTTTCCAACCTAACATATATTTCATATCAAGAATTCTGTACATTGAATAGTATCTTTTGTATGTATAGTTACCGTCGTCGAGACCGGATTAAGGCGGTAGGAGGACCTGTATAAATTTCAAAAAGCCCCCCCCCCCCCCCCCTCCACCCTTCCCTGAAAAAAATATTCAAAAATAAGATAAAAGATTTATTTTAAAATCCCATTTCACTGCATTGCGAGGTACTCGCTAGGCAGGGGCCCAGGGTCAACTGCTCAATTTCCTCCGCCTTTTGTCCGGCCTTGACCATCATATCGTGCACCACCAGTAGTACTAACATTTGGTCATTTTCCTTCAGATTATATGAGCCCAGAAATTACCCATGTAGTGTCTGCTCAAAACGAAATATGTTGGCTTTGAACACATAGACAGAGGATCTGTAATCTCTCAACATACTAGAAGCCTGGCGCAGGCCGTTTTTGGTGGAAATAACATTCCAGCAATTTTAGTCATAGATGGTACCTACATATACATACAGAAAAGTTCACAGTTTAATTTCCAACGTCGATCATTTAGTCTTCACAAACGACGTCCACTTGTGAAACCAATGATGGTCGTTAGTACAACCGGCTACGTTGTCAGTGTTATTGGTCCATACTTAAGTGATGGTAAAAATAACGATGCCAGCATATTAAAACATGCCCTCATCAGCAATATTGAAAAAAATGAGAGAATGGCTGCAAGAAGATGATGTTTTTATTGTGAATCGAGTATTCAGAGACTCAATCGACCTACTTGAACATAGCAGCCGTCATCTGGTACCTTGGATATGCACGTCATCAAAATGCACCTTTTAATTCGATGTCTGACTGGAGTTCTTATTTGAATGATGCGCAAGACCTTCCTGAACTTAGAATAATAACTATACGGATAATTTAATAGTACAGTATTGCGTTGTACATTCCAGTCAAGTTATATACTGTATGTATTCTAGTTATATATGTGTACATAATTAGTTCTCTTAAACATACAGTGACGATGTACAACATTTAGATTTTTTGTGACGATAATTGTATGGATAAATACTCACATATGTGCTATGATGTTAGCTCATTTGTATTGAAATTGTTATCGACAAAGGGCCTGATGTCAATGATCTTCTTACCATACATTACGCATGTAAAAGTCACACCATATGTTTGCTTTTAGGGGAAATGGTAGATAATGTTTGAAAATCTGCTGAAGCGACATTCCCCAAACCCGAAACCAATTTGAAACTAATAATATTGCGAGGGTGTCCTTTGTTGATCATTACTTCGTAAAATGATTTTCTTTCTCTCTAATTCATCCAAATTGTCCATTGTGGATAGTTAAGTTTTCGTTTAAGTACTGGCATTCTGGAATAAAAGTGTTATTGAATACACTTAGTGATGTGGAAACTAGCTTTGCAAAGATTGTTAACATGCAATGTGTTTAAGTAGCTGTTTTTTTTATCGTAATTTTGTTTTCTCAAATACATACTCTACACTTTATTGTGCCAACTCTCAAAGTCAATTGTGAATTGGTTCTGTATAAAGTCGCATGTGCTAGGCTAACATCGTGATACGCTTGCATGATGAACAACATATTAGGTGAATCATTATTCGGATAACCGATTTCTCTGTTTGCAATTGACAAATGACAGTTTCTATTCTTCTGCTTCTCCTTCTTAACACAGTGTATGTCTTTATCAAAGTGTATGTCTTATCACAGTGTATGTATATATCACTGTGTATGTCAATATATCACAGTGTATGTCTTTATCACAGTGTATGTCTTTATCACAGTGTATGTCTTTATTACAGTGTATGTCTATATATCAGTGTATGTATTTATCACAGTGTATGTCTATATCACAGTGTATGACTTAATCACAGTGTGTCTTTATCACAGTGTATGTCTATTTTACAGTGTATCTTTCACTTCAATGATTTTCTATAGGGTTAATGTCAATTAAAAAAATTAAGTTTTGGAGCATATTAAAATGATTTTTCCTCCAGTGATGATAATGTTATATACACGTAGTACTTCACAGCATCTTAAAGTAAGTGTGTTTTGTAAAGATACACAGAAAACAAATAGCGATCCATTTGGGGTACAAAATTTAAAAAAAAAAATAATAAAGCAGTTAAGTTGAATATATATTTTTTCTTATGAATGTTTTGTTGATATTTGAAGAAGTCTTTTGTCAAAGTTCTTTAGTCCCCGTGATTTGCATATATATATATATATATATATATATATATATATATATATATATATATATATAATCAGCAAGTCTTGAAAAATTAAAATGTGCATGCATTACGTCATTAAAATCACGATAACGTCATGGAACCAGAAGTAACGTCATTTTATGTAGGTAAACTTTTGGTGCCTCCAGCATACATAATTTGATTAAATTCAACAACATTTTTATTATTCTGAACAAAATGCATCCTAAACAGTCTTTATACAAAATTTACAGCCTTTTGGTGGTTGGGCTAAATTTGACCCTTGTAGTACCTAGTCGATCAACCTTTCTAATTTTTTGAAATTTATTTAAATGTATTCGGTTCACTAACTTACACGATTTATGACAGGCCACGAATTATAGCAACAGTTAAAGAATGAAACTAACGATATATTTTTTATAAGATTGAAGGGAATAGACATGCATAACAGAAAGAAACGTTATCATCGTTATCGGCGAGAGAGAGAGAGAGAGAGAGAGAGAGAGAGAGAGAGAGAGAGAGAGAGAGCGTATTTTGCTCAATTCTGGATTTGTTTTTCAATAATAAAATATATACACGGTGTCCGGCGTAGCAGATTTGATCGAATGATAATTTTGTGGTCTAGCTATTGGGATTATATCATCTGAGCATGATTATTTTGTCTTAATTCAATCTTTAAAGTTGTCGAAATCGCCTGATATACAATTTTTTTTAAAACTCGAAATTAACCGCCGCTAACAAATAATAATAATAAAAAAATCAGTTTCTTATACAGGTCTATATTTCCTCAAAGTATTATTACTCCATATTTTGGCGATTTTGTAAAACTTTTAAGTAATTTGTAAAACTTTATTATAGAGATTCTACACTTTTACTTTTCAAAAAACATTATTTCGTATTTGAACAGGGAATCATTTAAGCAATACAAAGCAGGATGCCCAGTTGTTTATATGATTATAAGAATTCAATTGAGAAAGTTTAGAAGTATGGGAATGGCCCATTCTCAGAAATCAAAATAAAAAAAATAGCTACAGGTCTTTGAGCTTTTCTGGACCACAGTGAAATTTAAAAAACAAACCAATGCGGTAAAAGCGAATTGATTCATAATTTATGTTTACAACCGAATTTTCATGTACTCAGTGGATAACAATCGCACTGACTTAGATGGACTTCTCTATACCACAACCAGTTAAAATCTGAATAGCCCAGAATCAATTTTATAGACCTCTTTCACAGAAAAAAATATGAATGTTCTATTTATTGTTTTTCAAAATCATCTGTAACATTTGTAGAGTGGAGAAAAGACTAAAACTTGGTATACAAAGTATAAAAAGATGTTACGCAATTGTGTTAAGTAGCAAATTCATCTTAACTATATTACTTACGGTTGCATTGACTAATTTTATTGAAAGAAATTAATTTGCACAAAATGAAGAGGATAAAATTTCGATCGGAAAGTTTAACATTCGCTCTATCGTTGTCCAATAAAATCTATTTGATGAAAATTAATTTGAACAATGGTCTTTCTGAATCAAAGTGAAATAAAGAAATTTTAATTACTCTTGCATGCTTTTCAAAAAGTGTGAGAATGACAATTCAGTATTTATTTTCGTATTTTTTTGAAAAGGCTAAAGGGGACAAAAGCGTACAAGGATTGACAAAAAATAACGAATGAGTAATCAATTTTTTGTATTACTTTGAATGGTTTGTTCTGAGATCATTTTTGCTAAAGAGTCAATGAGAGTTATCATCGATTTTTACAACATTTGCATTGATAAAGACAAAATAATTATCTAATTTTGTAAATTCTTTTTTTGACTTTAGGTATTTTAGTATTTTTTCAACGTTTTTATATCTCATTCAGGGATATGACCTTTTTTCGTTCACCTTTAGCAATGTTATCTCTTGTCAATTACTGTTAGAAATATTTAACAATTCACTAAGTAAGATTTCAAATCCATTATTTAGAACAAACAGTTATATGTTACGGAATGTATATGTTCAATTTGTGTTCTGGGAGAATTGCTTATAAATCGATTTGACTCAGTTTTAGTCCTTTCTTTGATGATTTCCAAAAGTTTTGGTTAAACGAAGGTTTGCTGATTGTTATCAGCTCTGCTGATAGCTGAGCCAGTCGGTGCTGTTAAATTCTTCTTCTCTGTTACTCATTCGATTTCTTCAACTTTTTTGTATTGACCTGTAATTTTTGATCCATAGATTCTAAACTCCTATTCATGTTGTGGACAAAATGTTTATTACTGTAAAAAAAACCCCCAAAAAACGTGGATAACCTGTGTTCTGTTTCATCGTGCAATTAAGATGCAACGTACTGATTTTGACACCATGGCCCTGCAGCAGTGCTTGTCCCTTTAGAACAAGGCCATTTTCTGTCATAGTTATGTTCTTCATAGTTTACATTTTGGATTGAAACTCATTCTTTACAGCTTTTACTTCATCGAATAATTAAATGCCCCCACCCCCTCCTTTCAAATATTGATAATTGGTATTCTGGTTTTCCGTGAGCACGTCTTCACCCTTAAAATTTTTTTGTTTGCTACTTTTCTCTCTTTTTTCTCAACCGGTCGGATTTCTAAATTTTTGTCATCGTCAATTCTTTTGGTGCCAGTGTTAGTTAACACTTTCCGTCGATTTAATTATATTGTGACACATATCCCGCGCTACCATGTTGATCAATATTTACTTGCCTAATGTTTTTGCAAACATAATATTTTACTACTGATTAACTTATTCGTACCAATATTTTTCAAATTTCCTTCTATCAGTTATTTCTCTGTTTTATTTGTAATATTTTACAACTAACTGCAAATTTGGTGCAAGTTGTCTCTGACACATTGTTAAAGTCTGTTGTGACACCACCTCAAATAGAGATGATACCATTTATTTCTGTAGAATAATTTCAGTTACTATTAGATGTTAGATGAAATTTCACGAAAATAATTGTGTTTTACAAAACTGTAGATCTACACACAGCTGAGCGTGTATTTTATTTTTTATTTCATCCACGTTTTGTAAAAAGACCTCCTATATCAATTGATTCTGCTTAATTTTGGGATAATTCTTTGTGATTGAAGGTTTTATTTAGATCAAATACATATTTTATTATTTCCTCGTACCGCACAGTTTTATGGACGTCTTTACATTGTTCATGGTAAGAAGTTTGTCAAGAAAATATGTGTAATTGAATGTGTATTTGGCACGACTGCTATACCTTCTCTAAGTGAAATTTGAAAGGAGTTTTAAAGCCGTCATGATTTCATCAACATTTATGTGACTTTCATTACCCTTTATTTTGTTCAAATTATCATAGACTAACTTGTAGTCTTTATTATTTTATTTTTTAGCATATTTGGGATGTAGTTTGAATCAGCCTTATATTTTTTTTAATTTTATCTCGCTTTATTTCTTCCGTATTGTCATTAGTTATATGTGACGCTCTGGGTACCAAAATGACCCTCTGGGTACAAGGGGAATTTAACATTAGTCCATTGATGTAACATTAGTATGACCCTCTGGGTACAAGGGAAATTTAACATTAGTTCATATGCCTATGATGGTTATGAGAATGGTTTTTAAAATGATTTCTGGGTACAAGGGGAATAGTAATGTTAAAAATGTTTATAGGAATAACATGATGGGACTGTATGGGTACAAGGGGGAATATAATGTTAAAACTCCACCTAATATTAATACGCCGTTTCGACTGACCAACACCCAGTCATCTACTGACCAACACCCATACTTACTACCCAACACGCCTTTTGAATGACCGACACCCACACTTTCTGACCAACGAATAGGGTCGGAATATACACACACTATACACACAAACACACATATATACTATCACACAAATGTTATGATGTGAAAGAAGGGAAATAAAATATAAGTGACACCCCTTATAAACAAAACTAAAACTTCCCTTTCGACCCTTATCACCCTATAACTTCCCTACCATCCCCTTACAAACAAAACTAAAATACCCCTACCACCCTTATAATCCCTATAACCCTATTTGTGATGCGAAAGGAGAAAAAGGATGTACACACTATGCATAAACATATTTATATGCTGTCACACACAAGTGTGTAAGAGTGCTCACGCTCACACACACACACACACACACACACACACACACACGCACATACACACATGGTAGGAGTGCTCGCGTTGTTATGTACATTGAATTTATTATATGTATCCATGAGGTAAGTTGTACTTTAGTCATTTTGTAAATAACATATTTACTGCATTTGAGTTCAAGGTCAGTTTTGTTTACATAGCATTTAACAATTAGATTCGAATTTTCCATATCTTGTTTTGAGAAAAGTCACGTACGCACCGGAAATTTCCATTAGAGTTACTCATATTCTAGAATATTCTCTCAGGTGATTTATCCTTATATTTATACAGGTTTGGTATACAAGATTTCATTCCTATACTAAACTTTATATTATTAAGATCGGTCTATTAGGGAATTTATTTTAGCAATCAGATGTTACAGCTGTGAAAACCGGAGCAAATTCAGAGAGAGAGGAATTATTTATTTGAAATATTCATTGGAATTACTAAAAGTGCTCATTCTCATATTGGATTAATACTTGACTTTGGGATTTATGTGAATTTATTCAAAGATATTATGGATTACATCATTCAGGCATATCAGAACATTCAAGACTACTGACATATCAGGACAATCAAGGCTAGTGGAATTCATTCGGAACATTCTATATTTAGGACTTGTGATTAGGATACTTAGGATTATTGGATTATTTGGATTTTAATTCACGTTACTGTAAGTGTCTTTTGAATTTTCACCTTAATTGTCTACAAATAAATTGCTTCTTGATTTTACTCACATTGTAGGTTTCACTTTCTTTCTGTTACATTATTTTAAGACCTAGAGTCGTAACAACGCTCACACACACAAACACATACACTATGCACAGAAATATCCATGGGGGATTTAAGTTTTAGTTTCGCAATATATACACGGACATGAAACACACAATATTTTGGAAATGAGTGAGTCGAGTAGTATCTCTTTTCCGTTAGCTTTGGCCACACTCATCTTAGTGTCCAGACTTCCCAAGCCGGGCTCCAAAAGCACAAAATCTACTTCTCCGTTCGTTTTCTCCACAAGAATTGACGGAGACAGAGGGCCTAAAACTATGCTTGTCTGCCTCCATCTCCCAGTCCTCAGTTTGAGGGATCATGAGTTGTACTGGTTGTTATTCCTGCTGCTCTTAGTGTCATTCTTCTTATTATTATTCCCTTTGCCTCATCCTCTCCTGTACCCTCATCCATCTTTCATTGAGGCGCGGAAATTTTCTCTCCCTCCTCTCTTGCGTCCGCGCCTGCTTCTCTTCCGCCCATGCCCTATTTATCTTCTCTGTTGTCTTCCTCCAACACTTCTCCGATCAATTGTTTTGCCTTTCTAAAGGCTACCATCACCCTCTTCAGTTGCCTTCGATACGGATAGCATACCATTATTCCACCCGGCACAGGAAGAGCTCCACTCTGTTTAGCAAGCACATGGCTTCAATCAACTTCCCGACTTGCACTGGCTGTCTCATTCTTGACTTGACATCTTTCTCGAGACGAGGATGGATGGCAAGATCGACTTTATATGCTAGAGACGCGGACGACAAGGAAAACATTTCTCATATTCGGTACGCGGACGTGAAAGAAAACAGGTACGTAGAAAATTTCAAAGATCGACAGGGAGAAAGGAGAAGACTATGTCAAAAGAAACGACAACAACATCAACCCCCTCCCCCAACCAACCAAACAAACAGCACCATTTTTTTTCAACATCAACAAAATTTAATACGCCCTGCTCACTCAAAAGTCAACAAAGAATGAAGAGGAAGGATTAGGACTAGTCCGATTATCTTCATGTACAACTGCCAAATGCCCAAACAAAACACTGTTAAAAAGAACGTATTTATAAGGTTGACAAAGTTGAGAAGTAAGACTTGACTTTCAATGATCTATTACATCGTCATTTTACCATCGATGGACACTACGTTTTTGAACTAAAGAAAACAGATATCCATAATGATCACTAAACCACATTTCTATTTTTGGCATCGTTTCTAGAGAAATCACGTCCAAAACAAGTCAGTAAATGTTCTAATGGGAACCCAAGACTGCAATAATGAAGAAAATACACACAGTATTGTCCACACACTCTCGAATCTGATCCTTGTAATTTCACATTATTGAATTGACTGGATACAGCATTTTCTTCTCGTAAAGTCTATGATCTCGTCTTTGAGAGGAGGTAATCCATAGGAATAAAAATATTCCACAATGTGGTCGTTAGGAAAGTAAACGCCTACTGATAGGGAGAAGTGAGAGCTGAACAGGGACAAATGGGAGCAAAGCAAGACATGCTTATATATATATATATATATATATATATATATATATATATATATATATATATATATATATATATATATATATATATATATAGTTTGCTGGGTTCTTAGATCAGCGGTATAAAGGAAAGTTAGTGAACCATGTCATCCCTTAAAATTCATAAAAGGTACTTTCTAGAAATGGGGCATATAACTTAAGTTTATGTAAACTGGGGTTAACTACAAATATGCCATGTAATATATCATAAGAATATCATAAATCATAATTATTTAATGGATCTACTACAACTTGAACAACAAAGATCTTAATTAAATTTATGAATCTATTTTTTTCAATATTTATTAAATATGTTGCTGTTACATAACATTTCCCAAATTTTTATTTTTTTATACTTTTATACCAAAATACCGATGGTCACTGTATTTTTCAATTGCCACAGTAGTAGGAGGTTCTCTTTAAAGTAGGGGTGAAAAGATTAATTGATATATCGATGTATTGATACTTTTTCTATATCGATAACCATATTCTCCGTTCACATCCTCCAATTTGTAGACAAGTGGGTCACGTCCACGCTCTTTTCCTGTGACACAAAACAATTCTGTCGTCTAATTCGGTAAATAGTCCTTGTCAAAACTGCGTTTTGCTTTTTCCATTGCGAACACAATCTCCGATGTATAACACTTCTCTCTTTTTTTTCTGGTGTTCGATGTTTCAAACAATCGATCAAACACGGTCACTTCGTTTTGAAGCGTCACTTCTTCTGGAGCACATCCGATACTACGATGGTACGATTGTGTTTAAACTTTGATCAAACGTGGTAACACGTCGATGTATTTGAGAGTATGCTGATGTGTAAATCATTTTCAGACACCTTCTTTCAAGGTTCTTTGAAAACATTCCATGACACTGGCTTTAGTTTCAGGATTTTCAGTGGTAAAAAAATGAATGTGTCTTTTTGTCAATTCTTTTTGAAAAGCTTGCTTAAGAAATTCGGTGCTTTTGTCTGTTTGCAATCGCAGCGGATATCGACCACTTTGGTTCAAGACGATTTTTAAAGATCGCATTAACTCTGAACCTGTTTTAGAGGTCAAATGAACTACCCAAGCCGATTTTGAAAATATATCAATGACACAAAACAAATATTTGTGACCTCGATTGTACGAAGCTAAACGACAGACATTGGCTAAATCGGCTTGGCACTGTTGATCGATTCCTGCTACTGTAATATGACTTCTTTGAAATTTTCGTCGAATGGATTTGTGTTACGTGTGCGTCGATTGTTCTTGTAACCATTATCGTACATCTTGCAAACGTAGACTTTTTAGTTTGGGGTTTTGCTGCACGATACAAGTTTTGAATTCCTTTGTTGTCAGCTGCACAAGCAGGATTGTAGTAAATGCTGGCTAAAAGTGCATCCATGTTGCTGCTCAATAAGTCACTTACTGTTCGGTACTCCTCTTAGGTTCTTGTAGTAATTTGGATTGTGATCCTTGACGTACCAAGGAGCAATAGGAGTAGGAAAGAAAGTTTCGGTTTCCACACAAATCATCAGTTCTTTTATCACCTTTTTCTTGATTTTTTTTACTTCTGTCTTCCCCCTTTTATTTTCTTCTGCTAAAGAGGGTGTCTACGTCATCTTTTTGACCCAAGCTTTCATTTCTTCTCGCTTTGGAATAGGGGAAGGTGTCAACAAGGCTGCCACACTGTGAGAAAAAGTGTTTGAGCAGAGTTTAAAAAAAAAATACTTCTCTTGTTTCTATCTCTTCTTCTATGGCCGTGTCTGTCATCGTCTTGGGAACTTCTACCGCTGTTGCTGCTTTTTGTTTTTCTTCGTTTTTCCTGGCATTCTTGAAATCTCTCAGAGTAGGTTTAGGCGTCTCGTCTAAAGCTTTCTGGTGAAACAGTTAAAGATTTTGCAATAATTATCCGTACTACTGCGTTTTTTTTCTTCTGTTTCTGACAAATATGTTTGATCCGTCAACGATTGTAACTCTTGTTGTAAGTTTGACATCTCTGTGAGATTAGGATTAGGAGGTAAGTTTTCTTCTTGTTGGGAGAAGTTGATGTAGAGGGTGAACTTACTATACCTCTATTCTTTTTTGTCAGTCCTTTGGATTTTTTTTAGTAGGTTTTGTTTTGTTTGCTATGGTATTATGATCCCATCGTAGAAGCGAACGAATAATGACACCTTCATGATCCACCTCCAAGCGGTTTCAAGATGATTTGTTTCTTGGTTTGAATATCAATTCTTGGATGAGCCAGTTGTTTCAAAGCTACTTTACATTTTTAAAAAAAACAACATTTTGTTTGATGAGGAATATGAATAATTTCTTGTAGTAACTGACGTGCTGTCAAGCCAAACCATCGTAATACTTCTTTGATACTTTCTTTTAACAACCTTAAAGGAAACGGTGCATTTCTTTCGCGACTGATGGCATACAGTGCACAAATCAATTTGGCAGGAGGATGAGACTGCAAGGAAGTCATGTTGAATACTGTTACAAAGTAAAGAAGTGATTAATGTTTTTATGTATTGTTTTAGACAGACAAAAACGAGGGAGGTGACGTGTAAATGACTGGACCGTCTTCTTGATACCAGTTGTAAAACAAATCCTTACAAAATCTCAAATAATCTGGAATACTAGATTTTAAATCGATAGTAAATACGTATGTGGCAACTGAATGGCATCGGCAAGTGCTAGGACATTGTGTACGATGTACTTTCATTTTCCCCCTGGTGTGTGATATGTCAGGCATGTTTTAATTTCTTGATTTTCAACTGCACCGTTGTCTCCACATCCGTCACATTGTAAAAGCTCATTATCTCGCAAAAGCTTAGAGTTTTCATGCTCCTTGATACACATAGCTCTGTGTTGTGCTTTCTCCGTCTACGGAGAACAGGTGTGTCTTTGATACATTATTTTTTTTAATGGCAAAATGTTTTTAGCTGGTTCCAAACTGTTAAATGATTCATATTATCATTTCTATTCCATGATTATATGCTTTTTACCATTCATCCGTTTTGCTTTTAACATCTTTTCAACTTTGTATATGTCATCTTGTTTGTCGTATGGAGATAACCATTGCTCACAAAACATGACTTCTATACTCGCTCCCTTTAGGTCTTCCAGTTTACAAACAACTGGATCACCGAAAATTACTTGCATGATTTTAAATATTTCCTTAGTAAAATTATGAATGTAGCCCTTTGCAAAGATTGTTTTGTATTTTGAACTTCAATTTACTTGGGTAAAATGTCAAGCGATTTTCTTGTTTCATTTCGAGTGGAAGACTACCACATTCTGGTCTTTAGGAATCCGTTAAACCGAACCAATGCAGATGGTTTTTGTCTGAGTATGTTGAATAGTATTCTATGTTTTCCATTTCTAACAAGCCCTCAACGTTTTTGCTGTAAAAAAATCTTTTATTTCATAAACTATACTTTTTCATCTCTATTTGAGATTTTCCCAAAGCGTCGTGCATGTCATTTTTTTTTTCGTTGTCACTTTTTCAGCCCAATAGTATTTCGAAAATAAACAATACTTCTCACTGTCAAAATGTATTTCTATCCATCATTGTATTTTTCATAAGCTTGAAAATCAAATATGTATGCCTGGCACTGATCATCCCCGTAAGTGATTAAAGTAACCTCTTTTGTAGCCACCATTCCCAAAACAGAAGAACGTTTTCACAACTTTATAAAAAAAAAAAAAAAAAAAAAAAAAAAAAAGAAACAAACAAACAAAACGAAACAAACCCACTCAATAGAATTCGGCCGACTTAGATACGAAGCATCCTGGCCTAGAGGCTTTTCAATATGATACAAATTATGTTGATTTAACAGCAAATAAAAATGAAGATACAAAAACCAGAGAAACCTTCCAAAAATTGTTTTCATAACGAATGCATTGGAATACATTTATACAGTAAGAAACCTACTGATGCAGATCCCTTGATCAACTGTTCTTGTATTTGGTTATTACGTAGATGTCAGCCAGATCAGCGATCTTAGACCCACTTGGACCTCTTGTATTGATTTCCGTGGTTGTGGATTGCTGTCAATCCCGAAATTAAAGAACCAGTAATTATTGACCTGTTCATAGAAATAATAAAACCCTTTCCCTATCTACGAATGTAAGTATCATCAGAAACGTGTTTCCAAATCACAAATATTGATATTTAAAAAAAAAATAAATAAATAAAAAAAAAAAAAAAAAAAAATTAATCCTTAGCAAATTATTATTAACAATAACATGCCCCATCGTACTTGCCCTTTGAAGTGTGGGAGTTTTACACTGAACTGACTTTGGTACCTGAACTTTCATCTTTCTTGTGTGCGTGTTTTCTGGGAAAGGGGAGGGGGCGGGGGACTGCTTTTCTAATGACATTTTTCCAGTGGGAAACTCAACCCTGGAGGAAAGGTGGCTCAGTACCACCGGTTCCGTGAATTGAGACCAGGACTGCTGCATAGGTGCAAAATGAGCTTCGTACTTCTTGTATACCAAATATGGTATTAAACCACAGCTGGAATTTACTCATTAAGGACAGCGTCGTCGAATGCGACAGGCAACAGTCCGCTCTGCTCTTTTATCACCCGTGGCTGCCTGCGATACGATTTCCTCGTTAGATATGAATATGCATAAATCTGCTTAATCAATCACTGCGAAAGCGAGTAACATTTACTCGCATTGTTTACCCCACTTGACCTTTCAAACTGTTTGGATGAGCCAATCGAAGTTTCTCTTCCAAACACAGTCACTTATCGGTCGATACAAAGGACACTTTCATTAATGTGTAGGAGATTGTTACAGTGTGTTGCTGATGACATATATTTGTTTATGTATAGTCATGAAAAACGAGGAAATCTAGTCTCAGGCAGCCAGGGGTGAAAAAGGAGCAAGACGGATTGTCGACCGTGGCTTGCGACGATGTAACGACAGGTCTACTACTACTTTCAACTATTTTTCATGCGGTAGCAATTTTCATGCTTTCTTTGTTGCTACAGCCCAGGAATTTAAAGACCCAGCAAACAATTATCATTATGCGAAATCAATAGGACCCCTTCCCAGATCCACAAATTTAGGTACTGATGAAAGGTTAATTTTCCTCAAAAACATTAACTTTCATACCGACGAAAATAAATGAATTCGTAGCAGATTTGTCTTATTCTGTTCATCACCATTTGGTGTCATGCTCTAAAAATGTAAAGACTTCTAGATATACTAGCCTCAACTGGAAATAAAATGAATTCCAGCAACATCAGTACTCTCTAAATGTTTTCTATACAGATGACATACATACTGTAGTATCCGTGGAATTTTACATGTTACAAAAGCCCTTATCTATGATTTTAAAGTATCAAACTTAGGATTGGAGATGAATGCAAGCTAATACCAATAGTCCCTAACTACAAATATGATAGGCATGGTGTTACTGGTTAAAGATTTGGTGAAAGAAGACAAAGAAATACAAAAGGTAAAACCTTAAGAAAGATTCGGCTCATCATTGATATATCCTGTTGATAACTTTATAACTGTCATACCTGGGATAAATATTAGCATCAATCGGATTGTGCTTCGCCACCTTATATAGCTGACTAGCATACAGGCCTTCCTAGTTTGAACAATAATATGTCTTGTTACAAGAGAAAGTAGTCATGAATTAAAATAATTTGCCATCTTGGTCCCAATTGACAGAAAACTTACTACTATTACAAATTCCTTGATATAAGGAACAATTACATTGGACGAATGACATATCATGATAAATATATACTAATTCGTTATAATGAACTCTTCCCTTCAAAACGGGAAAAGTATTGTTATTATTATTGTTATTATTATTATTATTATTATTAGTAGTAGTAGTGGTAGTGGTAGTAGTAGTACTCGTAGCATTAGTAATACCAGACATATCAAGATCTACACTGTCTTTATTTTTCATAACTGTAGAACACAGTTCATTATTCACTACAATTCGGAAATATTTTTCCCCAAATTAAATTTTGTAAAGGGTCTTAAGCCATTATCTTTGATAATGAAATTTGCTCCGAGCATCGAGCAGACAGCATGATTGAACTCAATTACTTATAACTTGAATTCTTCAAACACTTTCTTGTATGGCGGCATGATCTTTTCGTGTAAAACATGCGCAACACATGCACACTGATATACATATTTCTCAGATAGTTTTGTTTGGTTTGGGTGTCTTTCGGTGTCTTACGGTATAGCAACACTTGACGATTACATTGTGCCTCAGCATGTTGTGTACAGTGCCCTGCCTAAGGGCACACAATGGTGGCCAATCCGGGAATAAAATCCGCACCCTTCTGGTCATGAGTTCAATGCCTTAACCACCGAGCTGCCTCGGCCCCTCAGATGAATTAGACCCTAATAGATATTCTAATAAAAGTTCAAACCGAGATGATGTGAGTCAAGCTATACTCCCCCCTCTAAAAAGTGGAACAGTTTCCTAACTGAGAGATTAGTTATATTTTAGATAATATTCTAATGACATAAGATCTTATTTTGTAATTATTTTCCTGTTTTTTCATCATCATAAGACTGTAAGATAAATGTTAAGTAATTCTCACTCTATAATACGAGTGATCGCAAAGATAAAGCTCTGATAGTAATTGTACCTGAAGAACGAGATAAGATCTAGTCTGGAAAAAATATAATGGAGCAATATAAATTAATTTTCATTATATCATGTGTCCATTCCATTTATATTTCTATATGTGTATTGCATTCCAGGACTGAACCACTAATGAACTGTTACAGTGCCAAGCTTGTCTTATAGCAGGAAATCTCTGTAATCTGACCTGTAGTTGTATTGGTCTTTTCCTTGCAAGCCGTGTAGCTCTGTAACGAGCAACACTCACAGTGATGTCTACCCTTCCATATATACGCTGAGTTTGAGTTACATCCCCTGGATCTGGTACCAGATTGGAGGCGCGGTGGGGGGGGGGGGGGGGGGGGGGGGGGGGATTTGCCATGGTGTAAGTAGCCCTGGCTTCATCTCATCCGCATAGTTAACTCTTCCTCAACAGCTACCTCCCTTAACCAACAAAATTGTGCCCAATCTATGGCTGCTCAAGAGAGGCTTTACTGGAATAACAGGTTTTCCTCGCTTTCTTGTTTACCACCTTTCTGTTAATAATTTTATTAGCTTGTATTGTAGAAATATAAGATTTCATGTCCCTCTTTTGCGACATTCATACTTTTTAAAGTTTACAGGTAACTGGAAATTGAATATTTGCTAAAAGTCTTGAACATAACTTCATATTTGATCGGTATGATCGGTATGCTTAAAAATGATCAGATTGATCTGCAGCAAAGAAATCTGTTTTTATCAGTTACTAGTCCTCCTAACCATCCTCCCCCGACCCCAGATCCTGCTGCTTTTCGTAGAAAGCAGAGGATATTAAATTGGACGTGTCTTTCCTTAAGTCCGTCCATCCAACTTTCGTTTCCATGTAATAATGTTCTTAATTATTATTGAATTTCAACCAAATTTGGCATGCAGCTTGATATTGATGAGACCGTGATTACGTTATATTATCAACTTTCTTCATAATCGTCTAGCGGAGTTGTACCTCACATTGTCAGACCCACCCACTTCCGTTTCCGTACAAAAGCTCCCTTAATTATTAGTAGATTTCAAGCAAATTTGGCATGCAGGTTGATTTTTAAGCCTTTGGCTGAGTTCGATTGTCAGCGTTCTGTGTAGTCGTTTACTTGAGTTATTGTCCCTGACTATCAGACCTTGGAACTTTCTTGTCCACTTAAAAACTCCCTTAAATAGTATTGGATTTCAACCAAATTTGTTTTGTCGATTGATATTGATGATTCCTTGGCCGGGATCGATTGTCAGACTTCTAAATGATCGTTTAGCAGTGTTGTAGACCCTGTAGACCCTAATTGTGACTCCCCACTCCCACTTTTTTCCGCACAATAAATCCCTTGAATATTATTTGATTTCAAGCAAATTTGGTATGCTGATTGCTTGTGATAAGTCCTTGGCCGAATTTGATTGTGAGCTTGATGCATCATCGTTTAGCAGAGGTATTGCCCCTGATTATCTGATCCACCCACTTTCATTTCCTCAAATCAACTTTTTGTGTGATTGGACTTGATTATTCGCTAAATTTGGTAAACAGCTTGATATTGATAGAACAATGGTTTGATTGGATGAGACTTAGGCTGAGTTCAGTTGTCAGCATTTTACGTCATGTAGCCTACAGTCCCTGACTGCCAGACCCATCCACTTTAATTTCTGCATAATGACTCCCTTTATTGGATTTTAATCAAATTTAGAAGACAGTTTCATATTTATAAGACCTCTGCTGAGTTTGATTGTCACTGTTGCTTACGTACATGTTCTGCTTTCAACGTCATCTAAAAGCCGAGTCATGGGCCTTGATTGTCAGACTCATTCGCTTTCCTTTTTGTGCAAGGACTCCCTTTATTCCTGTTGGATTTAAATCGAATTTGGTAGGCAATTTAATGTTGATAACACCTTGGCTTAGTCTGGTCTTTCAGCGTGCGATGCGCATCATCATATAACGATGTTCTTATCCCTGATTGATGTACCCACCCACATTTGTTTGCACACAGTAATTCCCTTAGTTATTATTAACAGAATATGGTACTTTATCTGTCGTTCGTCGACCGTTCACAATTGTTATTTACAACACATCTTTTTAATAGCTGTTTGAACAATTTGCAAAAAAATGTAAATAGAGCATTCTGGCATAAAGGCCTTTACATTTGTTCAGTGAATGCTGTCCCGCTATCCAATGTGGCAAACGTTATTAAAAATATTTTTTTTAAAACAATTTCTTCTCCGAGTTTGACCACATTTGACACAAACCAGCCTGGCATGAAGGTCTTTCATATTTGTTCAGCTGATGCCTGTCCGCCATCAAATATGGCAAGCTGTAACTTAAAGTAGATAAACATTTAAATTACCTTGTCTCAAAAACTGCTGAATAGAATTTAACTGAATGTCACAGAAAGCATCCTGGCATAGAGGATTTCGATATTTGACAAATGATGCTGATTCACCATCAAACATAAAATCAAAAATATAAAAACCTTATAAACCACTTCTTCTCCAATACAGACAAACAGAACTTAAACAAGTTTGAAAGAATGCACCCTGGACTAGATCGCTTTCAAATGTTTAGAAATGATGCAAAACAGCCATCAAATATGGCCACCATTACTGAAAATAGACAAACCTTTAAGCGAGGTTTTCTCTAAAACCGCTTAACAGAATTTAACCAATTTCACTGAAAGCATCCTGGCTGAGGGCTTTCAATTTAATGCCAATCCGCTATCAAATATGGCCGGCCTTACTAAGAAAAATCGTTAAATGAAAATAAAAAAAAAATAAAATACGAAGCCACTGGTAGCCAAAATTTAGCTACACAAAACCGAGGCCAATGGTCGCCAAAATATACTAAAAAACAAACCAAGGCCACTGGTCGCCAAATTGTTACTAAAGGGCTGAGGCTACTGGTCGTCACAATTTTACTAAAAAACCCTAAGGCCACTGGTCGCCAAATTTTACCCCCAAAAAACCCCAAGGCCACTGGTCGCCTGGCCACTAAATATCTTGGGCCACCCAACCTCTGACCTTCATGTGAGGTCACTGGACTATTAAATATTACGACTGATATTGCTCCAGACCACCGACCTTTTTTATGACAGGGCCGGTCCTCATGACTGTGAGAGGGGCTCACCCCGAGATGCAGTCCCGTCATGTCCCACACCGAACAATATAGGATAAAGAGCCAGCGCCCATCAATAGTAATATATGACAGAGTAGACTTAGATAGATAGGTAATACTTTCAATAATAATTATCATCATCATCGTCACCATCTTTTTCATCCTCATTAGAATCGTTGTCGTCGGCATTAGGATTACGTATCTAATACACCAGAAGGTATATACATGTACACTTAGTACTTCTATTTAAGTATGAATAAATTATGTATTTGATGTTCGTTAATACACATATTTATATTCGACTACATTTTCAGTACAACTTGATGATCTCGCTCATTTTACAACGTCAATCTACAAGGATTCGACAAAAAAGAGATAGAATTTATGGTAAACAAAAGTCGATTTAAACAACACATGCTGACTCAGTATACAAAGTAGATGTAGTAGAGTCAGCCATAGGAATGGCAACATTTGACATAAATCTGAAATCATTCATACTTTTGAAAGAATTGAAGAAACATTGCAAATTGTTGAAAATAAAAGTACATATTTTAAACTGTCATCCTGTTGGCTTTTTTTATAATACCTAAAAGCAATATAACATGTATGTTCTCTCCATGTCTCTATTTCATTTTAAATGAATGACAAAGTACAGTATTTAAGACATATTTACTAAGATCCTGGAGGTCTATGTCTTTGCCCAAATACCAATGAATTGTAGCAACAAATTAAACACAACGAAAATAAAATAACACACGCTGAATTGAAAGAATGGTTAACTGAACAATCTGCTTATAAATTACACAAACAAGCGAAAAATATAAAACTTACACAAGAGTGTATGTAAGTCGTTTGGATGAACAGTAGCAGGCCAAACTATGTTCACATGCAAACATAGGGAAAAAAAGAACAATGGATACAAATACGTTTTGACAGTGATATATATTCTTTTAAATATGCTGGGCTGAAAAGTTAAAACAAAAAAGGGAGATGACATACACGATGGTTTTAGAGAAATCTGTGTAGAGCCAATATCTGGAAAGACATAGTTTGATGAAGGAAAAGTTTACAACAAAAAATTTAGGATTTGTTGGAAACAAAAGCAATTGAATACGTTTCAACTTACATTGATAAAACCAAAAACCAAAAACCAAAAAAAAAAAAAAAAAAAAAAAACCCAGCAAAAACAATTAATTAAAGAAAGAAACAACACCTCTCCCCAACATATGTTGTAAGAAGGTTAAACAGAACTCTAAAGATTATAATGTGAAATATTTAAATAAAAGAAAAAATGAAACCAGACATCGTTAACGTTTTACAAATTTTAATTGGGGGATACAATAACAGTTAGTAGGAATCAATAGAGTTGACTGGTTGAAGCAAGCAAGGAAGAAAACAGATAAAAGTATAACTTAACCTATTTAGTTGCTTTACAACAGATACATTGGGAATTCGTACATTTAAAATCAATGAAACAGTCAGAATTTCAATATACTAAACAATGTTTTAAAACTGATGCCTGCCTCACATGACCCCAAAAATATATAAAATCAGGCAAGCAAATTTAAGCGATCCAGATATTTACAAATTGGAAGACTTGAAGGGACTGGATGTAGAGAGCATGTTTTATGAACAAAAGTTGTCACAGTATGACGAGCAAGATAACAAATACAAAGCTGAAAAAGTTTGAATATTAAAAGAATGAACGGCAAAAAGTATGTACTGGCTAAATGAAAAGGGCAGAATTAACCTTTTAACAGTTAGGAGCCAGCTGAAAATTAACCATGTGCCAAAGATACACCAATCGATCTTAAACGAATGAAGTTTTTGAAAAATGAAGAGTTTGTAGGATGTGACAGATGTAAAACATAACCCACAGAAAAGAAACAAAACAAAATAACAACAGCGCATTAGATAATGAAGAAGTTAAAACTTGTATGATTTATGAATTTGTCTGATTACAAAAGCTGACGAATCCGGTCCTAAAGTAACAGGATCTAGACCAAAATTAACATAATCTAGTTCTAAGGTGTTACTGCTCCAGGTCTTAAAATAATGAAACAGAAAGAAAGTGAAACCAGCAATGGAAGTAAATTCAACAAACAATTTATTTCAAGACAATCAAAGAGAAAATTCAAAAAAGACACTTACAATAACGTGAATTAAAGTCCAAATAATACAACAATCCTAAGTGTCCTAATCACAAGTCCTAAATATAGAATATTCCGAATGAATTAAAGTAGCTTTGAATGTCCTGATGTGCTAGTAGTCTTGAATGTTATGATGTGTCAGTAGTCTTGAATGTCCTGATATGTCTGAATAAATGTAATCCAGAATATCTTTGAATGAATTCCCATAAATTCCCAAGTCAAGTATTAATCCAAAAATGAAAATGAGCACTTTTAGTAACTCCAATGAATATTTCAAATAAATAACATCCTCTCTCTGAATTTGCTCTGATTTTCACAACTGTAACATCTGATTATTGAAATAAATTCCTTAATAGACTGATCTTAATAATATGAAGTTGAGTATAAGAATGAAATCTTTTTTACCAAATCTGAATAAATATAAAGATAGGTCACCTGACAGAATATTCTAGAATATGAGTAACTCTAATGGAAAATTATGGTGCGTACGTGACTTTTCTCACATCAAGATATGGAAAATTCCAATCTAAGTACTAAATTCTATATAAACAAGAGTGACCTTGAACTCAAATGCAGTAAATATGTTATTTACAAACTGGCCACTAAAGAGCAATTTACCTCATGGACACATATTATAAATTCAATATACATATAAAAGTAATGTAATGAATTGTATATTTAAAAAAAGGCATTTTATTATTGTCTTGCGATTCAGTTTAATGCAATAAAATGGTTAAGTGAAAACCATTAAACATAGTTTTATAACCGCACTTTAAAATTTGACAACGATTACCCTGTGAACAGATGCAGAGCTCTGTGTGAAATCAGACTTTGGCAGACTCAAATAAAGTGAGCCGCGTTGATGGCAACGTATGGTTACATGATGTCCTACTGGAATATAACAGATCCAAATGTTCCAAAGTTAGTTTATCTGTTTACAGATTTCACATTTATTTCCAGATACAAAAAGTACTGAGTGTGCAATATCTCTATCTTTTGATGATATATTCAATCTGACCAACAAAATCAAAAATTTTAATCAATTTAACATAGTGTGCAAGAATTGTTAACATTACAGAAAATCAAGACTGGAGATACTAAAAGGGAAAAAAACAAATACTTGCTTGGTAATAGGCCAGAAGAAAATAAAACTATACACACAAGTTTTGTGGAGCCTACATCTGCTGTTATGCTAGCTCGTTATTAGAGGCATTATAACTATGGAGCATATACTGTTGAACTCTGGATAACATTGTCAGCTGATTAAATGAATAATATGGCTGTTACAATGATGAACCTACTGTCAGGACCAACTTCTTTTCTGCAATATAGTAATGGATTAACAGACCAAGGTATTAAAAGAGCAAACCAAAGCATTGGGATTTGTGTAATCGGCAAACATTTCCTGATCCAGCATCATCTGAGGTTTTTTTTTACAATAATCAAGATAAACATTAATTGCAACGTATTTACATCCTACAATGTGCAGCATTTCAAGCCAGTGTCCCACAAACAAGACATTTCTCACTGATCGACCTAGCTATAGGTACATATTCTGAAGTCTGGTTTGAAGTCGAAAACAAATATTGTAATTATTTTTTAAATTAGTTATGAAAGGAAAATCAATACTAGATCATAGTTGAATCAAGGACTATATCAAATATTTTTCTCTGTGTCGTTTAAGGGATAAGAGTGGACTTTATTGTTTTAACTGTTAACACTTCTACCATTTTTGTGCTCTATTTTAAGTTGAGGAAACGTTAAAGACATGCTTTGCTGTTGTAAAGTTGTATCAATATTCATAATAAGCCTAATCACCTGCATGACTGGGGATGCAGAATAGGCCCGCTGCGCTCTCCTACATGTCATAAGAGGCGATTAATGGAGAGGATCCACGGTGGCTCAGAGGTTAGTGTGCTGGACTCGCGACTGAAAGGGGTCGGGTTGCAACCCTACCATCGGCTGGCTATGGTACTCGGACAAGGCACTTTACTACAACTGCCTCAGCACTAAATAACCTACTTGTGTTGCTGTGCCATAAAACACCAAAGTAAACCACCAGAATAAGTCATATAGACTTCGACCAACTTTTTTTGTTCAACACCGTGAGACAAATAATCCTTCATCATGCATTGGTATTCGGTATTAAAATTCCATCCTCGGTAACAGAATTTTCTATTAACAACTCTGCAAAGCTTCATTTCGGATGCAAAATGTTGACCCTCAGGTGGAATTTTCCTATACCAATGCATATGAACAATTATATTAGGCTTGCCATCACAGGTAAGACAAACATTGGTGGGACAATGCTGTGTTACAGCAAAATATCTCATTTATAGCAAACCTCAAATATGAGATTGGGTCTAACCACCACCCTGAGCGAAAGATATTAGGGGCAAATACTTGTAGGGCAAGATGCACTGGGAGGTAAATTTTAATGCTGAACTTAAATTTGATCAAAACACTATGACTCTGTAAGAGAGGATCAGTTATGGAAAATACGTTTTTTGTTATGTTCGAACTTTTGACTTTGGTTAAATGTGATAAATTGGTCCCTGTTTGTATATCTGCAACATCAGTGAAGAAAATCAACTGTGGAAATGTTTGAAATGATTTACTGCTCAGTTTCATCGAATAGAGGACATTACACTTATTATCAGTTCAGGAAACCTAACCTTTCCTTTAAACATTTTCTTTCAATGGGACCATTGTTCATGTATATGCAACACTTTTCCAACAAACTGGAAGAAATCCATCCACTACAACTTCATTTATTCGTTCTCAATGATCAATTCTTGACATACAAAAATATTTGGGTTTTGTCCTAATTATTTTATTGAAACTTGAATGCAGGAGTTTACACATTCCCTTCAACAGTATCTGAGTCAGTGTTTTGTGAGTTATGCATAATTACTGAGAAGTCCTGATTCCTATTATCAAGATGAAATATTCATGGATGAAACAGAAATCTTAGTTTTAAACAAAAGCACATATTTGTCGCCCTAATACTGCGTCGCCATAATGCCTACACACAACTGTGATAGTCAAAACATCCTTATCGCAACAGAATCTTCACACACATATTCTATCTAACCCAGCATTAAGGCGACACTCTTTCTAAGGCCCCTTTTGTCATACCAAACAAAACAGGAAAATAAAAGTGTATTTACCATGATCAGAATCATAAATCTATGCCTTTTAAAACTGTATTACCACGCCTGCAGATCCATTTGCAAACCCTTTCATGTTAAACTTTTTTCTTAGAAGTGTGATCGGGGAGAAGGTATAGATGGACTTCAGAAGCTGAAATATTATTTTCAAGCAAAAATAATTCTTTAACGCCTTATGAAGAGGTGTGGTCAAAATAATTTTGGAGCAAAGAATAGAGAGATGATATTTGCTTGAAACGAGCGAATAACGGATATATTTCATCTAGTGGGTCAAAATACTTAAGTTTGTCATCCACGAGATTAAATATATCTGTTATTCATTTGGAGCAAGCACATGTTTTAAAAATGTTTATGCTCAAACATATTGGTTAGCAATATGTATAACAGACTGAAGTAACAGTATCACTGTATCCCACGCGATAATGTCAGCGGTTATCAGTTTACTTGTTGCTGTGTTTTGTGTATATTCGCACAGAAAATATCAGCAGCAACATAATTTTACTTCGCAATTCAAAGTAAAACAACACATAAAAAATATGAAAGATTGAAGAAAAAAAATTACATGCACATCGTTGGGTTTGAAGTTGGTTCGTCTACATGCCAGGCGGCCATACTTACCACTGGACCATGTCATCTTCTAAAAATAGCTCAAAATTTATTTCTTCCTCATAATGTTATCGACGTGGCAGTGAAATATTATATCTATTAGCAACACTAGTTCTCTTGGAAAATCCAGTATTTCACGGTCTAGCATAAAATAGATTAAATTAATGTTTTCCTGAACCAATGTCCCCCTCTCATTATTATTTCTGTTTGCCCACGTGTAACACAAACTGAACATATATGAAAGTTGAAGTTTGGTACATTTACTGGTATTTCCATGCTGATATGACCTAAATATAGGATATTTGGTTGAAACGAGTGAATAACGGATACGTTTCATCGAGTGTGTGATAAACTCTGTATTTTCGCGACTGGTGAAGCCACGAGTGAAACTACTTGAGTCTTTCACCCACGAGATGAAATCTATCCATTATTCACTCAGAGCAAACACAATTTCTTTTTATTTACGATTGAAAAGCAGATTTCTTACTGTATCCCGGCGATAATGTCGGCAGTTTATCGTTCATGTTCTGCTGTGTTTTGTATACATGTTCGCCCACTACTCAAATTTCTTGGTCATAATGTTGTCAATGTCTACTGAGGGCAGTGAAAATAAATTTCTGGTATTCCACTCCAGTGCATTATCAAAATTATTTCTCTTAGAACATCCAGTAATTCATGGTTTAGCAGAAACTGGAAGTTTAAACTTTTATGTTCCAAATCTGACGGAGTTATAACCCTTAATTTATTTAGACTTCCACTGATATGGTATGTATGCTTTATATAAAAAAGAAGATATTTAATAGAATATTTTCCTGATTTGCCGTTTTGATGAAATTAAAAAAAGGGAAAATTATGAAAGCAAGAAAAGTTAAGGTTATGTTTTATATGAGTTTTAGGAAGAAACAAAATTACTGCAAAACAGAAAATCATATCGACATATTTTGTTTTACCATAAGACTTCTGATGGTGTCTAGTTGGTTCTAAATGAAAATCATGTTGATGTGGCAGCCATTATGTCCACCATGGCCGCCATCTTGAAAATAGATAGTTATATAAACATGGGATTTTCACCAAAAGACTTATAATGATATCTTGTTGGTCCTAAATGAAAAAGGTATCAATCTTACATCCAATATGGTGCCACGGTAGCCATTTTGAAAATATTGTTATTGCTGAAGAATATCAGAAATGGTTGCAACACTAAGCAGTTACGATAATGAAACGTTCTTATCTTTGATTAACTGGAGAAACAAATAGGCCAGTAAAGCGCAATTTCTGTTAGAGTAACTATTGTTTTTGTTATGCTCATAGAAACCAATATCAGTTTCAAGTTTAGGAAGCACTGACATTATTGCTTTTCAAATATCAATAAGAACTGTATAAATATCAAACAATTTGCTAAACAAAGTTTATCAAAAGTTGCTAACTACTGGTAAATCTGTATTAAAGATTATTGTCAATGTGAATTTCTCATATACGTTTCTACTGAAGATCGAAACCAGATCGGCGTTTGTCAAATATGTATGTTCACAATGTCAACTGTATAATTTTCAAAACCTCCAAACTTGTTAAAACTGTTTAAAATTGCTCGTAAGGTCTGAAAATCTAATCTAATCTACACATCCCTATAAACATGCCTACTGAATCCCTGTTGTCTGCCTTGAGTGGTTTTTGTTCAGTCGTGCTCAGAATGTTAGGAAGAAAAAAGTCACAGTTCAAGAGATATAAAAAAATGTAATAAACAAATTGAACAATTGCTATAATGGTCTTATAATCTAATCATGTCACCTACCAAATTTCATTTGTAAATATGGAATGGTTTTTACACAATGATGCTCAAAAGTTGTTTTTTAATTTTTGTGCAATCATGCTTACAGCAAAATGGACATGACCAAATCTAGATGTCCCCGCTGTAATAAGTTTGAGGGTCTTAAAAGTCCCAAAAGTTAAAAAATGTGAATAAAATGGAATATTGCTATAATGGCATGAAAGTCTAATCAGACCATCTATGTACCATTTTTTGTTCATTAACAAACCCATTTAATCATATATGGTTGATCTGGCTTTAAATACGAATGTTTATTCCTTATTTCGATCTCTCCACACTAGAATGGAACTTTTTTAAACTTATGTCTACACTTTTAATATATTTTCTATATGCTGAATATCAAAAGCTTTTAGCAATCTTACTGATTTAAAAAATTTGATGTATTGTCTCTCTCGCCCAGAGTTTGGGATCCATAATCACATTCTCATAGGAATAGCGATTTTTAGGTTTTTATTAAGACGCTTTCCATTTGGCTTATATAAAAACTATCTCCCTGTATTGATTATCATTCATAACTCTGGATTTATCATTATAGTGCAGCAAAAAGATACAAATAAACAGTTTCATTTAGAGACCCTTACTATTTGTCTATGGGGGTCAAGAGATCACAGTCTCTGAAACTATAAGTGTTTAATATTTTGGTGAAAGTTTTAAATTTTATTAGAGTATAATAGATTTAATATATTTTATATTTTCTTAAAACCTCAATGTGTTCTGTTTGCACTGTCGCTGTTGAAGGAAAATCTAATTATTTGACACACCAATGACTATGTAACCTTGGCATCTTGGTCACAGTTCTCAGAAAAAATCTTGATGTAAAGTATTTGGTGAGGTTATCATTGGCAATCTATTGTACTAAACGTTTTGATTGTTTCTATTTATTCTTTGTATTGTGTCATTACTGATGTAAAGATAAATCATTATGCATATGTACTCTAATACCCCTAATCCCCTGGTGTAAAAGTTAGGTAGATACATAAATATATGTGTTAAGGTCTCGTTTGGTGAATATTTTTTTCTTTCGCTTACATAATTTGTATACTACGTGATGGATTCTTTTTCATACTTGGGTATTATGTTTTATAGCCGAGGACAAGTCTTTTGCATTACTTTTTTTCTCACCATCTGACTCCTGCATTGAAGTTCTAGAGGCATAGTACTTATGTACATCATGTATTTACATATGCTTGATCTTTGTGTTATTACACATGTATGTAAAATGTGCGATTATATATCTCCAGATGGGCTGCTGTGTTAAACTTATGAAAAAGCGAAGGATGTCAATCCATTGCTCATATCATCTTGATAGTATGGCTCAAATGGTTTGTATTGTGATTACATTTCTCAAAGATACTAATATTAGCAGTCATATGATACTAAGTTTTGATCAAATTTGCATCTCAAATGGTCAGGATTCCAAATCATTATGCAGATTTGTTGCTCACAGGTCAGTCTTACTTGTTTTACATTGAAACCTGTATATAAAGGACAATCATAGGGACCACAAAGATGTTGTCCCTTATCGTCCTTAAAAAGATAATTGGTCACAAATTGCTTTCACTAAAAGTTATGAACATGCATTACTGAAAAGGCCTTAATTGTATTGCATTATTTTTAAAGTTGATGTTGCAAAATTAAAATATTATTATGTACTCTGATTTTGTCACACAGACTTAAGATAGGGGACCAATTGAAACAGGGAGCTTGTGTATCTCTCAATGCTTAGATAAGGAGAGACAGACATGTTTTCAATAACTGTGTTAACTTGGCACTTACATTAAGTAATACAATATCCCTTTTATAAGATAACTGAAACTATAGTATTAACCAATACATCTTTGCTGCTAATGCTGGCATTTCTTTCATATATGAAATTATTTAACTTGTTTCATACAGTTTCATATTAATGATCGATGGTGCACAGCTGCATAGACTACAAAGAAACGCTTCATGACACAATTTGGATAATTTGTGATATTGCACAACCATTCTCAGTGGGGTTAACAATGATGTTGGCTGCAATAATATGAATTATTGCAAATAACATCACGTTACATCCAATGAAACAATCTTTGTCACAGATATCAATTAATAATTGTCATTGATGACTGATTGGATTCACGGCTCAACTAAAAATGGATTCGCTGGACAACTGTTATGGCTGGCTTAGTTGCGGAGTGTTATATAATTATGATCAGGTTAGCACACTGCAACTAACAAAGGATTGCTGACCACTGGTATTGCTGGTTAATAGTGAGTGTAACATAATTGGAGCCCCGACTCAACTAAAAATGTGATTGCTGACCACTGGTATTGCTGGCAGGCTGTGAGTATTACATAATTATGGTCAGGTTAGCACACTGCAAACAAACAATGTATTGTGCTGACCACTGGTATTGCTGGTTAGTTGTGCGAGTTAATTTAATTTAGGGTCATGTTAGTACACTGCAACTAATCAATGTATTGCTGACCACTGGTACTGCTGGCTAGTTAGGAGTGTTATATTAATATAGAGGGTCATCTTAAAACACTTGACTTCTAGCTTATCTCAAGCAAATCTTGACACGATTCATGATCAACCAGCTGAATAACATCTTACTTAATGTAAATAGTAATATCTTCAAAATATGAACCATACTGGCCAAAATTTAAATTAGTTTTGGATTTCTAAAACTAATTGATTATATTTCAAACTTGTATTCTTTTGTTTGCTGATGAATACTTCAAATAAATGACCTAGCATGAAAGTAGCAAAACTATTCAAGTGATTCATCTTTTTCCCCAAAGTATAGTTGGAAAAGCAGATGCATATGTGTGTGCGCTGGTGCGGCCAAGTATTGATTAACTCTATAACTGTTCCATGGAGTAGTGACAGGATTATTTTATATGATATTAATTTAATTCTACACTACCATTTGACTTGGGCCATATTAATACACATAGTCTTTCTCATATCAAACACTGATATATGTCAGCAAGAAAATTACGAACAATTACTGTATCACATTGATTCATTCTCGTGATCTGATTGGCTGTACTACGGGGATCTAATTTTAGGACTTTATGCTATTTCCACATGACTATTATGGGCATCCGGTCACCGCCAAAATTACATTGTAATTGGTTTCATTCTCACCTGCTTCTTGCTCTTGCTGCTTTAGCCATTGTAAGTTGCGCATTCTTCTACAACACATGAATATAAGGAACAGAACAAGCGTGCTGACAAAGTGTACTGGATTTGTCCAAAACACGACCTGGCACGATTTAGTATGTTGAGAACACCAGTAGTACCTACTATTCAAAGTTAACACCACGTGCCCCTCAATCAGCGGGAGACAGAATTCCAGTATAAAAAGAAGATGTGTTGGATAAGATTCCACTTCATGTTTTCCTCGCTGAACAAAGAGATGTCAATCAAAGTTCACATCATTCATCAAGGGTCCAAAGAGACCTTCATCGTTTAGGTCAACATTGTGATGTTTTGTCTTACTTATTAAATCCAATGCTTCGACGCAAAAAAAACAAATCATTCAAAAAGAACATAAAGGAGAAATCATCGATATCGTATGTGACGTTTTTTTTTATTGAATGACTTTCGGAAAGGAACTGTTCCTTTAACCAAGATATAGAAACAGCAATTAGGACTAACATCGTTACGTTTCCGGACTAATGGTGAAAAAGAAAATGCCATACAATCAGTCAAAGAAGAAATAATGCCCGTTCGACAGGACCATTGTTTAACGTGTGGATTGCTCCTTTGTTAGGATCGATTACTGGACCTCTTTTGAGGAGAAGAGTGTTAAGGTGATAAGAAGATAAAAAAGGACACCTACTTTTCCGGAAAGGACATCACACTCGTACCCTTTGGATCTTCATTGAAGGGCGAAAAAACTTAACTTTAGTTACTTACAAACGGAGAAACGGAAACTCCACAGTTGGTACGACCAAACGGATACAATATTTACCTCGTAATCTTAATCTCACCAAGATGTCACATTTACAACGAGAGCTACGAATCGTTGATGATTTGAACAGATTTTCCAGACACGTAAAAAGCGCCAACTCTAAGGATAGGTATTTTGTTGTCTTGAACTGGGTTTCATCAGAAAAGCTTTAGGACGTAGACGGCTAAACATACGCTGAGAGATTTTAAAAAATGGTCATGAAAACAGAAGAAAAACAGAATAGCATACAAAGATGATGGGGACATTTACCTCCACAGTGTGATAACCTTGTTGGACACTTCTCCCCTACATTACAAGACAAGAAGAAATGCAAAGCGTTGTGTCAAAACAAGATGAAGATCGGCACCCTCTTCAGCAGAGTGAAAAAAAGGAAAGAAGGGAAGACAGAAGTGAAAAAAGAAATCAAGAAAAAGTGACAAAAGAAACCTATGACATCTGTCGAAACTTCCTTTTTTACTTCTATTTGCTCGTCAGGAACTTCAAGTATCGAAACACCCAAATTTTACAAGAGCAAACCACAGAAGAGTTATAGAATAATGGTTACCTTTTTGAGCAGCAGCAGCGGCTGAATGGATACACTTTTGGCCAGCATTTACTACTCATCTTACTCATGCCGCTAGCTATGAGGGAATTCAGAAATTGTACCCATGACAACTAAAAGCTGAACTAAAGAAACTACTGCGAAGTAAGTACATCTATGGTTACTAGAACAATCGACGCACCACGTTACACGAAAACCCATTTCTAGGAATTATTTTCCAGAAGTCATACTAAAGGCAGCTGGAATTGATCATCAAATTGGGCATAGCTGATTTAGCTGACGTCTTTCATTTAGCGTCCGATAATCGAGGTTACAAATATGTTTGTTTTATCTCACTGAAGTGTTTTTCAAAAGTAGATTGAGGTACTTCCTTTGGCTTCTAAAACGAGTTTCAGAGTTTGAGCGAGCTTTAAACCTTTATTCTTGAATCAATAGGGGTCAGACACATTGTTCTGATTGTCCCTCAAAGGTCAAACAAAGGTCCCGATTTTCTTAACTAAGCTTTGTAGAAAAAATTGGAAAAAAAATACACATTAATTTTGTCACCACTGAAAATGCTGAAACGAAAGCCGGTGTCGTGGAAGGTTTCAAAAAACTTTGAAAGAACGTATGTGGAATATAGTTTACACATGAACATACACCCTTCAAAATACTTTGACGTGTTACCACGCCTAGTCAAAAGTTTACAATCTATTGTTACCTATCAGTCGCATGTCGGATGTTGCTAAGACAAAGTGACACCGCTGAAAGACGAAGTGATTGTGTTGTAGATCGATTGCTTCGAACGTCAATAAATCAGAAAAAAAGAAGTTGGAAGTGTTAATCACCCGAGATTGGGTTCGCTATTGGAAATACAAAAGGCACTTTTGACAAATGTTACATTTACCTAACTGGACGATATGAGAATAGTTTTGTGCCAAATGAACGACAGTGTGTGGGACGTGAGCCCCCCTGTATAATATAAATTGAAAGATATTGAACAGAAAAAAGTGTTTAAAAAAAGAACTTTTTATTTGCCTGAGGTACAACGAGTGACCAAATAATAAGAAGACGATGTATAACGATATCGAAAGCATTCACAATAAAGAAGAAACACGTAAAGTGGGAATACATCCTATCCAAGATGTCAAGTAGTTCGTTGGATAGGTTATTCCAGCAGTTGCGATTCTTTAATTGCAGTTTCACAAGTTAGCAAATATGTTAGGAAGTATGAAGTTACCAACATGCCGTGAAACACCCACTGCATCCCATTCTCATGGTTCCTAGTCTTCCTGTAACGTTACAAAAGACATTTCCTCTGTTGGGTGTGGGTTGCGAGAAGGTGTTCCAAAAAATCAAATAGTCTTTTTCTATACAAATCTTTGTAGTGTTTTTTGTGGTGTTGGAGCTGGCCTTTGGAAATTTGAGTTTGCAACAAGGAGATAAAACAGTGGGGGACGTCTATTGTACTGCCAGTTCTTGTATTGGTTATTTTTTTTCTAATCCTTCGCGTTAAATATAGAGCGACAATAAGAACAATGTTAGCCATGTCGTTATCGCCAGTCCACAACTCTTCTAAGTTTCACACAAGCCATCATTATATAACTCTTGGAAAATCATCCTTTGACATCGCTTGACTCCTCGGAGACTCAAACCATCGAAACTATGAATAATTAATTTTTTAGTTAACGCATTACTTGACAGTTATATGGATATGTTTCCCAACATCACCCATACGGCTGTTTGCACCGGCCCATTTATCTCAATCCGTTCAATTGGATCACAAAGCTCATTGGGGACGCGGCTTTGGTCGAAAATCATTTATCCTACTATAGTCTGAAATGTGGTCGAAGATCAAACCACTTTCGTCTCTTTGAAATACTAAACGAAACAAGTTCATCCACACTTCTGACAACAAACTTGATCATCTCGTCGCTGAAACAATTTCAACTATGTTTAATGAATCAGTTTCTCAAAGCACTGGTTTACACTTTCACGGATGTGTGCTGATCGACTACCAATCCAACTTTTCATCGTCCCAAATTAGATTTGTTCCTAAGAGGCAAAACGCTGTTCCATCACTTTTTTCTCCCAGTTTTGTATGACATTCTGGGGTGGAAACACATCTCTCGTTGCTTCCAGGATCCTAATCAACAACAATCGATTCTACAAGAACTTCAGGCTAGCCTATCAAAATGAACGAAAGGACTGAATTTGATGTATTGTGTTACTCTAATGTCGTCGAGTACAACTTTGGTGTGATATAATCAACTGCTCCAGTATCATTCCTTACAAAGTGAATTCTTGTCATCGTTGTTTACGATTAATGGAGGAAACACGTATCACGTTAACCGATGACTTTTGTACATCCTTCTATTAACCTTTCCTGTCAGTAAATCATA